>LR753320.1:0-120007 GCA_902729485.2 Mus minutoides | reverse complement strand
GTCTGTCTTGTCCTGGGCCTTTCTCAATCTCCTGCTGTTGTCTCAGGTCGCTTGAGATTGGGCTGGAACAGATGCTGAGTTCAGCTGCTCACCAGTGGTCCTTAGATTGTTAGGAGAGTCTTGCTGGAAACCTGGGTGGGTGCATGGTACCCAGGCCTTGCGCCCTGCGCAGTGGTCCGGAGATCGCTGGGAGAGCTGGAAACCTAGGTGGGTGCGTGGTACCCCGGCCTTGTGCCCTGCTCTGGAGCTGAGTGGTGTGGGCCTGAAGAGAAGGGGTCCGCTCTCCACCCTCCACCTGTCTATCTCCCGCTGCAGACTCAAGTCCCACGAGTTTGGACTGGTGCAGATGTGTGTTCCTCCTACCGGTGGTCCGGATTGCTGGGAGAGCTGGACACCTGGGTGGGTGCACGGCCCCCAGGCCTTGCGCCCTGCGCTGGAGCGGAGCGGTATGGGCCGGAAGGGAAGGGGTCTGCTCTCCGCCCTCCGCCTATCTCCCGCTGCAGATTCAAGTCCCACGAGATTGGACTGGAACAGATGTGTGTTCCTCTTACCAGTGGTCCGGAGATCGCAGTGGTCCGGATTGCTGGGAGAGCTGGAAACCTGGGTGGGTGCACGGCCCCCAGGCCTTGCGCCCTGCGCTGGAGTGGAGCGGTGTGGGCCGGAAGGGAAGGAGTCTGCTCTCCGCCCTCTGCCTGTCTATCTCCCTCTGCAGACTCAAGTCCCACGAGTTTGGACTGGAGCAGATGTGTGTTCCTCTTACTGGTGGTCCGGATCGCTGGGAGAGCTGGAAACCTGGGTGGGTGCACGGCCCCCAGGCCTTGCGCCCTGCGCTGGAGCGGAGCGGTGTGGGCCGGAAGGGCCTGGTTTCTTTTATGGTGGATTCTACTCAGTTCTAGGCTGTCCCTATACCCACTATTTCCTTAATGGGATATAGAATTCCTTCCTATCTAGAGTTCCTTTGCTTCCCTGAGTTTCTTCTGTGCTATTTAATGCCAATAACCTTTCAATTAAGTTTTCAAAGTAGTAGTATGGGTTTTCATTTTGAGAGTGATTATGGATTTTATTCTAGCTGCTTGTTAATTATATTAATTTTCTCAAAGAACTAGTCCTGGTTGGTTTTTCCCCCTACCGTATTTTTCTATTTAACTAACTTAGATTTACAGCATCCTTTATTTGGTTTTTGAAGGTTGATTCTGGTGTGTGTGTGTGTGTGTGTGTGTGTGTGTGTGTGTGTGTGTACATCTGTGTGTGTGGGGGGGGGGGTGTAACTAGAACTCTGCCATTGAGCTACATGTCCAGCCCCATCACTTTCAGGAAACTTTCAGGGTGCAATCCACCATTGAAGAATAAGAAGAGTTTCCTTGTGCATTTTCTATATGTAATACTCTCCTATTTTTTAGAACAAAGCATGTTAATATTTGGTTATTATATTGAAAGACTTAATTCCTAAACATTTGGTATTTTCCAATTCTTTCAAAAATTATTAGCTTTTTAACTTTTATGTGCCTTTTTATAATAAAATATTGATATTATTATTTGAAATTCTTGAGCTGCTATGACTCAACAAATGGGGATTTTAAAAAAAACTTTTATTATTCTCTCACATGTTATGTTCTGACCACAGTTTCTGGGTTCTTTATTAAATGCATATGTCTTTTAAGTTGTTTATTTTTCTGATGAATTTGGTCTTTTGTCCTTATGAAGCCACAATGTGTTTTGTATAAAATCATATCTGCTATTATTAATGTAGCTAAAACTTTTCTACTTGTTAATATTTTCCAAGTATATATTTTTAATTTCTTCAATTTAAATAATTCGCTACCCTTAAAGTTTACACAGTCTTTGAATAAGAAAATTAGACTTTAAAAAATTTATTGAGAAAAGTTTTATCTTTCTAGTTTGATATATGTCTGTTTCATTTGTGCAATTAGTGACAATTGAAATTTAAATCTATTATGCAATTGTTCTTTTCATAAACACTCAGTCTTCTTCTCTGTTATTTCTTTAATGATTATAAATACATTAGCAGTTTTCTGTTTTTCTCTTCTGGGTCTGTCTGGGTCTGTTCTTTCAGTAGTTAGCCTAGGAATTGGAGCAGTCTATGAACATAATTAAATAAAAATTCCTCAAAGGTTTTTGAAAACATTAGTTTCGACTCACTTTTCTTCTTGACTCATTTTGTGCACTTTTGCAGGTATATTTACTCATAACACTAAGAAGCATTAAAAAATTATAAGTGTTCTATATGACAAATGTTTGTATTTACATAAGCATACTTTTTCTTAGTTCCATTCTTGATCTCATTGCTTCTATATGGAAGTATTTTCCCTCTTCTTAAATGTCTTTGGAAAGAGATGTTAATTTCCCTTTACACAGAAATCACAGATGCTTTATAATATCTAATAGCCAGGCCACCTTCAATCAGTTTCTGTCATTATTGCATTGGCTCTTTTATGCATACTTATCTTTGACAGAGTGATGGGCTTCTGTTGTTCGAATGTTGTCTGTGGGTTTCTTAAGGCCAGAGACAAACTGTGACCTATCAAGAGCATCTGATAGTTGAGAATAGCCTCAAACCTGGGGGAATATAAAAGTAAGTATTTATCCCCTGGCACAAATCTATAGACAGTTCTAGCTTCTTTATATTGTCTGACTTTACTGATCCATATGCTTGGGAAGAGCAAGAGAGCTTTTGTTAGAGGTCACCTTAACCTCAGGGAATGTCCCTTTCAGATCTTGGTTGAATGTGGGAAAGATTCTCTAAAAACTCAAGAGAAAGTTTTGAGGGCTTGGGGTGAAGAGAGATAGACATTAAAAGCTTGTATCTAGATTCATTTCTGTTTTTCTTGTCTCAAAGGCCAAGGATTGGCACTCCCATCACTTCAGCACAAAACAAACAGCATTAGTGCTCTGGTATTCTCTGTATTTTTTATGCTTTTATTCTAGGTTTTAGATTTTCCAAAATAATTTTCCAAATTATATGGAATATCACCATAAACACACACATACATACATGAGCATGAACAAAAACATACATACATGTTCATGAACACACACGTGCACACACATTCACTCATACACACATACTTACACCTGCATACAAACATACACACACATATGTTCATGAGAACACATGCACACATACTCACACATTCATACACACATACAAACACACACATACACAAACACAAACAAGAATAAAAACACAAATGAATACAAACACTTCTACCATGTTTTTTAAAATATTGTTAGCAAGATACAGAAACTCAAATAATCGTATGCCCCACAAGCTACACTCTATTCAAAGAACTTAAGAAACATAAATCAGGATGAGGGTTGACTTGCTCATCCTGGTCCAGAGTGAGGCAGTGATTCTTCGTGACTGTCATTATGAAGACCAACCCTCTTGGTGTGGGCTGGTCTGAAATCCAGGTGATAGACATCGAGAATAACAACAGGTTTCCCCTCTGAAAGGCCCCCTATCCCCTCCCACCTTCCCCTGCTCACCAACTCACCCACTTCCACTTCCTGGCTCTGGCACTCCCCTATACTGGGGCATAGAACCTTCACAGGACCATAACATTTTTTTTAAAAGAAGGAGATTAGGAGATTCTATAAGACCTAATATAGAAAGACCTGCAAATATAGGAATTGTTTAGAATTGTGCATTCAAAAACATTAAATTGTTGTCTGCTGACATGTGAAATAAGTTAACTTCTTTCTCCCTCAAAAAAAAAAAAAAAAAAAAAAAAGAATAACACCGGGTTGGTTTATTTACACATCTAAAGCTATCTCTTTTGATTGGGTTTATCTATAATGAAGTTTATGTTTAACCCACAGCTCTCAGTTCCATTTCTTTCTAGTTGTTTCATAAATGCATAAAAAAGAGGTATATACTCTACATATTTCCCACTTCCCCACCAAGAGAAAACACAGGATATAAAACATACATTTCCATTTAGTTGCAAGCTAACTGTATATATAGGAAATCACAAAGAAGAAGAAAAGAAGAAACAGTGCAAGAAAACACAAATTCTACATAGCAGTTGAGGGGATTGCAATGGAAAAGGGGAGAGGTTATATATTTTTATTCCTCTGTTAACTAAAAATTAATGATGGTTCTAACTACTGAATCAAATGATGGACACAAGGAGTCTTGCTTTGGGCTGCCATTTGGGGCTTATGGTATTAATTTTTCCCCTAAGGTGGCTAAAGTCATGATCTAAAGCATTGTCTTCCTAACACTCAATGACTGTTCTAACGCTTACCGGTAAGTGTGCATTCAAGAGTCTTTGCATTCTTTTGATTTTCTTTGGCTAGAATAAAATCACCTTAGATGTAAAGAAAAACACTACAAGAAGGTAAGGCAGAAGTTAAACTGTTTAACCCTTAATGTACATCTTAAGTTACTAGCCACAGAAGCCCACTTATGACTTCTTCCAAAATCATTCCTGTCTCTGGTGTTTGGTCCCAGATGCAAGGTACCAGCCCATGGTGCAACTGGCTTACTGGCAGCACCACATAGACTGGATAGGGTCTGTGCTGCAGTACAAAAGAGTTAAAAGGTCAGAAAGGTAAACAGAGTCAGGGCCACTAAGGACTTTATAGGTCATTAAAAGGATTTTAAAAGCCATATGCTATCTTGGAGGCAGCCGAGAATGAGACTGTAAGATGGGAGAAATATGATCTGTAGATAAGTCATAGTAACAGCGCTGGCGGCAGCAACTTTCAAAACCATCTGCAGCCAGTTTAACAAACAATCTGGAAAGCCACCAGGAGCAAATTAAAATAGTCAACCCTGGAAGAAATGGAAGCCTCGCATGGCTGAGCAAAACATTGCCTGCTAGAGAGTGCAGAGCCTGTAAACTCGCAATGCTTTAGAAACCATGAAAAGAATTTCTCACCACCAATGTCATCTGGAGAATTAACATTAAATTGCAAGCCATAAAGAGAACCTGCATGAAGAACGGGATTGTTAGGCAATGAGTATGGAGCTCAGTGGTGCCGCTGGTGTGAAGCACAGCTGAACAAAAGAAGAAAGGAGGCTAACTCTGAAGTGATCAGGAAGGACAGTACTCAGGTGGCCACCCTGAGTGGCATGATAATGTCAAGGGATATCGTGTGGGTGGGAGCGAGCAAGCAATCTAAGGTTAGGTGACACCTAATCTGGTTGTATAGTGCAGAAGTTTATGAAAACATCAAAATGATAGGTTGGTATTTTTGAGAGTGAATTCATATCAGTCAAGAAACTTATACTATTTCTTAAGTCGTAGTGAAATCCATAAATTACTATAAAATAGGATCAATAAGATTTGCTATGTTTCTTACATGTCAGTACGTGACTTCCCATGAAGTCTGAAGTCACTCTGACACCAAGATGTATTAAGCCCTTGTTTATCTTCAGTGAAGTTCTAGGATCCCCTGTAACTCCACCTCCATTAGAACGCATTAATTATACAAAACATTGTGTGTTGTGATGATTTTTTACACAAATACCAAATCCTTTGACCATAGTTCTCACTCCCAGGCTTCTCACCTCCCCTCTTCCTGTTGAGCCCACTTTCCCCCCAAATAGTCCTACTTCCAATTTCTTGTCTTTTTACATTTGTTTGTGTGTGTGTGCTCATGGGTGTGTGTGTGCATGTGTGTGTGTATGTGTGTGTGTGTGTGTGTGTGTGTGTGTGTGTGTGTGTGCCACAATTTTTATTCATTAGTTGGTGGCAATCTCATGATCTTTCAACCACACTACTTCAAGCAAAAATGTCCTGCCCTCTTCCTCCCAATATCATAGCAGTCATAAGAATTTTACTGCTTTTGTGAATCTAATAATAGGTAGAATCAAATAGCTCTGATGAGATAACTTTTGGGAAAATATTGCTATCACCTCTGTGTTGAAAATAAGAAAGTCAAGACCCATGAAGTATACCAGCGTGCAATTTGCTATAGTGGTAGAGTCAAACTAGGCATTTGGCTGCCTTAAAACCATATATTCGTCCTTAGTAATTCTGGATTTAATTCCAGGATTTCAGACCATCTCACACTAGGAATGATAATAAAATACACATGGTAGGACTGTCTGAGATAATTAATTCCTCCATTCAGAGTTTTTACCATTTACCCTGAGTTCACTATATTCAGATGTTGACTGTCTCTTGACCAATACACTCCTTCTATTACCCTGTTATTAATTGTACAATCATACTTCAGAAAGCTATCTTAAATTACTCACAACTCTAAACTTTTAAGTATGGAGTCTTCTGCACCAGGACTTAACATTTCCAGCTTTGTTCTATCCACTTTTTTCATGGCCAAAACATTGATGTTGATAGTATGATTCCTGTTCCAGTGACTTGCAGCAACAGATATATGTCTCTCTAAGCAATTCACTAGGAATTCAGAGAAGGAAAGAAGTTACATAGAGGGCTTACCCCAATAACTTGGGATTTTAACTCAGCACCCAACTTTCTATTCCACTGACCTATTAAAGGATATCTCTCCTTCATACCCCTGAAGGGTATCCCCTCATCTATAGGGAAGAGCTGGCCAGCAGCAGCAGCAATCCTGTTTTTACTGTTTTGGGTTAATTCTTTGTTGGCTTTCTATTCAAGCCCTAAAAGAAAGTTAACTGTGAACAACAGAAATTTATAAATATGCGTAAGACTCTTGAGAAGTAACACGGACATAAATGTAGACTATCAGACACCCTAATCACAAAACACTGATATTTGAGTATGTAGCAGCCAATTGGAAGGTGGTTAAATGTTTAAAGGCCTTTGTTTTATAATGATTTTCTAAAGAGAATCAACAAAAGGAATAAGCCACACAGAGAAAGCCAGATTTTTATGAGATTTTTGGGAATGATTTAAGCGTCAAATAAGATTTAGATAAGGCTCTGAGATTTTTTAAATTAGAGTGGACAAATTTTAATGTAGCTTTACATGCAGTATAAAAAGTTGTTTTAACTTCAAATAACACATTAAAACTTCATTTTGAGAGTATTATGTGAACATGGAAGGATATTTAGACATTTTCAAAAGTAGTAAGAAGTAAAATTTATACCAGAAGCTGTTCTGATTACTGTCGATAGCAAGTTAACATGGGAATAACATATAACAAGCACAATACTATTTTTTGCCTTTATTGCCTCTTTCTCCAACAGACATCATGTGAATTAGAATTAAGTACTCTATGAGCTAATTCAATGGGATGTTCACAATGATTACTTCTCTTTAAGCTGAATACCAACTGCTGTTTTCCTAATTTATACAAAATTTCATAGCAGAGGAAGAAACTGAGAAAGGGAATCCGTTAGAGAATGAAAATGTGTGTCACGTGTTCAAAGTGTAACCGTCCCCAGACACACCAAAAACTCTTCTTATTCAGTATTCATTTTATTAACTCTGTCATAATTAATAGTCTTATAGAGATGAAGACAGAAACTATGGTAGCAAATGCTCACAGGAACTCAGCATTCAGAAGCACAAAGGTGAATAAATATGTTCCAACTGGTAATAAGAACACATCATGCTCCATTATGCTCATAGCTGCCTTATTTATAATAGCCAGAAGCTGGAAAGAACCCAGATGTCCCTCAACAGAGGAATGGATACAGAAAATGTGGTACATTTATACAATGGAGTACTAGTCTTCTATTAAAAACAATGAATTTATGAAATTCTTGGGCAAATGGATGTATCTGGAGGATATCATCCCTAGTGAGGTAACCCAATCACAAAAGAAGTCATTAGATTTGCACTCACTGATAAGCGGATATTAGCACAGAATCTTAGAATATCCAAGATACAATTTGCAAAACACAAGAAAATCAAGAAGAAGGAAGACCAGCATGTGGATAATTCATTCCTCCTTAGAATAGGGAACAAAATACCCATGAAAGGAGTTACAGAGACAAAGTATGGAGCTAAGATGAAAGGATGGACAATCCAGAGACTATCCCACCCGGGGATCCATCCCATAATTAGTCACTAAACTCAGACACTATTGCATAGGACAGCAAGAGTTTGCTGAGGGGACCCTGATATAGCTGTCTTGTATGAGGCTATGCCAGTGCCTGGCAAATACAGAAGTGGATGCTCACAGTCATCTATATGATGGAACACAGGGCCCCCAATGGAGAAGCTAGAGAAAGTACCCCAGGAGCTGAAGGGGTCTGCAACCCTATAAGAGGAACAACAATATGAACTAACCAGAACCTCCAGAGCTCGTGACTGCATATGTACCAGAAGATGATCTAGTCATCCATCATTGGGAAGAGAGCCCCCTTGCTATTGCAAACTTTATATGCCCCAGTACAGGGGAATGCCAGGGCCAAGAAGTGGGATTGGGTTAGGGGATCAGGGTGGGGGAAGGTAGAAGGAACTTTCGGGATAGCATTTGAAACATAAATTAAGAAAATATCTAATAAAAAATATTAAAAGCAAAAATAATAAAATACTCAGTCAATGCTAAGGATCCAAGGCTCTAGCAAAGGGAATATCTAAACATCTGGTGAAAGTTTGATACTATATACCCTAGACATTTTCTAAGTATACCCTCATGGACATGTACATAACATTATATAAGCACTAAGGTACATATGTTTTTATATACTAAATATAATTGGCATTTATTTTATCATGTGAAAAACTGGGCAATTTCAGCATAATCCCTTTCCAAAACCCAGTAATCCTCACCTAACTAAACACATACCCAAAATACTTGCACACATATGTTCATGACAGCAGCATCCATGGGATGAACTAGCTCAAGGAACTATTAACTGTTAAAAAAAGATGATGAAATATAGCATACCCGTACAACTGTCTATTATACGGTAACAAAAGTAATGAAGTATTGATATATAACCTAACATAAAGAAATCTTAATAATATTGTGATAAGTAAAATATGTTAATCACAAAGTATGTTTTTGAATGTTTCTGGCTACAAGAAGTGTCAAGAGTAGAAAAAAATTAAAGAGTAAGGACCTAATGATTCTAGTCACTAGGGAGTGTTCTCTAAAGGACATGGAGTAACACATCTTGAAACTAAGCAGCAATTGTGTTTTAGTAACTTGAGAAATATGCTAAATGCATTTCATAAATGAGAAATTGCAAAAGGGAAACCTCAGGACATCTGAATTATCTCTATAAAACTATTATAAAATATGTTAACATGGTTACATTACAATAATACAAATGTCAAATTGACAACATACACCATTAGAAAGAAAATATTGCTAAAGAAATTCCACGAGCAAAATTAAGGCAATTGGTTGTTTACCTATTCTAGACACAATTAACTTTTAAAAATAAATAGTTAATTTTCACAAAAAAAACATCTGATAAAATCACCTTTCATAGGCAAGTAATTTTCAATCTAGCTTAAGATTTGATACTTACTTTAAGCATTTTTAAAATGTCATTTATTATCTTTACAAAGAAAGACCATCCCCTTACATTATCAAAATGATAGTCACTAGATCCAAAAATTATTGTAAATATGTTCTTCAATTTGATAAAGATAATTTCAGACACTTCATATATTTTATTATTTTAATATATTTAAATCAAGCACATATAGATATTACTCATGACTGGATATGAATTGGATATGGTATGCAAGAAGAGAACTGATATTTTAACTGATGCCCCTGTAACCATTTACTTGAGGCACTGTAAAATATCCTCCAGTCTCTCAATACCTCAGTATCTTACTGATCCAGACCCTATGAGCCTCCAATCCAAGATCTCTATGGTAAGCATGACAGATGTGCTATCCAAAGGGAGATGATTAAGAAGTCAGGGTTTAACTCATAATTAAGGAATGAAAATCTGGGACACATCATAACTTAGAAAAAGAAACGTGTTTTCAAATTATATTGGTACAAATCCCTCTATCTGACTCAGAAAGCCTCCAGCCAGAGAAGTAGCAACATTTTGTTCAGTTTGCTGCTGCATAGAAAGAATTCTAAGGAAGGTACTGGAGTTGGTTGATTGTTAATGTGATCACTGAGTAGGCAAATATAGATAGGCTCTTCATCTTCATTTTATCCTTTCCCATTCTTCCTGAAGATCAGATTAAAAGAAAAGTTGATATAATTTAAATTTTAACTAACAATAATTAAGAGAATTCATTTCCTATTTGTCAATAACTACTTTAAGACCATGACAAAACAAAGCCAACTAACAAATAGATAAAAACCACACTGGGAAAACAGCTGAGTGGGTAAAGTGCTTGCCTCCTAATACTTGAATTTGATCGCCAAAACCCATGTAGAATACCACTGCTGTAGTGTGCACTTGCCGTGTTGGGGTGGTAGGCATGGCAGGATTCCTGAGATTCACTGGTCAGCCAGTCTAGCCTAAGTTGGGGCTGAACAGTGCTTCCAATGGTGACATTTGATGTTGTCCTCTGCTCCACCACTACACATATATGTGCACTTGCACATACATTTGTATCTACATAAAGTCCACATACATATACAAACACACACAATACAACTAAAAGTAACCATATTTCATCGTGGATGAGGGAAAAGCTGATTAGGCCTCACCCCTGCCAGAGGGACTAAAAAGTGTCCCCTGGAAGATAAATGGGTAAGCACAATGTGGTATATCCTTTTTATCCCTGGAAAGGAAGAAAATTCTGATTCTACCATTGCATGGAAGAAGCTTGAAAACATGCACAGTAAGTAAAATATGTTGGTTATCTTACTTAAAATATTTACTTGATGAATATTGCCTAAATTTCTATTTAGTTTGACTAGCAAAATTCATACAGCAGAAAATAGAAAGATGTTTTCCCCAGGCTTACAATCCAGAGTAGAGTATTGTTACTAAATGGGAATCCTGTTTCAGTTAAGAGAGACAAACCTTCTGATGCATGGTGGTAATTGCAGAAGAGTGTGAATATACTTAAGCACACACAACTGGACACTTACAGGTGGTAAACACTAAACTTTATGTCATGCATACTTTATTTCAGGAAAAAAAAATGGGATTTAAAGTGCCTATCATGCATGGAAACTGCTAGTTCAAAAATGGTACTATCATAAAATAGAGCTGAAGACCTACATTGAGTATTCTCATACACCCATTACCCGTCAGGAAACAGAAGACTTGAAACTATATGCTGTGTATGGACATTTATACTATAAGCTCTTGTACTAGTCTGACAAGGCAGACAAAAGAAGTTACCACTTTCCGGATGGCTAATAAATTTTCTCAATTTTCTGGCCATCAGGAGGCCTAGATTAAGATGTGAGGAAGGTTGGTCTAGTGACATCTTCTTCTTCTTTCTGCTTAAGTGGCCTTCCTTCTGTGCGTGCAGGCTCCTAGTCTCTCTCTCTAATAATGATTTCTGTCCTATTTGATTAGAGGTTTATCCTTAAGACTTTACTTAACATTAATTAGTCCCTTGAAAGCCTTATGTCTAAATACAGTCACATTAAGGGTTGTGGTTTCAACATAGGAACTCAGTCCATAATAGACCTGCATATACTTTTGCAAACCACTCCACAGCACCATCATATGAGACAACTGCTGACCAAATTGTAAAAGTTTGTATGCAATCAATACTGCAAAATTCTCTTTAGATAATGAAGTAACCAAGGTTGTACTGCCAAGTGAATAGAAATTTTAAATATAGTAAATTAGTTGAAGATGAGGCATATAGTGGTTCTCTGGGGGAAAGCACAAGCTCAATTATTCAATAAGAAAGCACAGAGCATTGCACCTTTGCACAGTGCCTCATCCATCAGATGAGATAATTGCATCTTCATCCATCACTTGGTACAGTAAAAATAAAATTGTTATAACAGAACATCAATGTGGACCACTTTGAAGGAAAATACTTCATTTCAATAAATGTCTTAGCTGCCATAATGATTTCATCTTGAGATGTAGTAATGTTAGCTATGGTCTACTTGCTAGACTACTTATATGTTTCCTTAATAAGTTTAAGAACATTTGATTGGGACAGAGAAAGCTTCTTTAGGCCTATAGACTGTAGAAGTGCACAGTCACTGGCTTCATGGGCTACAGTTTTCAAAACATGGTTAGTTTTGTTTGTATTGTTTTGTTTTGCTGGTCATCTTTTATCTTTTCTGATCCAGGTTGACCTGAGACCCACAGACATTAGTATACTCTTGCTCCTTTCTTAGCATCTCTCCAGTTATTTTTTCAATACTTAAAGAACTTTAAGTTAGAATATACTTTATTTGTCATGATAATATCCTAAAAATAAGAACTTCTAAGTGGTTTATATTAAGAAGTCAAACCTGGCCAGTGAAATGGTACAAAGGATGAGGGTGCTTACTACAAAGGCTGACAGCTTGAACTAGATCACATAGTGAAAGGATTTAAATGACTTCTGCTAGCCATCCTCTGACCTACACACACGCGCGCGCGCGTGCACACACACACACAGAGAGAGAGAGAGAGAGAGAGAGAGAGAGAGAGAGAGAGAAAGAGGACAGAGAGACATAAGTGGGGGACATGCATTCACATGCCCACACACACACATACACACACAATGTCAAAAATAAATAAAGCAAAATTTTGTAAATTTACTATGGGAAGTAGCATTGTATGGGACATGTTACATGTCCAAACTGACTTCTTACTCCCGAAACAATCTGAAAACGCTTTCTTCTGAAGGATGGTAAATTCTCTTTGTGGATTTATCTTACTTACTTACTTACTTACTTACTTACTTACTTACTTACTTACTTAATGAACAAGGTGAACTGGTTTTACCTAAAATAGGCTTAATTCTTTTATCAAAATTCCAATTACCAAAAACAGATGTTTGATGGTTTATAACTAATTCATTTAGTTTTTCATGTTGGAAATTCCTCTTACCACAGATACCTAGTAATATACATACATTACAATGGCAGGTAAATCAAAGTATTCAAGAGATGGTAATAATTATAATAAAACAATGATTACATTTATATTTTATTTATTTTTTGAGTGATTAAGATTCAAATAAAAGTGATTTCCATATAAAATGTATGTGTATGTTATCCTTATCTTCAAAGAGATATCAACAACTGTTGAATACTAACAATGTGCAAATCTCATAAATCATTCATTCTTTTTTTCCTTTCTTTCTTTGTTGCTGTTTCTGAAACAATATTTTCCTAGTTATCCTTGTCTGTCCTGGAACTTGCTTTGCATACCAGTCTGGCCTTTTTCACAGAAATCAATCTGGTTCCACCTCTGCCTCCCAAGTGTTGGGATAAAGGTGTGTGCATTCATGCATAGTTCATAAATATTCTTATAATGAATTTCTGCATCGAGCAATAGCTTAGAAGTGGCTAGTAAGTAAAAAACAAATCTTTGATTTTACTTCTCACAAATTCATAACTGGATTTCCTATCATGAACCATAAGCACATTTTGTATCACTTACAATCATAATATTTTAAGGTTTTCTTTCTCCACTCTGTTCCCTAATCACCCCTTATATCATATTATCATAGACTCTGTTTCTTCCTTATGTGCTCTTACTACTAATTTTGTATCAACTTGACACAAGGTAGAGTTAACTGAAAGGAAGGAACCTCAATAGAGAAGATGCCTCCATAAGATTTGGCTGTGGGACATTTTCTTAATTAGTCATTGATGGGGGAGAGTGGGTCTATAAGAAAGCAAAATGAGCAAAACACATGGAGCAAGCCAGTAAGGAACACCTTCCATAGCCTCTGAATGAGCTCCTGCCTCCAGATCCTTGCCCTGCTTGAGTTCCTGTTTTCATGGGTGAACTACAATGCAGAAATATAAACCAGATAAATCCAAAGCAATAATGACACAAACTGATCGAAGACTATATGACATTTGTCATATAGCATTTCACACACATCAAAAAAGGAGAAATAAAAACAAAAGTGAAAGGAAAAAAATTAAATTAAAACCCAAAATTCACCCTTCTCTCAAGCTGTTATAGTCAGACTCTCCTTCTACCCACAGCAGGGACTGAAGCAGGGTTTTTTGCACATTAGACAAACCTTATCACTGAGCAAGATCCCCAGCACCATACAAGCTTAAAAGCATGTGACTTTTTGAGGCACAAAGAAAATTTGGATTTTTATCCCATGTTAAGGAAAGTAAAAGGGAATTTGAATAGATGACTGATATATCCTAGTTCCATATTTATAGTTTACAGAAGATAATGAAGCAAAGGCAGAAATCAAGACAAGAAGCTGACCCTGAGGAGATGGTCACATTAACTTATGTGTGAAATATTGGTGACTTGACATAGAGCAGTAATAATAGCTGCATAGGAGAAACAGAATAGGATACAGAAGAATTGCTAGTCACTGGCTACAGATGTCTGAAAAAATATCATATTGAAAGATTATAAGTTTCTGAGTTGTAAGCTACATGATGGTATCATTAAATAAAGTGAACCCATGCAAAGAGGAGAAACAAACTCATTTTCAGAGACATTTTGGGTCAAGTAAATCTCAAGGTAGATCCAACAAGTAATTGTATATCTAAGACTATTGCTCAGAGAGAGAACAGCCGAACTTGGTGTATACACAGGAAGGTAGAAGTTAAGTTCATTAGGGAGCTCGGGGAGCCAGAAGAACATGTACAGTGACAAAGCAAGTTCAAAAACTCTATAGACTTAATGTGTATGTGTGTGCACGTGTGTGTGGGGGGGGTGATGATTCAAATGTGTACAGTAGGCTAGTTTGAACAACATTCCCCTCAATATTTTTTTTTTGTGTGTGTAATGTAAGGTTAATCTCAGTCTCTTGCTAGAGTGGAAGGTAAGAAAGGAGTTGACTGTATTTGGAAAGCCATATGCTGTTATCTCTCTGGTTTATCTCAGTGGTATGTGCCTACCTATGTTCTAATTGTTTTCAGTGCCATTGACTCATGGACTAGCTATATGTGTGTGTCATACTGAAGGGCCCAAGGTGTTGCAGGAAATATTTACTGTTAAAGTCAAAGAAACATGAAAGACGTGGGGTGTGGTCCCATGTTGGGAGTGTTCCAGTTCTTTGCTCTCAGGGTTTATGGTAGTTAAGATTGCCAAGTTAACAGTATTTAGAATAGTCATGGAAACAATTTTTAGATTATGTCTATGAGAGATTTTCTAGGTTGTTTTAATTGAGATGAGAAAACCAACTCTGATATGGGTGGCATCATCCCATCCTCCAAGTTTCATGACTGTGGATGCAATTTGAACAACTTTATTAAGCTCTAACCGCCATTCATTCCTCATTGTGGTGAACATGGACATCAAACTGTGAGCCAAAATAAACTCTTCCTTCCTTGAGTTATGTCTTAGTCAGGGTTTCTATTCCTGCACAAACATCATGACCAAGAAGCAAGTTGGGGAGGAAAGAGTTTATTCAGCTTACACTTCCATACAGCTATTCATCACCAAGGAAGTCAGGACTGGAACTCAAGCAGGTCAGAAAGCAGGAGCTGATGCAGAAGCCATGGAGGGATGTTCTTTACTGGCTTGCTTAGCCTGGCTTGCTCAGCCTGCTCTCTTATAGAACCCAAGACTGCCAGCCCAGAGATGGTCCCACCCACAAGGGGCCCTTGATCACTAATTGAGAAAATGCCTCACAGCTAGATCTCATGGAGGCATTTCCCCAACTGAAGCTCCTTTCTCTGTGATAACTCCAGCTGTGTCAAGTTGACACAGACCTAGCCAGTACAAGTTACTTCAATCAGGTATTTTATAATAGCAACAAGCAAAGTAGCTAAGGCAAGATGCAACCTTGTTGAAATCTTCCTTTCCTCACAGCAGCCTCCCAACTTCCTGTTCCAGGATTATACCTGAAGATTACTTAGAACCTGCATTTGATTTCAAACACCAATTCTCTCTAATCAGTAGATATATTAATTGCAAGAGAGAGAGGGAGAGAGAGAGAGAGAGAGAGAGAGAGAGAGAGAGAGAGAGAGAGAGAGAGAAATTGCATAGAAATAGCATGTAAGTCTCTTGTGAGTCCTGCGTTTGAATGCCTATTGGGGCGGGGGAGCAGTAAAGATCAGATCCAAAGAGACTTGGAAGGAGTTTCATTTAACAATTGAGAAAGCAAGGGCTTGCAACTGACACAGGTATCTTTCAAGAGAAGAAGGGCGAACTTGCCAAATGCTGCAAGGAACTTCACTAAGTACAACCTAAAGCCTTCTGGTTGTGATTATGATAGTGACTGATCTCGACTCAAATTATATCAGAGAAATAATTGGAAAGAGAGACTACTAAATAGTACGTTAGAAACAGTGAGAAAATTTACACTAATTTTGCAACATTTTTGAAGAGGCTAGATTTGGTAGTTTCAGGGTTGTCTTAGGGTTCTTTGGTGTGTTGGTTGACTTATTTGTTTATACTCTGGTAAAAAATCATAAACACAAAAATAGCCTCTGAATGACGTTTAGTTGTAGCATAGAGTAGTATTACTAAATTCATACTATATAAAAGATCCCTAGACAGTTTGTCTTGAAAAGCTGAAAATCTATACCACTAAAACCTATTATGCTATTTTGTCCATCCCTCTGAGGCCTGTGGTTACTATGACTCTGATTTCCTCGGTGTTTGATTACTGTAGAAATAGCATACAAGTAGATCATATATATAGTCTTTGTCCTTTTGTGGCTGACTTTTTTTTTTACCTGCCATAATGTTCCCAATTCCGTATTTCCTTCTTTTCAAAAGCTGAATGAAATTCTGTACTATGCATATATTTTATTTTCTTTGCTCATTTTTCCGCTGATGGACATTTAAATCACTTCCACCTCTTGGGGCTATTCAGGAGAAACGATGCAATGAACACAAAAGTACAAAAATACTTCGGATGAGATTTTAGTTTCAGTTCTTTTGAATATGTAGCTAAAAGTGAGATTGCTAGACCAGTAATTCTAGTTTTAACTTTTTAAGGAATGGCTATACAATTTTCCATAGCAATTATTCATTTTATATTATCACCAATCATATCAACACCAGTGTTTATTTATACATACAGACATATACATCATGAATACACACATCATATACATGTACATGTATATGTACATGTGCACATATACATACACATCATATAACACATATATCATGCATATTCATATACATCATATACATATACATCACACATACATACATACATACTCATACATATATGTGTGTGTGATATTCTAATTGATTCTAGGTGATATTACATTGTGTCTTTGACAGCATTTACATAAAGATGAAATTTGAACCTTTTTATCTGTCAGCCATTTATGTCTATTTAGAGAAATGTGATCCAGTCCGCTAGCCATTTTTAAAAATAGATGCCTCAAATGCAGTTGAGTCACAGAAGTCCTTGGGATAATCTAGAGACTAATCTCTTATCACATACATGGTTTAAAAACCATCTTGAAAGCTTTTGTTTAACATTTTTGAAGTTTTCATTGCTCTATGGGAGTTTTAAAGTTTGACACAATCCATTTTCCTAATATTCTATTGTTTATTGTGTTGGGACCATATGAGAATCATTGCCCAATCCAGCATCATATCATGTCCACTTATGTTTTCCTCTAGAGGTTTGTAGTTTCACTTTGCAAGTTCTCCAAAACCAATTTTAGGAAAGATGATGTTTTCTTCATCTTGCCTTTGGAATACCATTGATTTTAATTTGGACATACATGTGAGGATCTATTTATAGATTTTTTATTTATGGATTTTTTTATTTATGGATTTTTTTTATTTTATTGGTCCAAATCTCTAATTTTCTGCCATTGTCACATGGCTGTGGCTCTTGTAATTCTTTAAGACACCAATTTCTTCTAGAGAAATGGCAAGGACAGAGCAAGAACTTAGGCAGTGATTTCCCAATCCTGTCTGAGAGACTGAGAGTTGTTTTGTGAGATTCTGAAGAAAACTAGGCGATACAAAGCTAAGGGGTGAAGTATTCTTCAATGACATACCCCTTATGCTTAAGACTAGCTGCTTCCCTGAACATTATATATATATTTTACCATTACAGACAGGTTGTATTGCTGTAACGGAGAATGTACCAACTAAAAAAGGAGATTTAGACTTATCCTTATTTTTGGTCATTATAAATTCTAGTATATACTAGAATTTGTGTTGATACATTGACGTAAAGAATGCTCTTCTCAAATCCAATACAGATGCTGGTATCAGACAATTATACTTGTTACTGAGAGTTTGTTCAGTACCATCCCGTGAGCCCCTTGAGATGAATTTTTCTTCTTTAACTGACCAGTTACAGCGCAGTGTTTGCTAAGTGAATGACTGATTGCATAAATGGACAGACAACATCTTTTTTTTCCAATTTTTATTAGATATTTTCTTCATTTACATTTCAAGTGTTATCCAGAAAGTTCCCTATACACTCCCCCATCCCCACCCTGCTCCTCTACCCACCCACTGCCACATCTTGGCCCTGGTGTTCCCCTGTACTGGGGCATATAAAGGACAGACAACATCTTTAAATGATGTTCTGTTATATGATTTAATAACATGAGTTATATTATAAAGATTGAATACAACAAGGCAAGAGTTATTTGAAACTAAATGTATGTAATCAAAGTGAATATACCCATATAATATCAATCTCAAGGTTGTTTTAGAAAAACTTTTGCAAATTCTTGATTATTTTATAAGGAGAAATCTCACAAAAATTAGAGATTAAGGAATTGGAAAGATTGATCAATAGTTAAGAACACTTGTTGCTTATACAAAGGACTGAAGTTTAGTTCCCAGTGTCCACATGCTAACTTATAAATGTTGGTAACTCCAAGTCCAGGAGATCTGATTTTCTTATCTGGCTTCTACTGATAGCAGGCATGTACATGATCCATATACATACACATAGACAAAACACACATAAATAGATAAATAAATAAATAAATAAATAAATAAATAAATAAATAAATAAATTTGATTTTTAAATGGAAATCAAATTTACTACTTTCTCAGCTCTTATCATAGCATTACACTAAAACAGATTTTTGGAGGGCTATTACAGGTTGTGATGAGAATGTGAGCTTACAGGCTAATAGCCCCTCAATGTACATGTTTCTCTAACCTAGGCTGTCAGAGGCTTGGTTGAATTCCAAACAACAAAAAGTTTATCTTTATAACTTTTTATCTTCTACAAAGAAAAAAATACTGTTCACTAGTTTTTCTCTAAAATTTGTTGTCAAAATACTTATTCTGAATGCTTTTTATATTTAGAATGATAAGAGGAAAGAGCTTGGAGCAGGAAGAATGATGACCCACTTAATGAATTAACTTTCTGAAGTTACAGATGCACAAACAAACCTTTAACCTTTAAAAGGAACAATGGCAAAAAGTCGTTTTGTGCACTAGCATTTATTTCATGTTACCCATGCTCAATACAAAACCAGTATTAACTAAGATTATGAATGGATTAAAAAAAAGTTAAAGTACACACATATTTTAGAAGTCTTGATCTACTTGGACTAAAGGAAATATAGAGACCAGGTTATCTAAATTTCTCTGGTTTACTTAGGGTACTCAAAGCAAGCTCGTACAGCTGAATTAATCACAAGCTTTAGCTAATTCTTTTTGCATCCTTATTAATCGGGCTAGGGTTTCTCCTCTATTGATGTAAACAGAGAAAGGTCAGAAATTTCACTGGGGGCATGTTCCAGGGCATGGGAATGGAGTGAAAAGTCATCTTTCATCCCTCCTGGGACTGGAAACAGCTCCAGTCCTCCGTTCTGAGCATTAGATCATGGGGGATGTACTGAGCTCACAGGGCGTATAGTTTCTGTGCAACAATGAAGGTCATTTATTATAGGATCGCCGTCCAAGTTTGCAATGATTCTTTGATTAGTGAAAAGTGGTTGTGCATGTTATGCCTTGGGATGTTTCTTTACTTTTTTTTTTTCTCCAAGAGGATTTTGTGGATTGCACTAATGCTCCATGGGAGAACTTTTAGACTGAGCTTTGTTACATGATGTGCCAAAGGTGGTTAACTATGAGCAGATAGCTTAAATTAATTTAGACGGATTGTGGAGCTTTTTCTCCAAGGGAAGAATTATGTTGCTCCTTTAGAGTCCCTCATAAGAGAAGGCAGAAGAAGGTGCTGTGTAGAACAAAACTTGTCTTCATTCTTAGAGTTTAGCTGTGCAATGACTTTGGAGGAATATAAGACCTTAAGTCAGGTTTTGTCCTTTGGCCACTCCAGCCTCCCACACCCACGCCATAAGCCACTTTTACTGTCTTCGGGCTCCCAAACACCGGGTATTGTTCATTATTGTAGGATCAGCAGAAAGAATTTTAAGTGAACACACTCTTCACCTTCACATCTCTGCCATAGCATTAGACAAACTGTCTTACTGGGTCAAACAACTAAATGCAGACACCAAGAAACAGTGCCCTGCTTCTAAGAATGTGATTTCTTTTTAATTTCTAAATCTGCTTCTATCCAATTTTCTAATGTCTTGGTTATTGTCCCGCTCCTGCTGTTAGAGGTCCCACATGAAGGCCTAGTTGCACATCCATCTGCTGTATATGTGGAGAGGGCCCAGGTCTGTCCCATGCATGCTCTCTGGTTTGAAGTTTAATCTATATGAGCTCTTATCCCAGGTTAGTTTATTTTGTAGGTTTTCTTGTGGTATCCTGACCTTTCTGGTTCCTTCAAGCCTTCCCCTCATCTACAGGATACCCCAGGCTCCATTTAATGTCTGGCTGTGGGTCTCTGCATCAGTTTCATCAGTTGCTGGTGAAACCTCTCTGATGATGGTTATGCTGGGCTCCTGTCTGCAAGTATAACAGAATGGTATTAACAGTGTCAGGCGTGGAATCCCTCTCATGGCCTGGGTCTCAAGCTGGGCCAGTGAATGGATGGTCCTTCCCTCAAATTCTGCTCCATCTTTTATGCCTGCACATCTTGTAGGAAGGACACATTGGAGGGTGTAAGGTTTTGTCGCTGGGTTGGTGATCCATTGGAAGTCTTTCCTGATTACAGGAGCTGGCCAGTGCAGGCTCCATGTGCCCATTGCTAGGAGTCTTAGCTTATACCCTTATACCCGCTTAATGAAACATACAGATTAGCAGGTCCATGAATATGACCCTCTTCAAAGGTTTCTGCGATACATTTACACAGGAAGGCTTAAGCTCCCTCAGACCCAGTTGGTTACCTTAGCTCTGTCAGAAGTTCTAAGGTCTGTTCCTTGGTATCTCCCTAGCCAGTGAATGCCTGACACTTTCTTTTAGAAATCAGTTTTCTTTTTCTTTTTTTCCTTTTTCTTTTTTTCTTTCTTTCTTTTTCTTTTCTTTTTTTTTTTTTTTTTTTTTTTTTTTTTTTTTTTTTTTTTTTTTTTTTTTTTTTTTTTTTTTTTTTTTTTTTTTTTTTGGCTATTTTCTTTACTTACAGTTCAAATGTTATCTCCTTTCCTGGTTTCTGTCTGAAACACACCCTCTCCCTTTCCTCTTTCCCCCTTCCCCAGCTCACCAACACACCTACTCCTGCTTTCTGGCCCTGGCATTCCACCACACTGGGGATTAGAGCCTTCATAGGACAAAGGGCCTCTCCTCCCATTGATGTCTGACTAGGCCATCCTCTGCTGCATATGCAGCTGGAGCCATGAGTCCCTCCATGTGTGCTCTTTGTTTGGTGGTTTAGTCCCAGGGAGCTCTGGGAGTACTGGCTAGTTCATATTGTTGTTCATCCTATGGGGTTACAAACCCCTTCAGCTCCTTAGGTCCTTTCTCTAGCTCCTTCATTGGAGACCCTATGATCAGTCCAATTGGTGGTTGTAAGCATCAACTTCTGTATTTGTCAGGCACTGGCAGAGCCTCACAGGAGAGAGCTATATCAGACTCCTATCAGCAAGCAGTTGTTGGCATCCACAACAGTGTCTGGGTTTGGTGATTGTAAATGGGATGGATCCCCAGGTGAGTCAGTCTCTAGATGGTCATTTCTTCAGTCTCTACTCCACACTTGGTCTCTCTAACTCTTTCCATGGGTGTTTTGTTCCCCACTTCCAAGATGGATATAAGTATACACACTATGGTCTTCCTTCTTCTTGAGTTTCATATGGTTTGTGAATTGTATCTTGGGTATTCCAAGCTTCTGGACTTCTGGGCTAATATCCACTTATCAGTGAGTGCATATCATATGTGTTCTTTTGTGTTTGGGTTACCTCACTCAGGTTGATATACTCCAGATCCATCCATTTGTCTAAGAATTTCATAAAGTCATTGGTTTTTAATAGCTGAGTAGTACTCTGTTGTGTAAATGTACCACATATTCTGTATCCATTCCTCTGTTGAGGAAAATCTGGGTTCTTTCAGGCTTCTGGCTATTATAAATAAGGCTGCTATGAACTTAGTGGAGCATGTATCCTTATTACATGTTGGAGCATCTTCTGGGTGTATGCCCAGGAGTGGTATTGCTGGGTCCTCAAGTAGTACTATGTCCAATTTTCTGAGGAAATGCCAAATTGATTCCCAGAGTCATTGTACCAGCTTGCAATCCCACCAACAATGGAGGAGTTTTCCTCTTTCTCCCCATCCTCTCCAACATTTGCTTTCACCTGAGTTTTTGACCTTATTCCTTCTGACTGGTATGAGGTAGAATCTCATGGTTGTTTTGATTTGCATTTCCCTGATGACTAAGGATCTTGAACATTTTTAGATGCTTCTCAGCCATTTGCTATTCCTCAGTTGAGAATTCTTTGTTTAGCTCTGTATCCCATTTTTAATAGGGTTATTTGTTTCTCTGGAGTCTAACTTCTTGAGTTCTTTGTATATATTGGATATTAGCCCTCTATCAGATATAAGATTGGTAAAGACCTTTTCCCAATCTGTTGGTGGCCTTTTGTCTTATTGACAGTGTCCTTCGCCTTAGAGAAGCTTTGCAATTTTATGAGGTCCAATTTGTCAACTTTTGATCTTATATCACAGGCCATTGATGTTCTGTTCAGTAATTTTTCCCCTGTGGCCATATGTTCGAGGCTCTTCCCCACTTTCTCTTCTATAAGTTTCAGTGTATCTGGTTTTATTTGAAGGTCCATGATCCACTTGGACTTTAGATTTGTACAAGGAAATAAGAATGAGTTGATTTGCCTTCTACATGCTAACCGCCAGTTGAGCTAGCACTATTTGTTTAAAATGCTGTCTTTTTCCACTGGATGGTTTTAGCTCCTTTGTCAAAGATCAAGTGACCATAAGTGTGTGGGTTCATTTCTGGGTCTTCAATTCTATTCCATTGATCGACCTGCCTGTCACTGTTCCAATACCATGTAGTTTTTATCATGATTGCTCTATAGTACAGATTGAGGTCAGGGATGGTAATTCCCCCAGAAGTTCTTTTATTGTTGAGAATATTTTTTGCTATTCTGGGTTTTTTGTTATTCCAGATGAATGTGGAAATTGCTCTTTCTAAATCTCTGAAGAATTGAGTTGAAATTTTCATGAGGATTGTATTGAATAGGTAGATAGCTTTTGGCAAGATGGCCATTTTTACTATATTAATCCTGCCGATCCATGAGCATGGGCAATCTTTCCATCTTCTGAGATTTTCAATGTCTTTCTTTAGAGACATGAATTTCTTATCATACAGATCTTTCACTTGCTTAGTTAGATTCACACAATGGTATTTTATATTATTTGTGACTATTTTTAAGGGTGTTGTTTCCTTAATTTCTTTCTCAGCCTGTTTATCATTTGTGTAGAGCCTCTGTTTTGTTTGAATTAATTTTATATCCAGCTACTGCACTGAAGCTGTTTATCAGGTTTAGGAGTTCTCTGGTGGAATTTTTAGGGTCACTTATATGTAGTATCATATCATCTGCAAATAGTGATATTTTGACTTCTTCCTTTCCAAGTTGTATCCCTTTAATCCCATTTTGTTGTCTAATTGCTTTGGTGGGACTTCAAACACTATATTGAATAGGTAGGGAAAAAGTGGGCAGCCTTGTCTAGTCCCTGATTTTAGTGGGATTGCTTCAAGTTTCTCTCCATTTAGTTTGATATTGGCTACTGGTTTGCTATATATTGCTTTTACTATGTTTAGATATGGGCCTTGAATACCTGATCTTTCCAAGACTTTTATCATGAACAAGTGTTGGATTTTGTCAAATGCTTTCTCAGTATCTAATGAGGTGAACATATGTTTTTTTTTTCCTTTGAGTTTGTTTATATAGTGGATTACATTGATGGATTTCTGTACATTGAACCACCCCTGCATCCCTGGGATGAAGCCTACTTTATCATGAGGGATGATCCTTTTCCTGTGTTCTTGGATTTGATTTGTGAGAATTTTATTGGGTATTTTTGCATCGGTATTCATAAGGGAAATTGGTATGAAGTTCTCTTTCTTTGTTGTGTGTGATTTAGGGATCAAAGTAATTGTGGCTTCATAGAATAAATTGAGTAAAGTACCTTCTGTTTCTATTTTGTAGAAACCAGTTTTCTTACTACTGGGGGTAGAAGAGGCTCCAGATATAGAACTTTCAGACAGCTCTGTCAGTCTGTGGGCTCAGGTCCAAGGACATAGGAAGCACATTTGAGCCCCACCTGCTGAAAAAAAAAGAAAGAAAAGAAACAAAAAGTCCTAGCAGAGCCAAAACCCTGGCTGAATGAAACCGAAGCACTGAGCAGCCTACAGGGATGGAAACTTCTGCTGGTTTCATTACTTTTGGCAAAGTCAGAGATGTTTGCACCTGACTGGGGAAATTCAGGTGTGCTGAGGGATATGGGGACAGAGGAGGTAGGCTTCTCCATCCCTCCTCACATGGTGCAACAATTCTTCTGATTAGTCTTTTTTTTTCCAACCAGTCAACCAATCAGGGCCCAGTTGACAGTTCCACAAATTCTAGTGTGCTACGCTGAGGTGCTAAAGGTGCTATGGGAGCCAAAGGAAGAAGAAGAGAAAGAAAATGTTGGGAAGAGCCAGCCTCCAAGGGCTCCTACTCTCTAGGAGACCGCTATGCTTGAGTCCTGCAGACTCTCACCCTCGACAGGTTAACTGAAACTGAAGGTTCTGGCCCAGGTGCAGAGCTTACTCCATCCTGCCTCCTGGACTCCTGTGGTTACAGGCAGAGAGACCATTCATGCTTATATCAGGCTCCAAGATGCCTTGCATTCCGCTCGACTATGGAAAAGAATTCTTGCCTGCAGCTGGTCGCAGCTTCCAACAACCAGACCTTCTGAAAAAAGAAGCCCCAGATTCCCAGACCTACACTTCAGAGACCCCCCAATTCTAGCCTTCAAGACCTTCTGGGCATTAGAGACCATTCCTCCTGATAATCCCTGCTGCTGGAATAGAAATAGTGAATATATACTTGGCTTCTTTAAAAAAAATACAGAGACATATTAACACACTTTTTTAAAATTAACTTTTAATCCAACCAGTGTGAATCATGACACGGATTACAGAACAGTAGACTGCAGCAGCAAGGATGTCAACGAAAAGCTAATCAATGCCATGTGTCACATGATAGCTTCCAAGCACCAATGTTGCACAAGAAAATGTAAAGGACTTTGAAATGCCTCAGCCAATCTGTGCACAAAGTTTGAGGGTTTTTTTTTCCAACCTTAATGACACTCTTCATTTTTACATGATATCACACCCACCAAATTGAAAATTTAGTAGACTTTAAACTTACCGTTATAAAAATTCATATTTTGTAAGACATTGCTAAAGGAAGTGATTAATTTTCTTATTCTGCCCCCTTAAAAATGTCATGTAGTTGTTGACAACTAGAATAAGTAAGCAAAAAATACCAGAGAAAAGTACCATGAACTGAATCTAAAAGTTAAATTAATTAACTTGAAACAATGGTACTTTTTTTTCTGAATCTGGGAGTGTTTCTGGTATTTTCCACCCTTTTAAGATGTATTTTTTTTCTTCATCCTAATATTCACTTATGTATCTATTATGCAGCAAGCCTTTATTTTAGGTAACTGGAAACCCTCCTCCTGTGTTAGGCTCTAGCTTGGGATTTGAAATTCAAACTTTGAGCTTTCAGGACAGAAGTTAGAGATTCTCCAAGCTGCACCAGGCCGGAACGTTGTTGGTTCAGATGGTTATGCCCATGCTATTTCCCTTCGCACACTTCACTGTCTGTCTTGTGCCAAATTTTAGCCTAAACACTACAGGGTCACAATAAATGCTTAACAGTTTTAAATGTTTTCATACATGTAAAATATTTGAAAGCAAATAAAGCTTTATTAATTAAATCTGAGGAACAGCAGTACCAGCTGCTTATGCTTTATTTGCTGTAATTAAGTAATTTTTCCAGATTCCAGAAGTGGGATTGGATTTAGACCACACTCCCTGAACCTAAGACTTATACCCAAAAGGACAAGTCTCCTCTCAACCACCCCAGGCAACCAAACCCTTCATGAAGCTTAGGTAATATTCATTTGTCTATTTCATTAGGAGTCTGGTAATACTAACCCTAAAATATTTAAAGCAGTCATTGGTCATAGCATGTCAATTTAAACACTGAATTTGAAGCTAGAAAGATCTGTGTTCTGAAGCCATCTGACCTGATCAAATTATTAAGTCAGGTAGCTTTAGTTTGCCCATATGTGCAAGCAATAATTTTTATCTATAAAAATCATGGAGCTTATAAGGCAAAAAAGTAAGTAATAGGTACTGATTAGTGGAAGATATTTGATACTTGTTCTGATAAAATCCAGATAATGAATTTTAACACAAATGTAATATCTATACTGTTGTTATGTAAAATATGTTTTTATTGTTTATTGTATTCTCTAAGATATGATATTTAACTGATTGGGCCAAAATAAACTTTTAGATTCTTCAAAATGCATTCACTACAGATCAGCTCCAACATCATTGGAGAAAAGAAGAAATAAACCATTACCATTTGTAGATGCTACCTGCATACTAGACAACTTGCTGTTCTTCATACAGTGATCCCTACAGCATCAACACAGGGGTGCTGGGTCCTAGTGGAATGTGGCACACACAGTGGACAGTACATCAAGAGGAACATGGAGCCCTGTGCCTAGCTATTGGATAAGCAGCAAACAGAGAGCTTCACAAGCACTAATGAATGACCTATCACATGGTTGTCACCTATGGTCATGATGTTGTATAGGAGAGTCTTCCCTTCACAAGCACTAATGAATGACCTATCACATGGTTGTCACCTATGGTCATGACGTTGTATAGGAGAGTCTTCCCTTCACAAGCACTAATGAATGACCTATCACATGGTTGTCACCTATGGTCATGACGTTGTATAGGAGAGTCTTCCCTTGACAATGCTATTTTCAATAAAGAGAAGTCTTCCTTTGAAGAGTGCAAAGCCTACACTTCCATTAGTAACACACTCTGGCTCTCATTCTGAAACTATGTCTTCCCTTTCTACTCACCCAAGGTCATCTGACTAGTCTTTATAGTGTACTATGGTATTTCAAAATGGAATTAAATAATATAGCACATACTTTTGTACTCCAAACCGAACATTTCATTTGGGCTACTATGTACATATTAACATGGGCACAACTCTTGTTTATGTCTTCTGCTCTCCTGCACAGCCACAGGAGGACAAACTGACAGATAACATACAGTACAAAACCAGTTAGGGTCTGCAAGGAGTTAGTAAGTCAGAAACCTCACACTAGTCTTTGGTTCTCTCACAACCTCTTGCCTCAAGAAGTTGTTAACAACCAAAAACCACATTTATTGTCCTGAAAAGTGATTGCAATAATCTGCACCATTTGAAACTTCTAAACTGGAAAAGATAAAAAGAGTATGAAAGATTATGCTAAACACTATTTAACACCATAGATTTTCAAAAGACCAACTGCCTGATACGGATGTTAAACATAGCTGAGTGTGGTCCCACATCTCTGTGTGGCTTTGCCAAGTTCCCGTCGGAAGAGATTTACAACAAGCAAGATATTAAACCCCCATAAATAGTCATCCTAATGTAAACACTGAACACTCCTTATTACAGCAGTGAAAGCAGCCTCTCCAAAATGTATAAAACCGAAAACAAACCCTTGAATTTCATCTCAGGGCAGAAGGTGGATTTGAATTTGAAGACGTGCCAAATGGTAATTTGGGGCACAAATATTTCAGACAAAACTGCTCTACCAAGAGTAATAACAGCATATGTTAGCTTCTAAATCAGTTTGCATATGTCACAGGAAACACACCCAATTAATATGGGAGGTCATTTACACTTCAGCAAAGTTATTAACAGTAAATCATAAGCAAGTAGGTGTACTCAGATGACACATACGATGTGAAGCATACATGGAAATCTGGCACAGTCATAGTTAAAGAGGGCCCTTCATGAATTAAATCTGGAAATTATTGTTTCCTTCCCCTTCCTGTAGCAGCCCCAGTACTACTTCTGTTTTCTGTACATTACCAGATTCTGTGGCTCCTCACACTTGCCTTTCAGCTAACTAGGTCTGGAAGGATTAAAGAAGACATTTGGCCTTCATGGTTTTCTGTAACTGAATGTGTATGTCCTGAGGTAAAAAGGAACCGCGTAAAAAGCTATTAGGCACCAATGAGCAATCACAAGGAACACTTGAGTTATGTTCACCGCAACAGATGTTCTGTCCCAGAATTCCCGGAGCTGCCTCGGGCCTTTGCTGGTGTCAACCCTGTAGTAAATGGGTTTTCATAATGAATTTACCGTTAATTCTCTCTCACACACAAACCATTAGAATTGCATTAAATGGCTGAATAAATGCTACCAAGGCTCAGAGCATGAATGTCTTTTGTTCATTTGAAGAAGCTCAGAAGAGTTCAGAATCTCAAATTAATAACTCATCATTTGAAAGATCAACAGGCTGCCCATTGACTGGAGGGGGCAGATCCTGCAGAGGACTCTAAGTACCCTTCATTAGGATGGAGATTCTGTGAATTCAAGGATAACCAGAGTCAAGATTATTGTTCTCAATCCCTAATATAGGGTGTCTTATTGAAGAAAGGCCATTTTTAAAGTCATATTTCATTTGTCCATTTCAGCTTTTAAATTTAAAACGTCATTTTTTTTTTACTAAATAAAGCAAACAAAACTTGTTTGGAATAAATAATGCAAATGTAATCAAGAAATCTCCATGAGATATCAAGCATGTAATGCCTACAGAATAGCCATCTTTGTTCTGACATTCATGAAGCAAGCATACAACCAACAGGGACACTGGTAGAGACAGTGAGAGAGGCGTGCACAGAGCAACAGTCTATCAGAAGGAGACAATGAAGCACCATCTGCTTCTCAAAGCAAACCAGTGGCAGAAGATTTGTTACATTTGCAACAAAGACCACGGTAGTTCCTTCTAGCTGAGCACGTTGTATTTCAATCAATGGCTCACTTTAATTATACATTTTCTTCTCTCTTCCAAATTAGAATAGTTTCCTCTTCCTTATCCTGTAAACAGAGCCAGGCAGCACTTATAATCCCTCTACAATGGCAAGCTCTGTTCTTGCCTCTATATCTACTGTCCCCAAACTATGCAATGATCTTTCAACACTTGAACACCCGAGCCATTTCAAGCTTTTAAGACTATGCATGAAATTTCCTCTCCCTCACTCTTATCTTGTTTTCCCCACATATCAGTCTTGCTTTGTGTGAGAGTGAAGGTTGTATGGTGGAGGTTGGAGGACATCACTGGATGTCTTCTTTGATTAATTATTATTTTTTTAGACATGGTCTCTCACTGAATCTGGAACTCATAGATTCTTCAAGGCTGCCTGGCCCTGCATTCCAGGCATTTTTTTTTCTTTATTTGCTTCTGTAATGTTTGGCGTACAGGTACATGGCACACCCTGTTATGCCTGAGTGCTAGGGATTTGCACTTGGGTCCTCATGATTGTGCAGGAAGCATATTACTGACAAAAGAATCTCCCAGCCCTCCCTCTTGCTTTTGTTGTTGTTGTTGTTGAGTATTTTCTGTTGTTTGCCAACTCACACTTTAATGTGTTTCTTCAAGAAGCCTTCCTAAGATCCTTACTCCAATGGTCTGAATGAGAATGACCCCCATTTGCTCATCTATTGGAATATTTGTTCCCCAGTTCATGGAATGGTTTGAGAAGAATTAGAGGTGTGGCTTTGTCAGAGTAGGTGTATCACTGTGGGTAGGCTTTGAGATTTCAGAACCTCCCACCATTCCCAGTTAGGCCTCTTTGCCTCCTACATTTGGATAAGAATGTAAGGTCTTAGCTACTTCCCCTGTGCCATGCATGACTGTCTGCTGTCATACTCCCTGTCATGATGGTTATAGACGTTAATGCTATGGAAACATGAATCCTAGTAAATATTTTCTTTCATAAGTTGCATTGTTCATGGTATTTCTGCATGGCAACAGAAAAGTAACTAAGACATTTGCCTAAAGAAGAGTCTCTATACTTTCACTCAAGTATTCTTTTACCTCTTATACATTTTCTACCATAATGGTGCTCAAGGTCTTTCTCTGTTCTTTTACCCACAAGGCACATATACAGAAACACATATGTATATATAGAATATTCATGTGTGTCTTTTTTACTGAAGTATCACAAATCAAAATCTATATTTTTCATTTGCCAATGTACATCAAAAATATAACAAAGTGCCTGGTGCATAGTAGGTGCTTATTAAAGTATTGCTGAATGAAAATAATTGATAAGTGATTCACATCTCCTAATGAGCAGTTTTCCATTGTTCAGCGGGGACCTATTTTAGACACATAGCTACTTAATATCTAAGGTCGATTTCTAAGGTACAAACAAGAGCATCTATAGCCTTTTTCTGGCCGCTGTGGGCTCTCACATGCACACACAAACAGAAAGATATAAATAAAACATGAAAACTTTTTTTCCAATTTTATTAGATATTTTCTTCATTTACATTTCAAATGCTATCCTGAAAGTCCCCTATACCCTCCCTCATCCCCTGCCCTGCTCCCCTACCCACCCACTCCCACATCTTGGCCATGGCATTCCCCATGGCATATAAAGTTTGCATGACCAAGGGGCCTCTCTTCCCAATGATGGCCAACTAGGCCATCTTTTGCTACATATGCAGCTAGAGACACGAGCTCTGGTTAGTTCATATTGTTCTTCTACCTATAGGGTTGGAGACCCCTTCAGCTCCTTGGGTACTTTCTCTGGCTCCTCCATTGGGAATGCTTACTGTGAGCATCCACTTCTGTGTTTGCCAGGCACTGGCATAGCCTCACACGAGACAGCTATATCAGGGCCCTTTCACCAATATCTTGCTGGTGTATGCAATAGTGTCTGTGTTTGGTGGCTGATTATGGGATGGATCCTTGGCTGCAGTAGTCACTGGTTGGTCCATCCTTTTGTTTCAGCTCCACACTTGATCTCTGTAACTTCTTCAATGTGTGCTTTGTTCCTAATTCTAAGAAGGGGCAAAGTGTCCACACTTTGGTCTTAATTCTTTTTGAGTTTCATGTGTTTAGCAAATTGTATCTTGGGTAATCTAGGTTTCTGGGCTAATATCCACTTATCAGTGAGTACATGTTATGTGAGTTCTTTTGTGATTGGGTTACCTCACTCAGGATGATACCCTCCAGATCCATCCATTTGCCTAGGAACTTTTTAAAAGACTCTCTCACGGTCATGCTAGCTTTAGTTTGTTGCTTTAGTGCAATAACCTGAAGTCCATCAGGTCTGTTCACTTAGTAGCTCTTAAGCAACTTGCAGAAAAGCAGATTAAGAAAGGGTAAGTCCAGCAGGGCGTGGTGGCGCACGCCTTTAATCCCAGCACTCAGCAGGCAGAGGCAGGCAGATTTCTGAGTTCAAGGCTAGCTTGGTCTACAAAGTGAGTTCCAGGACAGCCAGGGCTATACAGAGAAACCCTGTCTTGAAAAACGAAAGAAAGAAAGAAAGAAAGAAAGAAAGAAAGAAAGAAAGAAAGAAAGAAAGAAAGAAAGAAAGAAAGAAAGGGTAAGTCCAGAGTCCTTCTTCTAGAACCTAGCTCTGCTATATGCAAGTATAGGGAATAAAATAGCATCCCATGCTAATATCTAAGGATGTATTACAGCCCTGAGTAAAAAGAGAGGTGATGGTTAGGACTTAAAGGGAACTGTCATTTTATTTTACTGGGGCTTCTATTTTTAGGTATAGTGGTATGTTGTTTTTAAATAAGAAGAGAAACAAATCCAAAGCATATTCTTACCTCAATTAAAACCCCTCCAAATATCATTCCTAGTTATTGCTCCTGAAGCACTGCTATGTCACTCTGGCTTATGACTTGGCACCAGTTTCCTTATAGTCATCAACATGAGGTATTGGAAAAAATGTAAAGGAATAGAGAAAGCTATTGTACATTGACTTCTAGACATTAGCTTTTAGATAAACATTCAGTAAGCATATTTCAGACAGAAAGATTTTACAATAGTTTTCAGGTATTTTTGATATGCCACATTTTTACACATCATCTTCTCTTTCTCCCCAATTTCTCATAGTGTTTCACTATTGCAAAGAAAGCAAACAGGGATGGGTTTTTTATCCCTACCTCTTCTAACAGCCCAAGACTTTTATCTCTACTTTTGTCATTAAGCTTTGACAGCTCATGATGTCTGCTTTCAAAGTCAGTGAATGTCTTTGGCCTCTCCTGTCATCATCTCATATGGAAAGGAAAGGACAAACTTGTTTTAGTGACCTCATTTATAAACTCAGCTATTTTGCTAATAGAGTAACAAGATATAGAGAGGCAATAAAGAGGGAAGAAAATATCTTTTCTCCTAAAATGTACAAAAAAGAATATTGTGTATTTTGGAAATCTTAATCTCATCTGTAAGAGGAATGCTGATCTAGTTATTTTACAGGTTCTTTTAAACATTTAATTAAAAAACTTGTATTCAAGAGTGCATGCAGGCCCATAGTATTAATCAAAATGATAATTCATCCCATTTTGTTTTTGAAATAGTTGATATACAATACATCAGTCTGTTTGCACAAGAACCTGGAATTATGGCTGTTTCATTGTAACCACAATGAGTCTCAGATTTCAGTATTTATTTACCTCTTCCTCGAGTTTTTCAGGTAAAAGAAACAATAGCTGTGGTTCAAGCCTCTTGCCACTCCACTTCAACAATGGCTAGTGCATGCATACATGCATGTATATGTGCTCTGTGTATGTGCATGCATGTGAGTGTGTACGATTGTATTGTGTATCAGTTTCTCCAAGATTAAAACCTTTCATCTTGGAGGGAAGCACCTTAAGATTATAGGATGTTCTAAGGGGAGCTGGATCATTCCTTCTCACAGGGAACCTTCTTAATCTCCAGAAGTAAACAACTCAATAGCTTCAGGAAATCAATAAAAATGATCAGATTCACCAGGCCCCTCCTTTCACACATATATGAGCAGTAATGACTGCTAAGAGACATCTTCAAATAAGTGAAATTGCCTGGAAAAGGTTCGGACAGACTGAGGTACCTGGAGAAGACACTCCTAACTATTGAGCTGCCTGCAGGTTTCGGACAGACTGAGGTACCTGGAGAAGACACTCCTAACTATTGAGCTGCCTGCAGGTTTTGCGCTGTGCTTTAGATTCCTAAATTTCGTAAGGGATCACCCAGAAGGGATGCTTTTGGTGATACTGCCGACTCTGAGTCATGTCTCCTCCTGTAAATAACTCCTTGCCGGTATTCCTATAATCATTAGCTCACCGAATTGGACTTTGTTGGTTTTCTTAATTTGATATGCTTTCGGTTCCTTGTCTGGGATGAGTAAAAATTTGTTCATGTCTCCCCAGGTATAGAGTCAGACAGTGTGTGTGTGTTTGTGTGTGTGTGTGTGTGTGTGTGTGTGTGTGTGTGTGTGTGTGTCAGAGTTAACAGATTCTAAATATATTTGCAAGTTAGTGCCAACACAGTTTACTGTTAATGTCACAGATTGGGAAGAAGAGAGGGAGAGAAAGAGGCTAATGGGTAGGGTGGCATATAAGCATGAGCAAAATTACACAGTCCCTTCCCTTCCTGTTTTGTGATGGCTCAATTCTGTCCTACTCTGTCCCATTCTAGTGGCTGAAGTTAACTGAATGAGAAGGTTAGGTCTGAATTCTTAAGACACATCTGGATGCCAGGACTCTCTGTATTCCACCCACATTTACCATCTAAATCATCACTCTTGCAACAGACATGAATGACCAGCTGCTGTGTTCCATAAACCACTGTTCTAAGAACTGGCACTAAAGCCTTGAGCAAAGCAGTTCTGCCTGGGTGGAACTTACTTTTTAACACAAGAGACAAGTGATCATTGTAAATAAGTGATGCATGCAGATGAATTATGAATGAATGTCATAAATTATGTAATTAGTAAGATTACACAGTGTAATCTAGCTACCTAAAGATCAAGAAAACAGTCAGAGAGATCCCTGGTATGACTTGAGATATAGTGTTATGCTTGAAGCCTCCTTTGACCAAGTGACAGGTAGAAACCTGACTGGAGAGGGACATCGAGCTTTATGAGCCTCCAGGAAATGGTTTCCCCTCAGCTCTGAGGTAGGTATTTTCATGAAGGGGAAATAAAATTCACCTAGTTTAAACCACACTTTTTCTGTGGCAGATGAGAATAGGGCTTTTATTTGTAGCTAAGCCTATCCCTAACTAAAAGAATCTTTCTTTCAATCTGCAATTCTACACTAGACAATATTTAACAGCCACAACACCTCCCATACATTATTAGGTTAAGCCCTATGTCACTTTAAGTTTCAACTTTGTTATATTCCATATCTCATTTGAAATGTCCCTTGACATTTAGTAAAATACGGCAGAGGATGAGTTCTCAAGCCTTGCCCCCCCCCCAACAGTCATCTGTTTTCCTTCTTAGGTAATACTTACTCTGTGAAGGATGTGTGGGCTTGTTGCCTGCATTCCAATAACTAAGCAACAGAGAAGCTGGCTTTGGTGTGGACAGTTGCCTGGAAATATAACAATGAGTTTAAAGACATGACTGAGAGATAACATAGAGACTGTCAAGCAATACTGAGAATATTACCCACTATTTGTTTGTTTGTTTTTTATTTTGTTGTAGTTGATAAATAAGGAGAAGTTAGAGATGAGTTAACAGATACTAAATTAATTTTAAGGTAAACTTCGAGTGAAAGAGCTAGCAATCACTGTGTTGAAAAATCAAACATATTTCCATCTTCATCCTGTAGAAATTTCTTTATGAGGGAAATTTAAGAAAAGAAAAGAAAAGAAAAGAAAAGAAAAGAAAAGAAAAGAAAAGAAAAGAAATCATAGGATATGGGCATAAGTATGCATCAGTCCTCAATACCTTTTAGGATCTAGGGAAGGTAAGTGGAGGCTGGCTATGGGACTAGAAGGACAATTCTGAACTCCACTTTGCGTGTTTGTCTTGCAGTATTTTTCTGTGCCCAAAGTAGACAAACACCAGTCCACACAAAAATTATGGGTGTCACTTTTAAAGCATCACACTGGCCCAGTACATTTCACAACAAATTTAAAAAAAAAAAATGATAGAGACACAGCATTGCCCACTTTGAGCCAAAAAGACCACAGAGAGAAAACAAAAGCCTTAGAGCTTTCCGCTTCCTCAGAAAAAGAAGCAGCTGAGATTCATCAGCAACAACCGCTACTTCTGATCAAAATGTAAAGCCATCTTACAGAAAACTGAAAGGGTCATGGGTGGAGCTGAGGTCCAAAGAAAATGGGCTGAAGAATCATTCACAGTTGTAGAACTGGACCCTGTTCAAGGAACATCCCTTGCCCTCAAGGAAAACGAGGTTGGACTTGAGACACATGTCCTTTTGTTTTTCACTATTACCCCATAATCAGGATCGCTATGTCCTTCCTATTTTTCTTTTTTAACTTAAATTTTACTCTATTAGTTTTATGTTTATTGAAAAGCTACAGAGGTATAATTCTCATATATTACCAACCACATGTCCCTTAATACAATTTTATATAATCATGAAGAATTTGTCACAACTAAGAAGCCAGCCCAGTACCTTGTGATACACAATTTACTCAGTTTACCTCATTCCAATCTCCCCCTTTTTCCTGTTTCCTGTAGGAGACAATATAGGAGGCCATTAAATATCAAATCTTTTAAATCTTCCCTGGTCTGTGACGGTATGTTAGTCTTTTGTTATTGTTGTTGTTGTTTTATTTGATGACCTTATAAGTTTAAGATATGTTTTTTAAATATTTATTTCATGTGTGTGTATATGTTCTCCATAGTTCAGTATTTTATTGAAAACATACTTTTAGTAGAAATGAGTTTTTCTTGTTGAGAATCTGAGAGCTAATTTGACACAAACTAATCAGTTATTTCCAGAATCACAGCTTGTAATGCCCCTCAGATGACAAAATGCTTGAACCATTAGAAATGGTTGCTTTCTCCATCTGAATGAAAACATTAGTTCCTGGTGACAAAGCTAAAAACTTACAGTGATATGAATAGAAACTGAGAAATTTAAAGTATTCTGAAGAGATAGTAGCTTTCTCATGATTAAATGTCCATTTTTCTCCATATGTTCAAGTTATTCACCTTGCTTCCCCTGGTCCCCCTCCTCTCCCTGGTCCCCTGCCCCCTACTGCCCACTCTGTTCCATCTGCACTGCTGATCTTAGCCCTTGAAAGAAGCCACCTCAGCAGATCATGGTGGCTCATGCTAATACTGCCAGCTTTGAGAGGCTGAGGCAGAAGGATCACTTGAGCTCACCTGAGCAGTATAGTCAGATCCAATCATAACACCAACAATAACAATCTTTATTTACTGTGTTTTTAATATCTTTATATAGTTCTAATGTTGATTGATTCTTTCAATAAAACCCAGCAAATAATATTTAACTGGCCAGCAACATGAAAGTCACACATGAATAATGCTTTGAGAACAGTATGAATACGAGAATTATGCTAAAATAAAAACATGGTGAGTCTAACATTAGAAGAAAGAATGAGACTATTGGAACCTCAGTGTGCAAATAACCTAAATCAAGTGAATTATAAGAAAAAACATGACTCCAGGTTTTGACTTTTGAGCACTATCCTCCTCTCTACCTCATATCTGATAAAGGTGATGGAAAAGGCCTGTTCTCACCACTTTTGATGTAGAGAATCCCAAGTACATTTGGAGTGAAGCCATCCATCCTGTCTCTAAACTATAACCCCAAGGAAAGTGACAGAGAGTATCTACATACATGTATCTGTAAATGCTTGGATAGCATCTACAAATGAGTATATAACACAAAGGATTCTGATTCTCTTTTTACCTATGGATTTCTTCCCAATTTTTTGAAAAACTATAAGAACATTTGTGTCTATATTCCAATAAAGTCTGCTATCTGAAAAATAAAATAGATGTCTAGATATTTTTGACATATGAATGGTTTCCTAAAGCCAAGGGAGTATGATTTGACACAAGAGAGTGATATTAAAATACAGAAATAGAGAAGAAGAATGAGTATCCTTGGATCTGGGGAATTTGGAAGTGAACATTTTTCAAGGACTGTTCAGTAGTGTTATTATATATAAAAAGGTCAGAGCAGATTTATAAAACAAGAAGACATAGAGAACCTGCCACACTCTCAAGTTGTAGAATAGAAATCAAAGAGTTTAACTGGAGATGCACGAAGATAAGAAGCCAGGAAGAAAGTGTGGCCAAATGAAGCTGTTTCAAAAGAAAAGGATAAGATAATCTATTTTGATAGACTATCACTGCATCCAGTCTTGCAAAAGAGAGTGGATACATTAGATATAAAAGAAAACTACCAATGTGACAATGCCTGGAAAAACAGCATGAAAGTTTTTATTTACAAAGAAAAAGATAATAGATAACAGGGTTTGATGGCAGAGAAATTACACAGCATATGACTTGGATTTAATATTCAGCACAAAAAGGAGATGTGGAAGAAGAGAAAGGGGAAGAAGAGGAGGAGAAGGAAGAGAAGGAAGGAGGAGGAGAAGGGGAAGGGGAAGGAGAAGGAGAAGGAGGAGGAGGAGAAGGAGAAGGAGAAGGAGAAGGAGAAGGAGAAGGAGAAGGAGAAGGAGAAGGAGAAGGAGAAGGAGAAGGAGAAGGAGAAGGAGAAGAAAATAGTTAACTAGTTACCTAATGCATAAGACACAAGGTTGGGAAAAACTGCGTTGATCTCATTAAGAGAAAGGACAATTCAACCAGTGATGCTCAAATAATACAAATCTCTGTGTGTATCTCTGTCGCTGTCTCTCTCTGTCTCTATCTCTCTCTCTCTCGTGTGTGTGTGTGTGTGTGTGTGTGTGTGTGTGTGTGTGTGTGTGTAAAATGTTTCAGGAATTAAAACACATACATGCTTCCTAAAGGTGAAGCAATGTAATTTGTGGAGAACCACCAGAAAAACAAATTCTCTCGCTGTCTTTAGAAAGAGAGACAGACAGAGACACAGAGAAACAGAGAGACAGAGAGGAGAGATCAAGTATTATATTATTGGTTAAAATATGACAAATAGAAATGATAAATAAGGGGCAGGAATGATGCTCAGGGATTAAGAGCACTTGTGGATCCTGTGCCACAGCAACCAGAACTGATCCTGTGCCACAGTGCTCCATACCCATATACCACCAGGAGAGAGCTAGTCTCCCAGGAGGGAAGACATGCCTGTGAGCATAGGTAAGACCACCACTTCTGTCCATATCCTGTGCCACAGTGCTCCATACCCAAATACCACCAGGAGAGAGCTAGTCTCCCAGGAGGGCAGACATGCCTGTGAGCATAGGTAAGACCACAACTTCTACCCAGAAGGGCCCACCAGGTCCCCTCAGGGCACAGGAACCAAGGAGCAGCATGTGACAGGACCCTTCCAGTTTCAATCTGTACCCTGACCTGTGCCACAGCAACCGGAGTTGGTCCTGTGCCATAGTGCTCCATACCTAAATACCACTGGAAGAGAGCTATCCTCTCAGGGGTGTGGACCAGCCTGTGAGCACAGGTAAAACCAACACTTCTACTCAGAGGGACCTGGCAGGAACCCTCAGGACACAGGAACTAAGAAACAACCAAGAACAAGATCCTTCCAGTTTCTGTCTACAACCCAGAAATCTCCCTATGCCACAGATCTCTATATCTAAATTCTTCCTGGAGAGGACTGGCTGTACTGACCACAGGCTTGCAGGAGGGACAAGCCACAATCAAAGACAGCAAGACCAGCTAACACCAGAGATAACCAGATGGTGAGAGGCAAGGGCAAGAACATAAGCACCAGAAGCCTTGGCATCATCAGAACCCAGTTCTCCCAACACAGCGAGACCTGGATAAGCCAACACACCAGAAAAGCAAGACTCTCATTTTAAAATCACATCTCATGATGATAATAGAGGACTTTAAGAAGTACATAAATAACTTCCTTAAAGAAATACAGGAGAACACAGGTAAATAGGTAAAAGACCTCAAAGAGGAAACACAAGCAAACAGGTAAAGGAATTGAACAAAAACACCCAGGGTCTAAAAATAGAAATAGAAACAACAAAGAAATCACAAAGGGAAACAACCCTGGAGATAGAAAACCTAGGGAATTGATCAGGAGTCATAGATGCAAGTAGTATCAACTGAATACAAGTAATAGAACAGAGAATCTCAGGTACAGAAGATACCATAGAAAACATAGACACAACAGTCAAAGAAATTGCAAAAAGCAAAAAGCTCCAAACCCAAAACATCCAGGAAATCAGGATACAATAAGATGACCAAACCTAAGGATAACAGGTATAGAAGAGAGTGAAGATGCCCAACTTCATGGGCCAGTAAATATCTTCAACAAAATTATAAAAGAAAACTTTCTTAACATAAAGAAAGAGATGTCCATAAACATACAAGAGGCCTACAGAACTCCAAATAGTTTACAGGAAAAGAAATTCCTCCCATCACATAATAGTGATCACATAAAGAAAATATTAAAAGCAGTAAGGGGAAAAGGTCAAGTAACATATAAAGGCAGACCTATCAGAATTATACCAGACTTCTCACCAGAGATTATGAAAGCTAGGAGATCCTGGGCAGATGTCATACAGACCTTAAAAAAACCCAAATACCAGCCTAGGCTACTATGCCCAGCAAAATTCTCAATTACCATGTATGGAAATATCTTCCTAGAAAAACTCTCAATTCTGAACATCTATGCTCCAAATGCAAGGTCAGACACATTCATTAAGGAAACTCTAGTAAAGCTCAAATGACACATTGCACCTCACACAATTATAGTGGGAGACTTCACCATCCCACTCTTATCAATGGACAGATCATGGAAACACAAACTAAGCAGAGACACAGTGAAACTAACAGAACTTATAGACCAAATGGACTTTACAGATATTCATAGAGCATTTCATCCTAAAACAAAAGAATGCACCTTCTTCTCAGCACCTTATGGTACCTTCTCCAAAATTGACCATATAATTGGTCACAAAACAAGCCTTAACAGATACAAGAAGATTGAAGTAATACCATGCATCCTATCAGATCACCACAGGCTAAGGCTAGTCTTCAATAGCAACAAAAACAAAGAGAAAGCACACATACATGTGGAAACTAAACAACACCCTACTCAATGATAACTTGGTCAAGGAAGAAATAAAGAAAGAAATTAAAGACTTCTTAGAATATAATGAAAATGAAGGCACAATATACCCAAACTTATGGGACATGATGAAAGCAGTGCTAAGAAGATAACCCATAACTCTGAATGCCTCCAAAAAGAAACTAGAGAGAATATACACTACCAGCTTAACCACACAACTTAAAGCTCTAAAACAAAAGGAAGCAAACACATTCAAGAGGAGTAGGCAGGAAATAGTCAAACTCAGAGCTGAAATTAACCAAGTAGAAAAAAAAGAACTATACAAAGAATCAACAAAACAAGGAGCTGGTTCTTCGAGAAAATAAACAAGATAAATAAACCCAGACTAACCAGAAGGCACAAAGACAGTATGCAAATTAACAAAATCAGAAATGAAAAGGAAGATATAACAATAGAAATCAATAAATCATCAGATCCTACTTCAAATGCCTATACTTAGGAAAACTTGAAAATCTGGATGAAATGGACAATTTTCTAGACAGATACCAGGTACCAAAGATAAATCAAGATCAGATAACCCATGAAACCAGTGCCATAACTCCTAAAGAAGTAAAAGCAGTCATTAAATATCTCCCAACCAAAAAAAATACCCAGGCCCATATGAGTTTAGTACAGAAGTCTATCAGACCTTCAAAGAAGACCTGATAACAATACTCTTCAAACTATTCCACAAAATAGAACAAAGGAACACTGATCAATTCCTTCTATGAAGCCATAGTTACACTGTACCAAAACCACACAAAGACCCAACAAATAAAGAGAACTTCAGACCACATTCTCTTATGAATATCAGTACAAAAAATACTCAGTAAAATTCTCACAAACCAAATCCAAGAACAAATCAAAATGATTATTCGCCATGATCAAGTAGGCTTCATCCAGAGATGCAGGGATTGTTCAATATATGAAAATCTATCAATGTAATCCACTATATAAACAAACTCAAAGAAAAAAAATACACTATCATTTCATTAAATACTGAAAAACCATTTGACAAAATTCAACATCTCTTCATGTTAAAAGTCTTGGAAAGATCAGTAATTCAAGGCCCATACCTAAACATAGTAAAAACTCCTACAGCTGATTAACAGCTTCAGCAAAGTGGCTGGATATAAAATTAACTCAGACAAATCAATACTTCCTATACTCATAGGATAAACTGGTGGAGAAAGAAATTAGGAAAATGACACCCCTCACAATAGTCACAAACAATATAAAATATCTTGGCGAGACTCTAACCAAACAAGAGAAAGATCTGTATGACAAGGCCTTTAAGGCTCTGAAGAAAGAAATTGAAGAAGACTTCAGAATCCAGGCTTGTGGATTGGCAGGATTAATATAGTAAAAATGGCCATCTTTCCAAAAGCAATCTATAGATTCAATGCAATCCTCATCAAAATTGCAACTCAATTCTTCATAGGGTCAGTAAAAGCGATTCTCAAATTCATTTGGAACAACAAAAAATCCAGGATAGTGAATACTATTTTCAACGATAAAAGAGCTTCTAGGGGAGTCAACATCCCTGACCTCAAGCTGTACTACAGAGCAATCATGATAAAAACTACATGATATTGGAACAGTGACAGGCGGGTAGATAAATGGAATAGACTGGAAGACCCAGAAATGAACCCATACACCTATGGTCACTTGATCTTTGACAAAGGAACTAAAACTATCCAGTGGAAAAAATGACAGCATTTTCAACAAATGGTGCTGGTTCAACTGGCTGTCAATGTGTAGAAGAATGCAAATTGATCCATTCTTATTTCTCTGTACAAAGCTCAAGTCCAAGTGGATAAAACCAGATACACTGAATCTAATAGAAGAGAAAATGGGGAAGGTCCTCAAGCATATGGGCACAGGGGAAAACTTCCTGAACAGAATACCAAGGCCTTATTGACAAATGGGACCTCATAAAATTGCAAAGCTTATGTAAGGCAAAGGACACTGTCAATAGAACAAAACAGCAACCAACAGATTGGGCAAAGATCTTTATCAATCCTACATCCTTTAGAGGGCTAATATACAAAATATACAAAGAACTCAGAAGTTAGACTCCACAGAACCACATACCCCTATTGAAAACAGGGAATAGAGCTAAACAGTGAATTCTCAACTGAGGAAACTCTAATGACTGAGAAGCACCTAAGGAAATGTTCAACATCTTTAGTCATCAGGGAAATACAAATCAAAACAACCCAGAGATTCCACCTCATACCAGTCACAATGACTAAGATCAAAAACTCAGATGACAGCAGATGCTGGAGAGGATGTGAAGAAAGAGGAACACTCCTCCATTGCTAGTGAGATTGCAAGCTGGTACAACCACTCTGGAAATCTCTCTGATGGTTCGTCAGAAAATTGGACATAGTACAACCTTAGGACCCAGGTATACCACTGCTGGGCATATATATAGAAGGTGCTCCAACTATAAGGAAACATGTTAAATAAGGACACATGCTCCACTCTGTTCAAAGCAGCCATATTTACAATAGCCAGAAGCTGGAAACAACTCAGATGTCCCTCAAAAGAGGAATGAATACAGAAAATGTGGTACATTTACACAATGGAGTACTACTCAGCTATTAAAAATAATGACTTCATGAAATCTGCAGGCAAATGGATGGAACTTGAAAATATCATCCTGAGTGAAGTAACTTAATCAGAAAACAACACACACTGTATGCACTCATTGATAAGTAGATATTAGCCCAAAAGTTCATAATACCCAATATTCAATTCATAGACCATATGAGGCCCAATAAGAAGGAAGACCAAAGTGTGGGTGCTTTGGTCCTCCTTAGAAAGGGAAGCAAAATACTCACAGGAGACAAGATGTGGAGACAAAATACTCACAGGAGACAAAAATATGGAGACAAAATGTGGAGCAGAGACTGAATGGAAGGCCATCCAGAGACTCCCCTACTTGGATATCCATCCCATATACAGTTGCCAAACCTGGTTGCTATTTTGGAAGCCAGGAAGTGCTTGTTGACAGAAGCCTGATATGGTTGTCTCCTTCAAGAGGCTTTGGCAAGAGCCTGACAAATACAGAGGCAGATGCTTGCAACCAACCGTTGGATTCAGTGTGGGGTCCCCATTGGAGAAGTTGGAGAAGGGACTGAAGGAGCTGAAAAGGTTTGTAGCCCCATGGGGGGAGCAAAAGTGTCAACTGGCCAGATATCCCTGGAACTCCCAGGGACTGGACCACCAACCAAAAAGTACACATGGAGAGACCCATAGCTCCCCGCCCCATGAGGCAGAGGATGGCCTTTATGATGTCATCGGAAGGAGTAGTCCTTAGGCTTGAGGGTGCTCAATGCCCTAGTATAGGGAAATGACAGGGCTGGAAGATGGGAGTAAGTGGGTGGGTAGGTGGGTGGGGGAGCACCCTCATAGAGGCAGTGGGAGGAGCGATGGGATGGGGGTTTCAGAAGGGAAGTCCTGAAAAAGGGAAAACAAGTGAAATGCAAATAAAGAAAATATCCAAATAAAAACAAAAAGTTAAAAAAAAAAAAGAGTACTTGTTGGTCTTCCAGAAGACTGTAGTTTGGTTCCCAGCACTCACAGTTGGTGTGTCTGTAACTCCAGCTGGATGGGGGTGGGGGATGTCAGAATTCAATGTCCTCTTCTGACCTTTGACAACATCCACATATGTATTGCACAGGTATATATAAATTATATATATATATATATATATATATATATATATATATCAACACTGAATGTCCACCTCAGGCTGGAGGCCAAGAATTTCTATTGCACTCAACCATGAATGTGATGGTCTCCCAGCCACAACTTGGGAACGTTAATATATCCACTGTCCGTATATAACACAGGAATTGTAATCCAAGACCTAAGGACCACAGATGCCACATGTCTCTTCACTTTGATTCATGCTGCAAGTGCTGTTTCTAACCATTGTTCCATTCAGTTATCTTTCTCCTGTATATTTTCCATAAAGTCACTCATGTGGGAGAATGATAGGAAACATGTACACTATGACAATCTTCTGTCCTGCAAAAGCCTCTGAACCTTGGACTGCATTCACTGTGGAACAATCTCTTTTTGGATTCTGAGATGGGGCTCATATGCATATTTTATTAAATTTTGAATCTGCTGGACATTTAATGCATTTAAATTCATTATCCCATTACCCAAAGAATTCATTTAGCAGGCAAATAAAGAATATGCTGGAACAAGCAAAATCCATAAAATGAAACTTGAAGGCACACATTCCCACATCTGGCAGTGATTAATATGTGAATATCATTTTCTCTCTAGTTGTGATAGTTTCCATCAGCCTCAACCCCGAAACAGAAAGTAGCTGAGCAACAGTGCCCTGTTATGTGTGGAATAAAGGGTTCAGCTTTATACATTTGGATAACATCACACAGGGAATTAGAGTGAAGCTGTTGAAGAAAATAGTTAACCAGGTAGCCTTAGAATCCCTTCCCATTTGACACTGAATTTCTAATGGATATATGTGAAAAGAAGATGGGACCATCATCTTTGGTGACTACAGCAGTAACTGTTGAATGTGTAAAACAAGAAAATTTAAAGTTTCCATAATAAAAGATATTAAGCACAAGCTTACATGTCAGGAAAACCATAGAATTTAGCCAGAAAGGCTTAAACAAACAAACACATAGGTTTCACATGTTTTCTGAAAGATTCGAGTCTTCTAAAATCTCGACCACTATGTACGCATGAGCGCCATATGACACAGTCAGACACCTACAAGCAGTATTCTGGGCACACTGCCGCTTTGCTCTTCATTGTGATTGATGTAAGAGTTGAAAGAGAGCAAGGCAGCTAAGACAAGAAGATCTCATTTCAAAGATAACTAAGGAAAGGCTTTGTGGTTCTGATGCTAAGCTTTAAGATACAGAGCTAAAGGGCATGCTTGCTTTACAGCCCCGTTTCTCACACCTACTGACAGAAACCCTATTGATGAGGTCCTGTGGACACTGTCTGAATCTGCATGCTTGGCAAATACCTATGGGAATTCCCCTGTAGGTGCATTACAAGTCTTACGTCTCAAATAGATTTTAAAGGGGAGTGGGGCGACAAGCTTCAATTTATAGTTCTTAATCCTATTAAGTAAACAATTGATATTTCAATATTTTCATGATGTGAAAAGAGGAATGGGGCGGGAAGAGAGGAGGCAGCTGAGACAAGAATCCTATGCCAACTCCATTTGGGCAGTCACCTGGCTTTCCTTAAATTTTAATACCACAGCAAAACAAACAAGCAAGCAAACAAAAAACACAACTACATGAACTGTCTGTCACTAGGGTAGGGTGAAAATACCACCTGATCACCTATCTGGGTTACCCATGAATGCCTCCCTCTCCATCCATCTCCTGTCCTCCCTTACCACCACCCTGCTCCCAAGACCACGTTTCCTCCTCCACTCTGCTCTTAGCACAACCCAGATACATCATTAACCATCTTTCCTCCCCAGCATTTATTCTGAGCTTTGATCTCTCAGGTCCTGGTGATAATGTCTTTCAAACTACTTGGATAAATAATTCCAGAGACCAATATATCAGAATAGAGTCTGTGTGCACTTAACTCTTTATTCTACTTACTCCATCCCAATAAATGGCGAATGATGAGAATTTTAGGCCATGGAAGTGGACAATTTGACTCAGTGGAGTATTTAGATACTCTTAAAAACCCTGCTATGATGCGGTCAGTCATCCTTAAAGTCATCCATTCATTCTGCCCGTGTCCTCGTTCTTCTCATCCTTCCAGTGGTCTTGGCTTCATTAGCTTAAGCAAATGCACTCTTACTAAATGGGTAGGTTCCTTCCAACTTTGTAAGGAAATGGGCAGCGCAGAAACTTGGGAGTCAATAGTATATTCAGCAATGTGCAAGACAGATGGAAGGAGCATAGAGTTGTGGGAGCTGATCTGGAAACCAGAGCAGGCCTTTATATCTCCTCCGCTTACATTCACAATACGAGAAGTTGCATTTAAACTACATTTAAAAAAAAAAAAAAAGAAAAGAAAATCATGGTGAGATTCTATTTTTCTGTCTATTTCGCTCATTATTGAAGGGTTCTAAAAAATCAGGCAGCTACTCTTCTGGGCTATGATTTTTTTCAGAATATGAACAAAGTGCCAGGTTTCTAAGCCATGAAAAGCTTCCGATGCTTATATAGAATGGCCTCTTTTTTGCTGGTAAATCAATTGAAAACAAATTAGAATTTTCAAGTCCTAGATATTTTGAAATAAATTTACAGTGCTTAACCACTTAGTGGTAACCAAGCCTTCTTTCCTGAAAGCGCACAACACAACACAAAACATAAACAAAACCCCACAGTGGGAAATTACCAGCAAGATTCAGTCAGTAGCTACATCTTTGATAAGTGAAAGTGTCTAGATAGGGAAAAGCTAGCCAATTAAAGTCCATCTCCTTTAGATAGATAACTCATTGCTACAACCATTCCCAGGACGTAACATCTTACTTCCAAACAGTTGGTTTTTAATAGACCCAATCCTGACAATTTGACTTTCTTCCACATGAGATTCACCAGGTGTTTATGCTGCTCTGTTGAGTGACAGAAGGATGGTTGGTTGGTTGGTTGGTTGGTTGGTTGGTTGGTTGGTTGGTTGGTTGGTTGGTTTTACAATACAGGGGATTCAATTTAGACCTTCTGCCACTAAACATCTATTACTGTTTACTTATTTTGAGCAAGAATTCAAGAAGTTGCCACACATGATCTTGAACTCAAACAGGCTTTGAACTTGCAATTCTCCTACCAGAATGTTTTAAGTAGACCACTCAGGATCAACTATGATTTTTCTGTAAAGTTATATATATATATGCAAATGAAACATTTATATGTTAATTAGCATACATTAATTATACACACTAGTGTTTCCTTGTAAGATTTGCATACATTGTGACATATTTTGAATGTATTCATCGCCTATCATGTTCTCTAGACATCTCATTTCTGTTGAGCCCTTTGCCCTTCCTTACTAATCATCCATCTACTTTCATTTCCTTTTAACTTTTTTCTTTGTTTTGATGAACCAACAAGTTCCACTAAGATTGCTTACAGGAGTGTGGATAGTAGGTTATTTATAGGAGTATGGATAACTTACCAGTGTTGCAAATAGCTCTGTATTTTTCAGGCACAAGAAAGGAAAGTTATGGATGGGTGGCTTCATCCCTCAACCAGGGATCCATGCCTAACCTCTGTATATGGTCTCAACAGGTTCTCCCTCCCCTTGGTGAGGTATTTCAGCTAATGTCACCCCCATGGGGTCCTGGGAGGTTCTTTCTTTCCTGGCATCTGGAACTTTCTGGTTGCTACCACAAGTTCCCCATCCCCCACTGCTACACACCTCTGTTCAATTTCCTGACCCTCTCTACATCTCCTACATCTCTTCCCATACCTGATTCTTCCCCTCTCTTTCCCCTCCCCCTCTTGTCTTCCTTTCAAGTCCCTCCCACCCTCTACTTCCCTTGATTATTTTTTCCCCTTCTAAGTAGGATAGAAGCATCCACTCTTTGGTCTTCCTTCCTCTTGAGCTTGATGTGGTCCATGAATTGTATCATGGGTATTTCACATTCTTTGCCTAATATCCATTTAAAAGTGAGTACATATCATGTGTGTTCTTTTGTGACTGAGTTATCTCACTCAGGATGATATTTTCCAGAATTGCTCCTGTCTAAAGGAAATACAGGGACAAAGACTGGAGCAGAGACTGAAGATTGAAGGAAAGGCTATCCAGAGACTGCCCCACCTGGGGATCCATCCCACATGCAGATACCAAACCCAGACACTGTTGCTGATGTCAGGAAGTACTTGCTGACGGGAGCCTAATACAGCTGTCTCTTGAGAGGCTCTGCCAGATCCTGACCAATACAGATGTGGATGCTCACAGCCAATCCTAGAATTGAGCACAGGAACCCCAATGGAAAAGTTAGGGGAAGGACTGAAGGAGCTAAAGGGGCCTTATCTGGCATCAATGGGAGGGGAGGACCTTGGTCCTGTGTAGGTTTGATGCACCAGTGTAGAGGAATGCTAGGGTGGATAGGAGTGGGTAGGTAGGTGAGGGGCAACCTCATAGAAGCAGGGTAGGGGGGACGGGATAGGAGAGTTGCAGAGGGGAAACTGGAAAGGAGGATAACATTTGAAATGTAAATAAATAAAATATCCATTTTTTTAAAAAATGAAAGTTATTAATGCATAGAGCATTTGTAATTTGGGGGGTAATATTTGTTTCTCCAAAATTCATATACAGATATTGTGTGACATAGCTCTGAGGTAAGGACTCCCCAGTGGAAGTGTTACAGCTCTGACAGGAAAGGTTTGACAGTGAGGGTGCTGCAGTTCTGAGGGGAAAGGTATCCTGGCAGTCAGGAGCCAAGAAATACCACAAAGTCACACTGCACAGCAAATGTTACAGTAGAGATTGGTTGAGAGATTCACAAGAAGATGCTTCTGTTTGAGCCAGCCATAAACAGCAAGGAACTGATTAGGAAAGAAGGCTTTATATATGGTTTCTTGGGAGCAGGGCTTTTCAGGATAGGGATTGGTGAGATTTCAAGTACTTAGCTTGGAGTGAGCCCAAGGTAATAGATTTCTACCAGCCTAATGAGCCAATTCAATACAAATCAAGATAAAGGCAAGTTTATTGGGAGGCAGCTCTTGGGTAGGTTCAGTGATCTCATGGGTGGAGGTCAATGAATTTGAGTCCCTGGGGTGTTTATAGAGTTTAAATGAGGAGTGATGATGACCAGTAGTGTCAGCTATGAGGGGTAATCTATGGTCAAAAACTGAACCCCTGGGTGGTTCAAAAGCAGAGACATGCTAGCCTGGAGTTTTCTCCGTGGGGCTGGAGTCGAGGAAAGAAGAGCAGACAGCCTTTCCCAGATTGTGTCCAGGCAAGCATAGGTCCCAGCCTACCACAGGGATTCGCGGTTTTCCAACTCAGGGATTGGTGGGTTTTCAAACTCCAGGATTGGTGGATTTTCAAGCTCAGGAATTGGTGTTTTCAAACCTGGAAATGAGCTTGGATCTTTTACCCTACAGAAATCCAACCATCCAATATAGCAATGGGGCTGACAAGACTGTACCAGTAAATGAGTTTGAGTCCTGGACCTCAGAATATTAGTGAACTTAAAAGAAAACACTAGTATATATAAAAACAGCTTCTTCTACCATAAATATACACAGAGAAAAAGCATCCAACTACAAACCAAGGGAATGCACTTACCAGAAACCAAATTGATCTGCACCTTAACTGTATTTCTAACCTACAAAATAGAAATTTGTTTCTGTTTCAGTCATAAGCATTTAGTATTTGGTTAAGGATGCTCAAACAGACAGATGAATTTTGGTGCTAAACTGAGAAGTTCTGCTATAACCTAAGATATGGAAGGAGCTTTGGGAACTGAAAAATTGGTAGAGGTCAGAGTTTCAAGATGGATACTAAGAGCCCAGATTGCTGTTGGTAGAAGATGTACTTTAAAAGCAATTACAGTCGTGGCTACAAAGCAAAAGACAAATTATAGACAAAGCCTCCATTCTGAAGAATAAATAAATAATCATTAACAGAGAGCTAGTAGGAATGCAGCCATGAAAAAAAATACACAAAAGAAGTTATATTATTTGAAAATAGAAAAGGTGACCCTTGTTACACATTGTCAAAGAACTGGGCTAAATTAGGCTCTACCCTCCCCGGGCTGGAATTGCAGGCTGGTTGCCATACCCCTCCACATATATACATACAGACTGAGAATTCTCCAATTTCATCCCCTAGCCCAGGCAAAGCCTTGTAGGAGTGAGTGACTTGTTCCTTCTGGTTGCTTATATAGTAAACTATGAAAGCCAAGAATTGAATGTGTGTGTGTGTGTGTGTGTGTGTGTGTGTTTGTGTGTGTGCTTGTGTGTGTGTGCCTGTGTGTGTATCTGTGTGTGAGTCTGTGTGTGTCTCTGTGTGTGTGTCTCTCTGTGTGTGTCTGTGTCCATGTGTGTGTGTGTGTTTCTGTTTGTGTGTGTGTGTGTGTCTGTGTATGTGTCTGTGTCTCTGTCTGTGTGTCTGTGTGTGTGTGTTTGAAAACTGGGAGAATCCTCAGCTTATTCATTAGTACAAAATAAGAAACCTCTTCTTTGAAAATTGTAGTAAAGATGAGGAAGAACATTTAACTAGAGTATTTATAGCTGTGACCTATTGTTAGGGCTAGATCCTTCCAAACACAGCACAGGTAAAGCCCTGCAGTTTCCATACAGAGAAGCAGACAAAGCTAATAGAAGAGTGCCATTGATATTAGTGCTGTCCCAGAAACTGAAAAAAGAAACAGAAAACAAAAGAAGCAAAAACTTGTTGAGTGGAAATCCCCATCTGGAAGAAGTGAGTAGCCTGCAAATTTGACTTAATAACCAAGGACAAAAACTTTCCCTGGAGATTCCCTCCCCTGGCAGAAATGGGACCTTTGGACCTGATTGTTAACGTCTGGCAATTTTTGGTGGCTCTGTCTTCCTGCTCCCTCCTACACACATCTTTTACAGCATGTCTTTCACCTCATTTACATACCTGTATTTAGCCAATCAGGATGTCCCAATCACTTGAAGCTTCTAACCTGGATTGGATCTTGGCTCATACAGACCCCAGGACTTGCAGGCAAGGAGAGGACTCCTCCCTGCCCCCTGCCTCCGCCTCAAAAAAAAAAAAAAAAATTCCTCCTTGAAGGGAAGCCGCGCTGCAGAAGGGAATTGTCACCATGGTTGCTTTTAGCCTCTAAGAACCAACAGTTTTGAGACCTGAAGCTCTAGTGTTCCTGCCAAAGACCTACGAACTCACTGTGCGCTATGGGAGCACTTTTAGTCCGAGTGTCCAAGTCTTCTAAGTGCTTTTGAGCTGTAATTCAGGGCCATCCTGACTCCCACAAGGGTCAAACCTTTTCTGTTTTAAAGTTGATTCTAAACTGACAATAAAGAAACCCCGTTTGTATGCCCCACTGTCTGCCCAGTCAACTCTTTCAGGAAGTGGGACAAGAACCAGACAAAGACATAAAATGGTTGCCACAGGCTGTCACGTTATAAATTTAATCAGCCACATTAACAGGACTAGAAATGGAGTGACACCAACAATCACACTGCCGATGTGAACTGAGAGAAATAGGGATGGCTCAGTGAGAGCTGCCGGAGACTTCTCGGGCTTTGAGAGCTTCCAGCGCTACAGGCTTTGGGAGTAGTTCTGTGGGGATTTACAGGGAAGACTTCCACTCTAGAGTCCAGAAGGTGGAAAACTAAGGAGGTTAATCTTCAGGATTTAAGATTCAATGGGTCTGGATAGGTATATGGTTAAGTAGATAAAGGTCCTTGCTGTCAAGCCTGAAAGTGAAATTCAATCCCTGGAATCCATATGGAATCAAAGGAGAGAACCAACTCCCAAAAGTCTCGTCTCGACTCGTCTCGTCTCGTCTCATCTCGTCTCCTCTCCTCTCCTCTCCTCTCCGCTCCTCTCCTCTCCTCTCCTCTCCTCTCCTCTCCTCTCCTCTCCTCTCCCCTCTCCTCTCTTCCCCTCCTCTCCTTCCCTCCCCTCCCCTTTCCCCTCTCTCTCCCTCTCTTCCCTTCCCCTCTTGCTGTCTTACACACACACACACACACACACACACACACACACACACACACACACACACACACACTTGAACATATATGTAAGCACACACATAAATTAATGAATGAACACCTGGAAACAATTTAACGAATCTGAATCTAGTGAACCTGGCACACTACATTGTTTCCTCTGTTATTGCCTGTATTCTCTTCTTGCATTCATGTTCTTTGAGTGAGAGCATCATTCCTCTGTTTGTCCTTTTTCTATATTTTGGGGAGTATGTAGCCAGCTTTTTGCGCAGGCTCGTGGCTAGAGAGAAATTTTGTCTAGGAAATAATCGCATCTCTAATTCTCAGCCATGTGTGATTAGATAATATGTAATGTGACTTGGAATGCATTTTGAAATCTAAGGGGGGCATGAATCCACAAGATGACACAGGGAGTGGGGGGAAAATCTGTGGATTGAATCCTATGTGGGAATAATGTCTATGAGGGTGTAATTAAAATAAAATACATCCTATTTATTCCCTGAAGTTCCCAGTCAGAAAGCAAGGTGGGAGGGCGGGGTGGAGGTTGTTTTTCTGTTTTATTCCCTCCTGTGCCTCCACATAAGGGAAAAAAGTTGTTTATTTTCTTCGTTTTGAACAGTTGCCATTAAAGTTGAACTCAGCCTCAGAAGCCAGGAAAGACAACTAAAAGCACATAGCAAAGAAGACAAACAAAAAATAAAAAATACAGACATAAATAAACATTAGAACAAAGAGAATAGAAGTCTGGCAAAAGACTGTTGTGCAACTGAAGTAATAACAAAAAAAAAAAAAGAAAAAGAAAAAAAAAAAAAAAAAAAAAAAAAAAAAAAAAAAAAAGAAAAAGAAAAAGAAAAAAAAAAAACAGAAAAACAAAACACACCCCTTTCAGTAGTGCATAAATCAAGGCACGGAGTTTACAGGCCCAGGCTGAAATTTTGTAAGAACAAATTGCTAGGAATAATGAACACGTACTGTTCAGTGGTCAGAGCAAGAAAGCAGTATGTATTATTTTCTTTGCAGGGGAGTAAATACTCGGAAATAATAGACACAACCCCACTTAAGAATTGTAGTTAATATATTTCAATTTATTTCCATGTAAATTGGTTGTTACATGCTGAGTTAGTACAAATAATTATATAAAAAACAATAATTAAGTGCATTGAAAAATATAAAAATAAGTGCAGCATATGAGACTACATGATTCCAGACTACCAACCTTTGGGTTCTGAAAGCGCCACAAGCACCACATAACTCCCTGTTAAAAATCTGGCAATAAACTCACTGCCAGAAAGCACATGTGATATCAAGTCAGATCATCCACCCACAGAATGCAGAACTGGCATTTCGGAGGTGTATGTATGTTCAGAAACATACCAACATATTTCCACAATCTTTGAATGTCAGGCATTATTCATACAGGGTTTTAACACGCTAATGTTTTCATTAAAAAAGAAAGATCTCTGTTCTCATTACATTGCATGGTTTTAGAATGGAGTTCTGTCAAATAAATTATTGCAACGGAGTTTAAGCTAAACTTTTTTAACACTGAAATTATGTAATTGAGGGCAAATAACCTTTAAAATGAAAGACAAATGGCAAAATTTTAAGGGCATTTAATTTGCATAAATGTGATGTTTCATGTTAACAGTTTTTCCAAGTTACATATTTCATGTCTGTCATATTAGGTTCTTAACACTTGTATAGGTCAGTGTTTTATGTTATTTGACTATAGTAAGTTCTATGGAAGGAGTTTATCATGTAAAAATAACATGGCCCCATAATAGGTCAGTGTGCTGATAGAAAACCTTGCAACACTAGAGCTATGTTGTAGCTTCTGTTTTCTCTGCTTCTGCTTTGAGATAAACACCTGTATGTCTAAAACTTATGTGCAGCCCTTGGAGCCTTAGAACTTAAGTCAAGAGACTTTCTTGGAGTAAACAATCATTGTGGTCTTGGCATAAACTACAGAGCAGTGAACTTTTACAGTGTGTGGCTTAGTGTTCCTTGTCTTTGACTGTAACAATGTTTGATACTGAAATTAATGTGGTTAACTTTCTATGAATTACACTTATACTCTAAATACTTAAATGCACTCAGATGCAATTTCTCAGACAATACCGTCTGAGCATTAACAACAAAACAGAACAAACCATCCAACAATAATGCCTTCAATATCAGCCAGGGTTCATAGTCTACAAAAAATTTAAAATGCCTACAATTCATGAGTTTAATTAAGGCCAAACTTGTAGAGCAAAATATCACTTTATATGTACCATAATACATTCCTTTTCTTGGCTCTGCATGACTCATGATTATATGATAGAGTCCAATGGATTGGGGATGAAGATTATCGACACCGTGTACCATTAAAAGGTGAAAGTGGGTGGTACAGAATAAGACTCCTTTTTATAAGGAAAGTGTTCCTAAGTCTCCCTCCACCTTTCCTCAGAAAAGCATCTGATAAACAATACTGGTCACCTTACTTGGTACTACCCCAATATGTGAAGAAGAGATTGGAGCGATTTGGGGAACCAAGACTGTTCTTTTGAATTTGTTTCAGTAAAAATGAAAATGACCATGAAAATTTGGAACACTGTTTTTGGCATCTTCATTTATTATTTCATCCTACCAAAGCCATAGGTGTTAAAACTATGGATCATGTGAATATTTGCCTTGCATTGCCTAAGAAATATTCCAATCTGTCACTTGGACAGGAGTTAGAATTTGCTCTTACAGATGCCCATAAGCACCACTAGAAGGCCAATGTTTAATTTCTATTTTTAACTTGTTTTTCAAACTCCTTTTGAAGGACTTGTTTTTTTGTTTTCTGACAGTGTTAGTAAGTCTGTATAATAGTTTAGATGCCACTAAGAATAGAGCATAATTTAATATATGACTTCATATATAAGACAATTTATTAGAAAATTGTGAGATTTCATACTTAAATATACAAGCATGAAAAAAGTTTAAACTCATATCTGGCCATTAGTGTTGTACTATTGTGAATGTTTGCCTTGCATTGCCTAAGAAATATTCCAATATGTCACTTGGACAGGAGTTGGAATTTGTACATTATCCTATTATTTGAGCAAATTTATAGATAATCACATTCAAGCTCAACTCTAACAAAAGAAAATGGAAAACATACCATGGAGATCTATTTGTCATCTGTCTGTCTATTGCCTACCTGTCTTCTGTCTCTCTGTCTGTTGTTCTATCTAACCTATCTTGGTATAGATTGAAAACAGATTACATTTTACTGACTTTTTATATCTCAAGTAGAAAATTCAAAATTTCTAAAAGTTAATCTTGTATCCATCCAAAAGAACAAAAGCATTCTACTTATGATATTTTGTTATTGAAAAGATCATATTTGTGAAAAAATTACACGTCAAATTCTCATATTCTCTGGTTGCAATAAAACAAGTCTAAAAACAGAATATCTTTTATGTGGCAATGCAGAAGTCAGAATTATCTAATTGAACACACAAATGGTTTCCAGTATCCACAACTCAACAGATTAATGTCAAGAACTTGGTTTTACTAAAACACCAGTTTTCTTCCACATATGAACTCATGGTTGAAGACATGAATATTGACAGTGATTGTGTTGATGGGTATTGACATTAATAACTTCTACGTTGTTTTTTTCTCAACTGCTTTATATCTGTAGATTTCATATTTCACTGTATAAAGTGGTACTTTATCTTACTGATGTTTAAATAACTTTGGGATGAAAACTATGGAGAAATGACACATTTGCTAACACTCTTTTTTTTAACTAGTTGATTGTAATATTTTTTACAAATGGATTATAAATAATCCAAACCATTTTTGAAAAGAAAGTGTTTTCCACTTGTTAGCTTACAACAAAACAGAAATAATACCATACAAAATACTCTCATAACAGGAAATAAAAGCATGTTTACTATTCAGTAAACTAAAGCTAAATGCATATTGATGCCTATATGAAATAACTAAGTGAATCTGTTTATTAAGAAAAATTAGAAAAAAATAGGAGGTCAGCAAGTCTTGGCCAGTGGCTATGTAGTTGCCAAGTCATATCATTCTTACTGAGTGATATATTGTATATACACCAAAATGTGTGCAAAATGCCAGGATCTGGCCTCTTTGGGGCAGGTGCCAAAGATGACGCGTGCACTTCAACACATGGGCCTCAGACTTCACTGTGGTCACTGGCCTTGCTCAAATTCTAAAAAAGAAGAAGAAGTAATCACATATTACTCACTTACCTCATAATCTGCACTTCAATGAAAGAGCGGCAGTAACATAAGACACACCCATGGGTAACAAAGCTCCACATCCCATGCCCAGTGACTGACTTTGAAACCGGCCAAATGCTGTAAGTTTCTTGGCCTTTGCTTTCCTACTTCTAAAAATTGGCTAAGTGAGAATCCCTATCTCACATACAGTGGCAAATTTAATTAATATTACTAAGGCCTTTAGAATATTCTACGATGCAGTAGGTACTCAATACATGTCCGTAATAATAATGATAGTGTTATTGTTCTGACTGAAGATGAGAGCAGTCCCTGTGGGAAGCACCAATGCTGCCCAGGAAAGGAGAAAGGCAAAATGACTCAGAGCTACAGCGACATTGCTGGAAACCACGACTATGGGAATCATTATAAAAATCATTAACAAAAGCTCAAAATTGCACAGTAATTTGTGTACTTATAGTCACATGGCCACCACAAGCCATAAATGATGTTCCAAAAGATGACAGTATTAATAAACCTATTGACATGAGTATCTGAGCACAAAATATATTTAAAATTGATATTTAGTATTTCTGCATTGGAGAGCTCCAAGGTCAAATTCCAGGACAGTGGATCTTAGATTAAAGCTAAGGTGAACATCAAATTCTCTAAGCCAGGACAACATTAGAAGATTCAAATTATTTAACAGTTATTCATAACTTGCCCACAAAATGGAATGGAATTATTCCTTTTAAAGTAAATGTGTCATATGCAGAGGGAAGGGTTATTCGTAGATTTTTTTTTTTTTTTAGAGATCAGTGAGAAGGCACCTTTATAAAACGTCCAATGATTATGTATTCTAGTTTTTCTTACAAAGCCCTTGCTCCCTAACTTAACCAACTCACCTTATTTGATTCGATGATACTTATTGCAGCGGGTACCGAGTCAAAAAAAATTGGTTTTTCCGTGTCTAGGTCTCCATAGTATGTCATTGCTTTTATCAAGGATGCTGCAAAGAAGGAGGCACGGGATATGTAAAGACACATGGAGCAGCTGAGAGGACGCATCTGATGGTAGCTGACAACACAGTCTTACCTGTACAGTTGGCTAAGAGCACATCCACACTCCTGCTCTTGCAATCAAGGTAGAGCTGGAGGAAGGAAAAGAGCGGACACATGGTTGGTGCTGGGTAGCAGACTAGAGGGAAGAAAGAGCTTTGGGAAAAGGAGAACTCCTGGGAAAACAAATGAAACATTTCTGAACTCAAGCCACCAGAGGGAGGCATTGTTACACAGTTAAGGACGTGCCCAGCACTCTCGAAAGGATTCAAACGGAAATATGTATTCTACAGAGACTAAAATTTAGCTGCTCCTATTACCATTTCTTTAGAAAAATGAAAACATAATCTTTGCTTCCTTGTAAAAATGAGAGAGGACTGCTGTCAACATCTTTTTATGGAAAGTCCAGAACCAGCCCATGGAAGTGATGAAGGATGCTAGCCTGCTAATTTTCCTACTTTGCAACAATCTAGGAATACTTCATTGACTCTATAAATCGCAGCTACTAAACCTCAATATAACTTGAGGTTTATTATATTCCAGTTTTTAAGATGCACCCAGTGGAAGAGTCGAATTCATGCGCAGGCGCACTAGGGCCTTGACTCTTACCTTCCAGACAACTTAGCCAGAAATAATTTAGGAGCCAGTGATTTTTAATTCACCAAAAGCAGTCTAAGATCATGAAATCCGGCTAAAAGTAAATGTAAAGCTTCATTTATAGTTGGGAAGAACCAGTTGTGTAACAGTGATGTATCCTATATATAAGACATGGACAGCTGCACTTACAATACAATCTAGAATGTATTGTAAGCATGTATGTTACATGATATATAATTTCTCTCATCTTTCTCCATCAGAAGTCCTTTTTGAAAAGTGAAAACTGTGGATTAATCAGAGTTGAGTATAAATGAAAAACAAAAACAACAACAACAAAAAACTACAGACTCATTGACTTTGACATTCAATAAGTGGCTTCCATTTCTTTAAATTAATGTGATTAATTCAAAGTGACGACTTGGTGTTTGACCTTTTCTTTAGCTCAATAGAACTCAAACACATTGCTGTCATGGATGACCCATTGATGTTGACAAAGACAATCTCCAGTTCACCGATCTGCCTTGACTCCCAACACCGGCAAAAGAATAAATACAAGCCATCCAGTTCCCTTCCATCTACAACTCGAGCATCAGTGCTCTTTGTGCTGAAGTCGCTCAGTACACAATCTAGAGGGTTCCTAAAAAGCAGAGAAACTGGCATGGCTGGTCAGACCCTGCTGCTCGTGGCTCCAAACTTTTTCTCAGGGTAGCTGGAACTAAGAAATAATAGTGCTTGCCAATATATTTGCACATTTAAGAAATGGTCTTAAGACAGCATTTTCAACAAATGGTGCTGGCACAACTGGCGGTTATCATGTAGAAGACTGGGAATTGACCCATTCTTATCTCCTTGTACGAAGGTCAAGTCTAAGTGGTTGAAAGATCTCCACATAAAACCAGAGACACTGAAACTTATAGAGGAGAAAGTGGGGAAAAGCCTCGAAGATATGGGCACTGGGGAAAAANCCTAGTTGGCCATCATTGGGAGGAGAGGCCCTTTGGTCATACAGACTCTATATGCCCCAGAACAGGGGAATGCCAGGGCCATTACGTGGGAGGGGGTGGGTAGGGGAGCAGGGCGGGGACGCGGGAGGGTAAGGGAAAATTTCTGGATAACATGTGAAATGTAAATGAAGAAAATATCTAATAAAGAGAAAAAAAAATTGTCAAAGGAAAAAAAAAAGAAATGGTCTTAAAACTCACTATACATATATGTATACTAGTATGCATGTATGTATATATAAGTCAGGTGATATATGTATGTATGTATGTATGTATGTATGTATGTATGTATGTATGTATTACTATTGTGTGTACATTTTTGTTCACACATGAGCATACAACAGCACATATTGTAAATTAAAAGAACAACCAACAAAATGAAGCTCTGTTGTGGAATGATTCATGTTTATGCAGGTTCTGGGGATCAACTCAGGTTGTCAGTTTTGCCTGGAAAAACCTTTTATCTACCAAGCCATCTCACTAGCTCAGGTAATGACTTTTTAAAGCGAGAAATGTAATTCTAGATGTTAGCATTGCTGCGTGCTTACTAACTGTGCTGACCCGTCCATGCTTTACTGAGTGTTCCCTGTGAGCTCGCAATACGAAGGAGGGGAGAGCTATTTACTTCTAGTTTATAGAAAAGCAAACAGATGAGGGCTGGGAGATGGCTCAGTAGGTAAAGCTCTTATCACAAATACAACAAGACCTGCTTTTGAGCCCTCCAAACTAACCTAAAAGCTGGGTACAGAAAAACAGTACAGGCCACTGCTCCTGTAAAGAGAGAGGGATGGGACAGAGACAGGAAAAGTCTCTATCATATGTCAGCTACCTGGCATATGACAAACACATGCTGTCTCAAACAAGGTTGAAAACATGCACTGAGACCTGTGTTTCTCCTTAGACATACACACATGCACCATGTCATTCATGTAGCCACATTCACCACACTGTGGTGGGGGCGGGGTAGGGAAGATAAGAAAAAAAAGGAAAGGAAAGGAAAGGAAAGGGAAGGGAAGGGAAGGGAAGGGAAGGGAAGGGAAGGGAAGGGAAGGGAAGGNAAGGAAAGGAAAGGAAAGGAAAGGAAAGGAAAGGAAAGGAAAGGAAAGGAAAGGAAAGGAAAGGAAAGGAAAGGAAAGGAAAGGAAAGGAAAGGAAAGGAAAGACAGAATTTAACTCCAGGCACAGAACTGGTATCTGGCTGATGTGTGAATCTAAAATCTTTCTATCCTTAAAGCCTATGTGCTTAACACAAATTCTAATGTAGCCATGAGGCAATAAACCATGCAGTAATAAGGAGAAAAAATGAAAACAGGTACAACATTGCCAGATTTGTGTATACAGCAAAAAATAGTGTGCCAAGTGCAAGTACAGTTTTCCTGACAATTTAAAAAGACGTCAGTTGTCCTAATGCAGCATGGAGACCATTTAAGCCATGACGATGATTCAGGTAGAGAACAAAAACACCAACTTCCATTCACTGGCATGGTTCTCTGCCTGGACTGCTTTATTCCTCTTAACTATCAGCCTTCAACCCTAAACCAAAGGGCAGTAGGTCCCTTGTCTTCCTCTTAACCAATTCTAAGGCATGTCTTCAAACATCTAGAGTGGGCAACTAATAATTTCAGCTAAAAATTTAAAAGCAGTTCAAGAACAACAGCATCGTGGTACTTACAAACCTTGGTTTGCACCTTCCATTTGCTTTCTAAATACCTTCTGTTCTTAGAATCATTTCCTCATTTCCACAAAGGAACTACCAAGATTTAAACAAATGGGCTGATTCCTCAGCACAGTGCAGACCTGGGACAGATCCATGATTCCCAGATATCCTCAGGATAAGCACTTTCCTACCAAGCACTTCTGTTCCCAGCCTCTTGGACAGAGAGGAGTTTGCTCTTATAGTTCTGGAATATGAAAAGTGGGAACGTTCAAAGTAAATTTATGATACAAATGGAGAGATAGAAAATATATAGGATCTCAGTCAATCTGGATTCAATCAATCCATTTTTTTCTGGTTATTTCTATATTTACTTAGGGGATTAAAACCATGGCTTTGATTGCTAATCAGCGCTCTGCCACTGAACCAGTGCCCCAGAGCTAACATAACACTTTAAAAATAATTCAGATGAAATGGAAGAAAAAAGAAGGACCTCCTCTTATGATTCGCGTGTCCATTACAAAGCAATTCCCAAGCACAGCATCAGGTGGGGTGCATGCAGCAGCCTCAGTGGGTGAAGCAGACAGACCGAGGTGAAGTTCAGGGAGAATTAGCTGGGCGATGCGGCTACACCCCAAGAGGGTTTTCTCCATTCTAAAAGCACCAAACATTCACTTCCTGGCAGATACTATGTCCAATGATGTGCAAATTTCAGTCCAACTTTGACCCCCTATCCTATGTGCCTGGAATCCTGATAGGGTTGTTTGCAACAAACCCACTATAGTAAAGGCACAGAATTCTATGTCTTTTGTGGGAAAGGGGTTTAAGATTCTGGATCTGAGGTGGCTGAGGAAGACTTCTGCCACCTGAAGAGAGGTAAGGAAACAGACCTGACCCAGGATGTACGGATACCTCAACAAGCGTGGAGACTCCAGTGTAGTCGAAAAAGGTCAAGCCACTGCAATTCAGGACCAGAGAACACTTCTCACTGGAGCAGGGCTGGGAAGCATCTTCTGCAGGAGACACAGGAACTCTAGTTAGAATGAGCAGATTTCAACAGCTGACATGGCTGAACAGTAGCCAAGATACAGTGTCCTCGCGTTTAATGGTAATTCTACCCATTTTCATTTTTAAAATTTAGTTAGTTATTATTTTTTTTAAGACTGGCTGGAGAAATTTAAATGAGTCTGAAAGGATATCTATCAAGTTAACTCTAAGCATGGTGTAGATACTCTGCATGGTGCGCTATCCACATCAACAGCTTCTTTTGCTGGTAGGTCCAGAGTAAGAACCTGTTTGGGGATGTCTGAAGCTCATGCACTTCAGTTTATACATGAAAGCAAAAGTCCAATGCTTGGGAGTACTCCACAGCTTTGGGAGCAATCTGTGTTAACACTGATTCTCAGTTAATTCACAGTAAACCTGCATGCACAAAGCCCCAGGACCATCACTAGCCCTACAAAAACCACTAACAACCCACTGAGCAACACTAACCTATTGTATGTTTCCTATGAAAATCCTTTCAACATACTAGTTTTAGAAAACAAAAATTTAAGTGTCTTCTTTAAAGTAATAGTACGTTAGAAACAACCCATTTAGGTATGTATCTCTCCAGCTCCACTCTTAGTGATCAGACATGGTAGAAATATAGACATCTTAGGCTTAGGCAAGTGTTACAACTCTACCCCATATACCCTGTCCCAAAAATTGGTAAAGAGATACCAAGACAATCAGTGCCTAAAGGTGGATACTTTTATTGACCAATAGTCTTGATTGAAGTGAATGACTAAACCTTGGAAATATTTGGTGTTAGAATTTAAGGTGACAGTGACGACAGAATTGGTGTGAAAATTGTGTCACTTCTGTTCATGTGTTCAGTATTGTTCTGAGCAAATGACACAAAATATGTATTTAAAATTGAGCAACAACATACAATTTTTGCTAAAAATTGTCTTCAGAAAAATTAAATATTCAACTCTAAAAATAGATGACTAATGAAATAAAGCTTTCGGATATCTCAATGTCTTCTTTACTTATTCTTTTTCTTTATTTTGGGGGGTTATAATATAATTGCATCATCTCTCTCTTCTTTTTCTTTCTCACAAGCCCTCTTACACACCCTTCTTGTTCTCTTTCAAATTCATGGCATCTTTTTCATTAATTGTTGTCATATACATTCCTAAATATAACCTGCTCAGTTTATGTAATGTTAGTTGTGTATATATATGTTTTCATACTTTGCTAAAAAGCAAATGGTAGTATTTACAAATAAGATTATATAACAATAAACTATAACTTAAAATAAATTGTTTGACATAGAGAACATGTCAATACATTAATTTTCCTCAAAAATTTATATAGTTTTTTTTATCTATAAACCATAGGCATCACTTTGGGCACCTTAATATATAATCAGAGCAAGAGGTTTATGCAATCATGATACATGTGTTTACTGAAATCAAATTAAGTGTTAGAATGGCTTATCAAGTCAGTGTTTTGATTAGATACTACTACAATTGTATTTGAAATTTTGAACTTAAAAGTACTGCAATGAAAGCAATCTATGTATTGATTAATAGAGAGATTGATGATAATGCTGTCTAAATGACTAAAAATGCTGTCTAAATGACTAAAATGGAATTGGAGTAATTTTAAGGAAGTTTATTTTCTCTCTTCAACCCGGCCATATCTATTTCACTGTCGAACTGTATTCTACATTCTTGTTATTGTCTTGTAAATTTTCCATAATTTATGTTGTTATAGATTTAATCTATAGACTGAATTATATACTGTTACAGAGTCTATCTGTACCCTTGATCATTTCACTTTTATTTTTATACAGAATTTTTCTTTTTGCCTTTCTTGTTATCAAATGTATACATTTTCAGGCCATTCAAAATAAAACAAATCAAAACAAAATGCTCATCCTTACATTCGTGTATAATTATTAATATAAGCTATTTCAAATAAATTTGTTCATATCACCTTATTTAAACAAAAATAAAATCCTAATGGTGAAGTTTCTGATTCACTCAAATGAAAATTTAAATACAAGGGACATTTCTGAAATCTTCCAAATATAAAAATAATTTTCTTTTACCCCTATCTCCTCCGCCCTGTAACTGAACTCATTCGTGGATATAACCTTGCAATCCAATGTTCTAAGCAAATCAGCTAGCACAATACAAGTCATATCATCCTTGATAAGAGAATGCACAGCTAATAGCCTGCCTTAAGCAAATGAGGTACGCTTAGAGCATGTGCAGAGGAGAAGACTAATCTATCCTCACAGGGCATGTGGTAAATGATGGGCTTTATCTACAAATACAATGTTTCAGAAAGACATTAGCCATCAGGTGTGGGTGGGCAATTAAACCCAGACTGTGGAAGACAGCTCTTTCCTGTGGAATATTCATTAACTCTTTTAATTAAAAAATATTCATAGTTGCATAATTTAGGAGTGCTTTCCATTTACTTCAAAAGACTTCTGACAGACTGTGAGTCACTTGTAATTCTAAAAAGTATTTTGTATTGGTATCAATTAACTATTGGGAAAAAGAATTATCTCTCTACTTTTTAAAGGAATAAGAGGAGAAAGAAACACTTTGAACAAACAACAATATTCTCTTCAGAAAAGTGTGAGCCTATTAAACCTTCCACTAACCAGTCTGGTCTTTTTTTTTTAAGATATTTTCTTAATTTACATTTCAAATGCTATCCCAAAAGTTCCCTATACCCTCCCCTGGCCCTGCTCCCCTACCCACCCACACCAGAACCCCCAGAGCTCGTATGCTGCATATGTAGCAGAAGTTGGCCTAGTCGTCCATCATTGGGAAGACAGGCTGCTGGGTCGGGCCTTTTACTAATTCCAACAGCCAGTTAATACAGATGTGCTGTATATTTAAGCACCCTGTTAGGGAATGTAAGTTTATGGGTGAACAGTGATGATGGTGGCTGCCTTCAATATACTTGAGAGGTTATAAAGCTGGAGAAGATATACATACAGTGCTAAAGAAGAGCCAGAAACAGAACAATGCACGCACACACACACACACACACACACACACACAAGAAAATACTTCCAAAGTCTGCCTCTGTACCCTCAGTACCTGTGAATGAATATGTTACCTTACAGGGCAACAAGAACTTTGTATATTTCGAAAAATTCAGGATGTCAGTATGGGAAGATTATCCCAGACTATCCAAGTGTCTGGAGACTCAATCAGAGAAGATGTGATGAAGAAGAGATAAGAGAGAGACCTGAAGATGCCTCTATTGGCTTAAATAGTAATGTGAGCATGAACCAAGGAACACAGATGGACCAAGCTGGAAAGGGACTGGGGATTTTCCTGTAAAGCATCCAAAGAGGAACATATTCTAAACATAACTCCAGTGCCATGCTCATGAGTCTCAGTCTGAACTTTTGTCTCAGTATAATCTAATAGCAGTGTGCTGCATTAAACCACTGAGCTTAGGATAATTACAACAGCAGTGATACACATTTATATACCTGAGTTTTTTATTTGGGGGTTATGAGTAGGGGAAGAATCTCAGAAGGATGGAAGCCTGTTGAAACTTTTGAGTCAGTGACATCAGAAGCCAGGTCTACTTCCATAAACATTGAATATATGTTACCTCTTACTATTCCTTAGGATAAAGTAGGTCTTAAAAGAGTATGTGACATATTTGCCAGGTGAATAATGATATGAAAAGTGCATGCATGAAAAGAAGAAAGAGTTATGTGAGCTGAGACCCAGAGGGAACCTGGATGTTTTCTAAACTTGGAAAGTGGTAGAAGACCATGCAGCAGGTTCACCATGGTAAGAGCTCTACAGGGCTCTGTTAACATTATCATCAGATGACCTAAAATACTAACATGGTTCTAGATGATCTCCTCACAAGTTGAACAATTATGGGTTTCATTTTTAAAAATGCTGTGGCTTTCATCTTCTAATTTTTTGGTGTTTGTTTTTGTTTGTTTGCTTGTTTTCAATGTAGCCTTGGCTGTCCTAGAAGTTACTCTGTAGACCAGGCTGGCTTTAAACTCCGAGATCCATCTGCCTCTGCCTAGCGAGTGGTGGGATTCAAGGCATGCACCACCACTGCCTGGCATCTATCTTCTAATAGATGTAAATAGTCTTATAGGATTGTTTACTCTGTTGCATGCTAACTGTGCATCTGAAAAGGCTGTTGAAGACAGAAGATTTTTGACTTTTGTCTTCTTTCCCATGCTTTTCTGTCTTGAAGTCTTGCCTTGGTTGGGTCACTTGGGTCCTATTCTGTATCCCTTACATCTGCTGAAAGTCTCCTAGGTGGCTGCATATCACATTTAATTTCCTATGCTCATGATCAAATACAAATTCCTTTATAAACACATCCCTGAATACCACTGTTTCCTGTTTGAAAGTTCTAAGCTATAGCATCATAATTTGACTCATAATACATCATCAACAAGAAAAAACAATCATAAAGTCATATTGACTCATTTTGAATGTGATTAAGGACAGAGGGTCACAAGAAGTAATACAAGGGTTGTGAAACCAGGAAGAGATTTTAGTGATGAAACTGAGAGCAAGGCCATAGAAGGCTTAGAAAAGTGGGAGCATAATGGTGTGTCTAAATAAGGTTGGGCATGAGAAGAGGAGGAAGAGAAATAAACTGACAAGGATTAAGGATAAACTGGGGCATCCTTAAAGAAGTGAACAAGGAAGGTAATACATGAAATAGAAAAGTTTTCTATCAGTACCCATATATTTTATGTGCACTTCCCTTATAGTCTACCCTTTTCTCTATTTTCTACTATGATTTCTTCTTATGATAACATATAATTACAAGGAGTATTTACTAATTTCCAAAAGCATTGAGACTCTAGGGTTATCTTCTTATTCTAAACTTCTTTCTATTAAAAATGTACAGCTTAGGGGCTTAAGAGATGTCTTAGTGATGAAGAGCCTGTCCTATTCTTGCACGGGGCCTGAGTCTGATTCTGATTCCTAGCACCCATTCTAGGGTGGCTCATAACTGCCTATCAGTTCAGGTCTACAGACTCAACAGTCTCTTCTGGCCTGTGTAGGTGCCAGCATTCATGTGTACATGCCCCACACACACACACAGCCTCCCCATACATGCTCATGAATTAGAAATAAGATGAATAAATCTTTACAAATTATTTACATATTAATTTCATATTGGCAAGTATATCTGCATGCATAGTTTTTATTGTTTGAAGCATGTTGAGATTTGTCTTATAGTCCCAGTGTATGGTCACCAGAGACAAAGCATGAGTCAGACCTCAAGTCATGTTTATGAATTTTGCCCAAATTCACTGAAGCAGATTTTAAAATTTTCCTCCATCAACTTGTTCTTTTTCTTTCTCATCAAAACTAATGATATTTAAGTCATATAATATATAATTCAATATCAACCACTCATGAATTTAGTCCTCTGGTTAGATCTTCTTTGGATTTCATTAATTCTGCCCTTTGTCACCTAGCTGCTGTACTACTGTATGGTGTCACTCTTCCTGCACAACTGTGCATTAGTGCTGCTGCACTCGAGCTGCACAGTTGTATGTTAATACTGCTGTGCTCCTGCTGCAGAGTTGTGCGTTGGTGCTATTCCACTCCTACTGCACAGTTGTCCATCACTGTGTCTCCTGGTTTCTGTATATTGAAAGAAAGCCAACTCAACTCATGCTTTTACAGGAGGATAAACTTTCAGAGAATAAACACCAACTTGGATATTATATCAAGGACGTACCATTAAAACACTGCTGCTGCTACCTGACATTATCCTAGAAAATCATGAGCCTGTTGTTACCTTAGTTGGGTGAAGTAGAAATCTAAAATATCTGTGAGATAATATTTGAGGGAAAGATAGATCTACATGAAGATTATATAGAATTTGGACAATCAACTTAAGGAGAAGGAAAAGAAGAAAGATGGAAGCAAGAACAGAGGAAGAACTGGGAGGCAAAAGAAGAGATGGAAGAAGAAAAGAGAGACTAACAGGAAAGGTAGAAGGAAAAAGTGGATGAGTAAAAAGGAAGAGGGGAGGGGAGAGAGAGCAGAGATAAAGATAAGGAGAAGGGTGAGTAAACGGGAATGGGAAGAGGTGGGAGATGGAGAAGGACACACAAAACCCTCAAGGGAGAGGGGCCAACGGAGAGAAGGGGAGAAGGAGGTGTTTATCCTCCTGGTGTCAAAGGAAACTCACCATTGCAGTTGCCGTTGGACAGGGAACTGAGCAGGGTGTTCTGTTCACACTGAAATAAAATAAATGTAAAGAATAAAAGCGCTGTGGAACAACGAATAGCTGCCAATGAAAAAGGCGCACCGTCCTGTCCCCGTGATGAGTGACTATAACAGCACCGCCCAAAGGTTTTGTTCCAGGAGGGTTTCAGATGCTGTGCGCAGTAAACTATGAAATGAAGAGCAAGTGTGGGCTGGAAGCGAGCGTACACTCATTCAGGAGATCCTTTGCTCACTTAGTCAGATGTTAGAACACTTTCTGAAAGACTGTATTTGTTTTGATCTGCAGTCAAAACTTATTCCATACACATTAGCCCCACAAAAACGCTTGAGAAACATACATCACATGCTAGACGTCAGGGAGTGAAAACAAAGTGGTTCTGTATCATATAGGTCAGTGTCTCTAGGTGTGATTTCTTTTTTTTTTTTTCAATTTTATTAGATATTTTCTTCTTTTAAATTTCAAATGTTATCCTGAAAGTCCCCTAAACCCTCCCCCATCTTCCGCCCTGCTCCCCTACCCACCAGCTCCCACATCTTAGCCCTGGTGCTCCCCTGTACTGGGGCATATAAAATTTGCATGACCAAGGGGCCTTTCTTCCCAATGATGGCCAACTAGGCCATCTTCTGCTATATGTGGAGCTAGAGACATGAGCTCTGGGGGTACTAGTTAGTTCATATTGTTCTTCCACCTATAGGGTTGGAGACCCCTTCAGCTCCTTGGGTACTTTCTCTAGCGCCTCCCTTGGGAACCCTGTGTTCCATCTAATAGCTGACTGTGAACATCTAATAACAGTGCCTCAGCAATGCAGCTGCTTATCAAAAATGTTGTGTTTGTTTGTTTATTTGTTTTTTCTTTTCTTGGTTAATGGTAAGGACAGTGCACATTTTTCAGTGTTTATTTCATACCCAAGTCTGGAAGACATTTACAATTGAATCTTCGCAAAGCATTCTGTGGGGTTAATAATCTTGTGTCCCATTATGAGGGAGGCAAAGATTAGAAAGCTAGAAGACCAGGCCAAAGTCACAAAGCTAGGGACATCTCAGTCTGGAATGGGCCAGTGCCTTTCCAGGTTTCCATTGCTTGTACAGCATCATCTCACAAATGTTAATAATTATAGGAAGAGGAACTTCATACATTCATTTTCAACTGTGATCATGAAAATCATGTATTTGGTCCTATATGGGAGTTTGGGGCAAAGGTCATAGCCAGATCAGGTCGAGAATTATGGGCAGAAGCATGTGGCTGTAGACAAAGGAATGGCCCTCTGCACAGTTTTGAGACCCCAAACAAGAGGCCCAGGGTCTCCCATATGTGAGTAACTAAGAGATACATGTTCAAAGATGTATGAGAAATTATCTGGAGAGTCAAGGAAAGTTGCATGAGAAAGACAGTCAACCTAATGAACCACATTAGCTAGGACTGCACAGAACTAAGGATTGATGCCAGCACTATTCTAAGTGTTTTGCATATTTTAACTATTTGAATTCTCATTGTTACAAATGAGGCCCCTGAAATGCAGGCTCATCTAAATTCCCACAGCTGGTGAGTGGCTCTGGACTTGAGGGCTCAAGGGCAAATTACACATTCACACTGGCTCATTCCGTGCACATTTGATTCGGTCGGTGCCTCTGATCACCAAGGTTTTCTACAGAAATAAAGAAAGCTGAATATTAGTGGGGACATGGTGCACATCTATAATCCAAGCACTTGGGAGAATGAGGCAGAAAGGTCATAAACTAGATAGGAAGACCCTGTTTCAATTTTTAAACAAAAAATAAAGGAGAAGTTAGGAAAGGAAGAAAAGGAACAGAAGGAGGAAGGAAGGGACATTATTACATTTGTGTAATAATGTCATAATGGCAATAACAACTGCTTATACTTCTATGAAGTTGTTTATCAAGATTCATATTCTGAAGAACTAGGCTATCACATATTTATTTTAGGTCCATGATGAACACATTTCCTAAGTGATGTTGAATATGGTCCTATACACAGGTTATATTGTAAATGAATAGGCAGATATACAATATTAAGGGTTTTTCTGATGAACAGGTCTATAAGAACATCTAAACTCTGTCATTGTTTACCTGTCGATATTTTTAGTGATATTTTCAGTATTACACATGTCATAAAGCTAGTATTCCTACCTTGCCGACATCATCAAGTGGTTGGCTGCTGTCACTTTCCTTTAGGACTATTTTCATCAAATCAGCACTAAATTTCTTTGCATTCAGGAAAACAAGTGGGTTGTTTATTGAGATGATTTTTATCTGTTGCGAGGTTTCCTTTTAAAGTAAAAAAAGGAAAAGACTTAGAACTCTGAATCAAGTCAGAAAAAAATAAAACAAACAAGCAAACCAAAAAATATAAAAAAAAAAGAAAAAGAAAAAAAAAACTATACCTGATCAGACTAATTCTTATTAGTCAACATAACACTCAATTGTGGATTGCTATCTCTTAACTAACGTATTCGTTATTGTAATTTATTTGTAAGTCTTAATGGAATACCACACATATCAAGGAAATAGACACTATCGAGAAACATTAGTAATAAAACAATCCACAGCTTTTCAGAAAGTGTCTCTTATTTCTATTTATCGGTCCAAGTGAGGTAATAACCTAGACTATCCTCCACAAAGTGCATCTTTTATCCAACCTATCAATTCAAATGAACTTAATTATTGTTATTTTGCATTGAGGTACTTCAAACTCAGAGCCTTCGCATATGCTAGGCAATGCTCTGCTACTGAACACATCCTTAAATATCTGTCAGTATTTCAATAAAGCTGAACATGTGTCTCTAAGTGTCAACTATCATCTTTTTATACAACACTGATGTAAGCTCACCTCTAGCTAAAGTAAAACTTTGCAAATAATTGGTAGTCCTCATTGACGCACAGGTTTACCTGGCAAGCTCTGGACTGCACTGCATCCCTGATTGTAGGATGGGGAAAGGGAGAAGAAATGGTTGCGACACAAAATCTAACTACTTTACCCATCTGTTCAGATATTATTGACAGCACTTGGTGCTGCCCAACCAAAACCCTCTTTTCTGTGACTCTGGGATGGGTATCTGATTAAGATAGTCAATCCTGTGGAACGGTAACTCCTTACCAACCAAGCAAGGCATTACTCCTTCAGGCTTTTGTATTCCCTTGAAAGAAGAGATGCAGAGAATAGCCATGCATGCAGGCAGAAGAAATAAAGAATTAGGTACATAAACATGGATAATTCAGAGAACTTACTGTTTGCTCATTTTTTAAATAAATGTTTAAAATATATATCAGAGTTTCTGAAATTATGAAGATACTTAAACTCTAGAAAGTCAGTGCATTGCAACAACAAAAAAATACAAGGTAGCAAAAAGACTGAGCTGTCAAAATCACTTTTAATCTAGAGGAAATCAGATAGAAACTGAAAAGTATACCATTAATGTTTAGTTCTCAGATTTGATGTTTAAGTTTAATATGTAAAACTAAATCTTTGTTAAAGAATAAAGATTCAAGTTGCTGCAATTCAGAAATTTTCAGCAGAACTGAGTTTGTTGCAGAAGACATATACCGAGTTAGAAAAGGGGAACAGCGCCATTTTAGGTCAGATAAAATTCTCATTCAAAGGTGTATGTGCGAATGACATTCGATCTTAGTCACATCTCTTGTCCTTATGGAAGATATCAGGAAACTACTGAGATGTAACAGTTTTTAAAATCGGGGATTTTTATGAGCAAAAGTTGTTACTTGTGTGGGTGACAAAAGAAAGAGAAATTTCTAGCATTTGTATCTGTGCTACAAATCCCTCATTCACTCGAAGTTACTTTCTGCCCAAGAAGGCAAGGGTTATGCAGTTTGCTCGTCAGTGATGTTTAAAAGTAAAATCCATCAATCTAAAATCACATTCCGTCTCAGAGATAAAGATGTCAGTGGGGGATGATGGAGCTATGGGTTAAATTCCATGAGAAAACTATGAAAGGAAGAGAAGGGCTGGCTTGGTGGAAAACTTGAGCCTGGGACAGCTTCCAAGGCTCTGAACCAAGCAGCCCTCCGTGAAGCAAGTCTCTTATTAAAAGAACAAACCATTCTCCTGGGTGTCACAGAAAGACTCCTGATGTCACTTCCTGTTTTCAGGCTACCTGGAAAGACCATGACATTGGTCCTTCTGGAAGGAGGCCAGTTCTCTGTGCTCTGAAGGGAATCATAAGGTAATGAAGGGAGTGAATATGAGAATGAAGAAGAAAATGTTAACCAAACATTTATCAAGCAGATTCAGAGTGAGGGCGACTTTTACAAATGGGCTAAAATGATTCAAGTGAACACTTCTGTTATTAAATTTTTCCCTACTTTAAACTTTTTATGTTTTTTTTAACAAGAAACTAGAAGATCCCATTCCTCCCTAATGGGCTCTACAGCTGAAGCTGGGATACAGCTGAAGGCAGAGATCTTTGGCTAAACTCAGTGGGCCACAAAACAAAAGAAAAAGACAAGAATATTGGAAAGGAGCCAGGCATGCCCTGTAATCCCAACACTGGGCAGATAAGAGGCAGGCAAATCTCTGTGAGTTCAAGGCCAGCTTGGCCTACAAATAGAGTTCCAGGACAGCCAGGGCTGTTACACAGAGAAACCCTGTCTCTAAAAATTAAAAATTATTTAAAAAGAAAAAAAGAAACAGAAGTAAAGCAAGAAGGAAGAAAAATGAAAAAGGAAGGAAAGAAGGAAGAAAACAGAAAAAGGAAAAAATAGAATGGGGGCCAGAGTAGAGGAGTGAAGCAAGGGATAATTTCCTGGAGTTAAGAGGAAGGCCAGGAGGATGGAGTCAAAGCAATCCTGTATGAAATTGTCAAAGAACACCTTTAAATTTTAAAAGGTAACAGGGCTCAGAAACCCTCATATGACACCCTCACACAGGAGCAAGGCAAGACAGCTTATGTAAATTGCCTTTTTATGAAGGTTCTCCGAGTTTCGTAATTCCATGATTATTGGCATTCTAGATAGAACCTTGGACTTAATTACTTTCAGCTAATAACTCCATATCACTGTATTTTCAAATAACATTTTAAAAATTCTTTGAGCATTTCATACGTATATACATATGATCTTATTCTCCACCCCAACACTGATTAGGTCATTAAACCAGCAGTGCATGAATGACCTTTGTTTTATTTTTCCTCCATTCTCTAATTTTCTTTTTCATTTAACGAATAAAAAGAATACCAATTTGGCGAATTTTATGCAATTTAGCAGTGGAAAAGAAGTTCTCAAATGCCTGAAGTAATCTCTGCCATAAGTCAACCGTGAACTGAAATTCTATGAACCATGGTGTGATTTAATTAGAAACCTAAATTCAAGGAGGTTTTCTTTTTCTCTACTAATTTATTGCACGTCCATTGCATACTGCCAAGTGTGGTGTTCACACATACACCACTGGAATAATGTTGTCAAACAGCATGCTTTATCGGATTTTATGACCCTTCAAAACTGTCTCGTCCACAAATGTTAATAATTGCACAAGAAAAGGAAGTCAGACTTACATCATGCATTTCTGTCTTCACCTTCAATTCCATTTCTTTCATGTCTGTTATGCTTAAAGTCTTTGCCCTACAGTTAAGACAGATTAAAGTTACAAGTCATTCCCTTATCACTGTATTAAGAGAGAAGAATCAAAAGCAGCAGGTTGTCTTACATTAAAATTACATTAGAAAAAACATGGTTTGTACTCTATGTTAATTTGTCTGTAAGATATTGGTAAAACTTTATTTTTGTGAGACTATTCTGTAGTAGAGAATAACAGCATAGCTATCTATTTAGACATTAGTAAATAGACTTAAATAAATATTTAAGTCCCCAGAATCCAAAGGCTTCAAGCTGTAAGAGTTACATTGATTGATAAAAATTATAAAGTGAGAAAGGGCTAAAGATGATATGAGGTCTCATAAAATGTTATGAGAAGAGAGGAAGGAAGGGGCTTAATGGCAAAGAAGAATAAGAGGAAGATGGAGGAGAAAAATGAAAAAAAGGAGGAGGAGGAGGAAAACAAGACAAGAATCTGTATTTGAGGGTTCTATATAGGTGAAAGTGTATTTTATATTTTTAAAGTCACAGGCTCAGATTATTTCATAAATCATTATCATTCCAGGGGACCTGTGAGAATGGAGTGTGGCAAGTAGTAGATGAACCCTGGGAATGCAGCAAAGGAGCTGTTCAAAATACATGAAGGGGTTAATGATACTCAACCAAAGGACACAGCAATAAAGCCCTCATCAGCAAATGATGGGGCTTCTAGAACGTGAAGATGGCCATTTAATTTCCTAAGTGATGATTACTGGTGCAAGTTTACATCTTATTGAATACTATACTCTTTAACTTGTTTTTAAATGCTATTATAAAGATACGGCCAGGAGATTTGCTTTTTATTAGATGTTATGAAATTTGTTATAGTTTGCGGTGTTTTTTTTTTTAAATCCAAATGCTCACAACAGTTTTATTAACAGTCAAAACAATGGCAGCAACTCAAATGTCCATCAGTGGGTGAAGGGACAAATCTATTCCAAGAAATGGTCTCTGCTCTGGGAGACAACACAAAATACTCGGCACATATTAGCACACATATCCATCTCACGATAATTATATTCAGTGAAATGGGCTCTCAGAAAAGAGCACACTCCATGCTTCAGTTTGTGTACAACGCACGCAATGTTAGCTACTGAACTATGACACAGCTTGTTTGCTTTTTAAATGGTCCTCTAATGCCCATGTGTTGAAGGCTTGGCTTCCAACTTATACTGCTAATGGAAGGCAATAGAACCATTAAGAGCTGAAGGATAATAGAAGGGAATTAGGTCACTAAAAGTGTGGCATTAAAGGTGACATTAGTACCATAACTGGTCTCCCTGTTTCCTAGGTATGTAGAAACAAGTAGAATTATCCTGCTGTGCATTCCATTATGGATACACTGGGCCCCTGCAGGCTCAAAGCAACCTCCAAATCATAGGCAAAATAAAATTGTCCTTTAAGTTGATTTATCTCAGGGATTTGTTACGATCTTGATGGTTCTCTTTGTTATGATCAATATTAGTCTATGTCATATGTAGAATATAGATAGATAGATAGATACATATATATACATATATATACATATATATACATATATATACATATATATACATATATATACATATATATACATATATATATATATATATATATATATATATATATATATATATATATAGAGAGAGAGAGAGAGAGAGAGAGAGAGAATATTTTAAAAACCTTACCTTGGGAAGCGTCCTAACACAATAGCTATGGTGCAGACAACACCAAACAACAATCCCACATTGGCAGCAAAGCATATTGTAAAAATGTAAGTACTGATCCATATGCCCTAGAGACACAGAAAAAACAAATGTGGCTACTTATTTCTCACTTTTCTCACAACTGTAAAATCCTCACAATTGTATTCAACAGCACTCCAGTGAACAAATCTCTAAAAACTGGCTTGCTTATGAATCTGCTCTCTCCACTGTCTCTCTGTCTCTCTCTTTCCTTTCACAAAAGGCAGCAGGTTATGAGGTGCGTGGAGTACAGAGGCCAAATGGAAGCTATTAAAGCTGCTTCTTGCCTTTCTACATGTTGGCTTCAGGGATCAAACTCAAGACATCAGGTTTGGCAGAAAGTGCATTTATCCACTAAGTTATCTCACCAGCCCAAAAATACATTATGTGATGTGAATAAAAACCCAGAAACACAGAAGCATATCAGGTCTCCATCAGCCTTCAACAATAGAAGTGGGAAGGTTCATTGCTTTACCTGTAAGCATTGCCAACCATTGATCAAGCCCCAAGTATTAAACTTCAGATTGGTAAATAGTTGTTTGCTACGTATGTGCTCAAAAATATGTCAGAATTTCCATGATTTCTTATTGAACATAATGACATTATACACAGCTATTTGCAGGTTTTTCTCACTCTCAACAGGTTTCTATTTGCTGTGATTACTGTACAAATATCTGATATAGTCTGTCGCTATTCTCAAAGTGCTATGATTACTGCATAAAAAACTGATATAGTTTGTCACTCTTCTCAAAGCCTAATTGAATAGGCTTAAACTAGTTGAATAAAAGTGAATAAAACACTGGTTTTAGATCTAATCCTAGAAAGATAGTTATTTACAAAAGTCCACTTCCTATAAAGACTAAAATATCAGGGCTGACTTAGTTCTTAGAAGGACTTCAAAGATTTTTAGGAAAAAAATTCTCTTCTAATTGGAATTTTAACTTTAGAAGTTTGCTCATTGCTTGAAATTATAATCTCAATAAGATTTTATAATATAAACCTGATATTTCTAAGCTTAGTGATGAACATAGCTTCAACAGCAAAAAAAAAAAATTATGAAACCAAGAAAGGTTATACATCTAAACATAAAACCACATATTTATAAAATAGTAGACAAAGTTATTTTCAAATTATTTTTCCCAATAACCTACACATTTGCCTGCAATGCTAGCTTGTTTTCTTTCTACTTCAATGTTTAAAATACTTTCAAAAACATAACTTCATGTTATCCACAAGAGATTGAAACCCCACTGTATAACCTAAAAATAGGATAAAATCTTGGTGACAGCTGTATCACACACCCTTTTCCTAAGGCTGAGGGATTATTTCAGAGGGGGTGGAAAGATTGTAAGAGCCAGAGGCAGTGGATGACTACAGCAAAATTGTTTTCTGAGTATAGCAAGGCAGCAACATTTATAAACTAGCTCATATGCAACAGAGTGTATAAGACATGAGCAAACTTAAACTGGACAAAAAAAAAAAAATTCCAAGAGGGGAAAAGTAAGCACAAAACTCCACCTCTAAAGGAGGATGCTGGGGCAATTCAAAGTTTGTAAGAGAGAATCAGATTTCTCTAAGGGTGTGGCCTCTGGTGGGTTAACCACACTCTCTAGGGCATAGCCTAACTCTTACAGCATTTAGGCAACACAAATTGAACAACATAAAAAAAAAAAGCATGAAACTGGGTGAGTAGCATGTGGGGAGGGGTGGGTCGAGGAGGAATTGGAGGCAGGGTGTAAAATAAAATACAGTGTGGAATTCTTTATCTGAAGAAAAGAAACACGAAATACAAAATGTTTGCTTAGAAAGGAAATGGGAAATCTTGAAAAAAATAGATATATAAAGACGCATTCATTCCTTAAACAAGTCTGAAGTAAATATCTCTAGAGTGGATTCATTTTAGACTTGAAACATTTTTTTGTCCCTTATCCACATAGAACTGGTTTAAAATAAGCAGTTTTGCAAAGCTAAACCCGTGGAAGCGAATGGAGGGTTTTTTTTTTTTACCTTGAAAACCTTCTGCTTTATATGTTTTATCATGAGATCATCTCAGCCTGCCACCCTATAGGCTGGGACACGGTTGTTCTCTTTAATTCAGAAGAACTCGCCATCATTTTAGCCCTTATTGCACACACTGTATCTTTCCTCACTAACCTATGATATATTTAATCATATGCACAATAGAGTTGCAAGTTTACTGTAACTTCCACTTCCATTATGATTCTGCGCTCTACCTCTCCTCAGTGCTGAGCCTGCCTGAGTGAAGCAGAACAGTACCTCATCAGAGTACTGAGTCCCACTCCTCCCAACCAATCTCCATAATTACAGAAGGACTTAGCAATTTTAGGATCTTGTCACTTAAAAACAAAAAACAAAAGAACACGTAGCCTAGAGGCTAGAATTTATTAGACAGCCAAGCAGTTGCAGTACCATCTGGCTCTACATTATTTAATTTAATTTTTGTGAGAATTTCAGACATAAGCACTATATATACATCAGTTCCACCCTTACCTCTTCCCCTTCCATCTGCCTATATCTTCCTTCTCCCTCTCAAATTCATGACTTCTTCTTCTTTAATTATCATGGTTTTACATATGCACGTAACTAGAGTCTCCCAAGTCTGCTAAGTGTTCATATGTATACAGGTTTAAGGCTGGTCTTGGCAGCCATTACTTGTACACAGATATTTATCTAGGTGCATTCCCTTATGAGAATTCCCTATGTTGGTATATCGACTGGTGCTGACATGTGTACGCCTTGTTTAGGCAATCATATTTTTAAAGTTTCATGGGTGAAGCTTCCTATCATAATGAGAACACTATCTACCAGCATGCATTCTGGTCCTCTGGCTCCTACAGTATTTCCATCCTCTCTTACATACATTTTCCTGTATTTGGTGTACAAGTTGTCTTGTTGTAGATATATTAACTAGTGTCAGGCACCTTCCCCCAGTCATTGTTTTGCTTTCCATATTCGACCAGTTGTGGGTTTCTTTAAGTCTTCATCTGCTACAGAAAAAGCTTTTTTTTTTTTTTTAAGATTTACTTACTTTACGTATATGAGTACACTGTCAGTGTGCTCAGATACACCAGAAGAGGGCATCTGGATTCCATTATAGATGGTTGTGAGCCACCATGTGGTTTCTGGGAATTGAACTCAGGACCTCTGGAAGAGCAGCCAGTGCTCTTAGTCACTGAACCATCTCTCCAGCTCCCAGTAAAACCTTTTTTGATGGGGTGGGGGTGGATGTGATCATTTTACTTATGTGTGGGTGTAAAGATAAGTATTTACACAATTATATTTATACAATTATATTTATTTAGGAACATGGTAGTAGTAGGTTCTCCTCTACGGTCCATGACCTCACTAACCACAGGCATTTGGTTGGGTTTACAGTACCAGGCAATAACTTCCTGCTGACTGGGTCTTAAGTCCAACTAGATGGCTAATCGTTACCTCCAAGTTATGAGTACCATTATTGTACCTTTAAGGACATATTGCCATGTTGGTCATTGCTGCAGTTTATAAGTTTTAGAGCTGGGTGATTCTACTGATTGCTTTCCTTCCCAGCAGCATGCAAAGTACCTTTGGATACTACGCATTAGTCCTAGGGAAAAGGCTTCCAATTCAGTTTTACCCCACTTTCTCCAAGACCTACATCTAAAGTGTGTGGACTATTTAGCAATAGGGCCTTATTGCAAGTTCTGGGAGACAACCTAGTGCAATGACAATAAACTATATTATTCTGGGAGTCTCTTGGAGCCTCCTGACCAACAAGTCAAAGGGAGGTTTCCCAGGCCTGGCCTTGGATTTTTGTTAGGTAGACTATGGCTCTTGAGGAAAGCATTATCCAACATCCTTCATGCTAATTTATTACTCTTTCTTGTCCATCTACCCACCTTTACCTTCTGAGCTGGTCCACAATTTTAAGCTCCCTCCCTCTTTCCTCTCTGCGTCACCCCTTCCCAATCATATCCCCACTGGTCTTTCTCATGTCCCTCTTTATGGCACTTGTGTCCTACTGTTCCGTCTAGAATACCCCAACATTGTCCTCTATTACTTTCTGAGGAGCTCTATGATTACTCCAGGTTATATAGTCATATCTAAAAGGAATAGGTCTACATCCATGCATCATCTTGTATAAGTCATGTTCTAACAAAGGATTAGTGTATGTCCTGTGGTTATTTTATAGCTTAAAAAAATCATCAAATGTAATGTAATAATACATGAGTGAATAACTCCATTAGTTAGACTAAGTCCCAGCAGTGTTCTGTAACAATGCCCAAATATCATTACATATCACAGATATCAGGAATTTTAAGCTCTTCTCTCTCACACTCTTTTGAATGAATTGTTTGGTATTTATAACCCCCAAATACAGATTAACCTCCAAGCTGCCTGAAATACAGGAGGCATCTGGTTTTTGTTCCTTAAAGACAGTGAGTCAAGGGAAAATACTTTAGCAGCTACTGAATTACTTTACCTCCCCTTGACCTGTATCTTGCTATCTGGTAGGATGATGGATCTGTACCATTAAAATTACATAGACTTGATCGGCTTCTGAATTCAGCTCTAAACCTGTGAGTAAAACTTTCATTTGGAATCCTATTTTCTAAATTCTTTACAGGGGGGTTTCACATGCAACTCTAAATAGAATCAATCTAAAACTGTGGGAAAAATAAAAGACTTCTGTTTTTTAAAGTGGTGACTTTTGAATTTTATACCTTAAAGTCAGTGACAGACAGACAAAGAACACAAAAAAATCTTCAGTGAAACAGCTAAGAAATGTTTAGAGATACATATCTGGGGATAAAGAGATGGCTCAGTGATTAACAACACTGGCTGATTTTCTAGAGGATCCAGGTTCAATTCCCAGCACCCACATGGTAGCTTGAAACTCTAAAGCCAGAATCTGACACCTTCTTCTGGTATCAGCTTGCACAAAGCACACAGTTTGTACACAGACATGCATGAATGCAAAACACCCATAACATAAAATAAACTTTAAAAATAAAATTTAAAAAGAAATATATCGATGCATTTCTGTTGTGGATAGCCCTAGGGTTGCTTGTATTTAGTTGCTAATTCCACTCTCCTGTGAGGGGTTGCAAACAAGGAATGAGTCATGTACTCAAGTGACTTACTGTGAACCATCCCTTAATGAATAAAGGAGCCAATCACTGGGCAAGTAGGTGGGACTTCCCAGTTGGACAGGGGAAGAGAGGAAGCAGGAGAGAGTTAGGGCCTTTTAGACATGGAAAGCAGCGTGAGGACAGTATGTAGCCAGGAGTGTCTCCTGGTTTCAATGGCAGACCCATCAGGATTCACCTCCAGAGGATTTACATTTAATAAGGCTTTCAAGATTAGGATTTTAGTTGTGGTGTGCAACAATTGAGTTACCGTTGTTTCTGAACTAAATTTGTGTTGTGTTTTCCTTCACATGGAGGCTCTTCTGGGTTCCTAAACAGAACAGCAATGGCTTGTGATGTAAGATCAAGAATTGACAAATTATAAAATTTAAAGCTTATAAAATTGCAAAGCTTCTGTAAGGCAAAAGACACTGTCAGCAAGACAAAAAGGCCACCAACAGATTGGGAAAGGATTTTACCAATCCTAAATCTGATAGGGGACTAATATCCAACATCTACAAAGAGCTCAAGAAGCTGGACTCCAGAAAAACAAATATCCCCATTAAAAAATTGGGTACAGAGCTAAACAAAGAATTCTCAACTGAGGAATTCCGAATGGCTGAGAAACACCTGAAAATATGTTCAACATTCTTAATCATCAGGGAAATGCAAATCAAGACAACACTGAGATTCCACCTCACACCAGTCAGAATGGCTAAGATCAAAAATTCAGGTGACAGCAGATGCTGGCGAGGATGTGGAGAAAGAGGAACACTCCTCCATTGATGGTGAGATTGCAAGCTTGTACAACCACTCTGGAAGTCAGTCTGGCATTTCCTCAGAAAATTGGACATAGTACTACCAGAGGATCCAGCAATACCTCTCCTGGGCATATACCCAGAAGATGTTCCAACTGATAAAAAAGAGCACATGCTCCACTATGTTCATAGCAGCCTTAATCATAATAGCCAGAAGCTGGAAAGAACCCAGATGTCCCTCAACAGAGGAATGGATACAGAAAATGTGGTACATTTACACAATGGAGCACTATTCTGCTATTAACAAAATGAATTTATGAAATTCTTGGGAAATGGATGTATCTGGAAGATATCATCCTTAGTGAGGTAACCCAATCACAAAAGAAGTCAATGGATATGCACTCACTGATAAGTGGATATTAGCCCACAAACTTAAAATATCCAAGATACAATTTGTAAAACACAAGAAAATCAAGAAGGAAGACCAGCATGTGGATAATTCATTCCTCCTTTGAATAAGAAACAAAATATCCATGAAAGGAGTTACAGAGACAAAGTTTAGAGCTAAGACAAAAGAATGGACCATCCAGAGACTACCCTCCGGGGATCCATCCCATAATTAGTCACCAAACTCAGACACTATTGCATAGGACAGCAAGAGTTTGCTGAAGGGACCCTGATGTAGCTGTCTCATATGAGGCTATGCCAGTGCCTGGCAAATACAGAAGTGGACGTTCACAGTCATCTATATGATGGAACACAGGCCCCACAATGGAGAAGCTAGAGATAGAACCCCAGGAGCTGAAGGGGTCTGCAACCCTATAAGAGGAACAACAATATGAACTAACCAGAACCCCCAGAACTCGTGTCTCTAGCTGCATATGTAGCAGAAGATGGTCTAGTCGGCCATCACTGGGAAGAGAGGCCCCTTGGTATTGCAATCTTTATATACCCCAATACAGGGGAACACCAGGGGAGCAGGGCGAGGGGGGGGGAAGGGGAGAGGGAACTTTCAGGATAGCATTTGAAATGTAAATTAAGAAAATATCTAATAAAAAAATTTGAAAAAGAAAAAGAAATAAACCCCTAGCTCTAAGATAGAGACCTGCCAACTACTCAGGCATTGAATAATAATCAGGGATGACACTGGAATCCCATGACATAGTCTCAGTTGTCAATCAGCTGTAGTCTGCCAAGGGTATCAGAGTCTTGAAAGGCCTTTACATTAACTATTGATAAGGGTGTGTAGGGACAAGAGATTTTAAGTTTTCCAGCTAAGGCTGGATCACCAGGGAAGCAGTACAGGCAGGTACAGATGCAGTTGATGCTCAGACTACATCAAAGCTACATGGCTGTTTGTGGCACTCAAACTGCTCTCCAGCCAGAGAAAACCTACAGGTGGGTTAAGCACTTTGTGGTTATTGTGACAAAATACTAGAGGGAAACAACCCCAAAAAGAAAAAGTTTACTGTGTTCTCGTGGCTTCAATGGCTTCAAGCCGTGGCTGTGCTGAGAGTACAGCAAAGCAAATCACTTCATGTCACGGTGGCAAGAAAATTGAGACAAAATGACCTCTGATGGCTTTTTGTCTTTCTTCACCTGGTCACTATCCTTGGGGACTTACCCCACAACCAGTGCAGGTCTCTCTGGAAAGAGCATGACAGTCACCCCCAAGCTATCCTTTACTGAGCTCTGGGTTTCTCAGAGGTGAGTGACTCCGGAGCAAGAATGAGCTTTTAAAAAGACCCATGGTGCTTCTGTGCTTTTCCCTGCATAAATGGTGTCAAGGAGGTCAAGTCATTATCAACTGGTCTCTGCATCCCTCGTCCACTCAGCCTGTGCTGCTGTGGTAAGAGTCACAGGAACAACATAGGGAAAGTAAGCACCAACATCCAGGAGCTTCCTAGCACAACAGTTCAAACGAGGAAACAGAGGCCACAGCAGTTCAGTAGGACAAGTTCAGTCTAGAGCAGATCAGAGGCCACTCATGACATTCTTCACTTACCCTGGAGAGAGGGAGGATTTGAGAACACTTACACAGGCAGGTTTCTCTAGAGTATAAGTGCACCAAGTATTTCTGCTACTCAAAACACACTTTCTCATTGTTTTCTGTTATCTAATATGCTCTGTGCCCAGAGATATGTTACTAATGTAATCCTCCCCATGGCTTAATCTATTTACAAGTCAAGATGTGAGAGGTTTTGGCATTAAAGTGGACACCACTGAGAGACCACTGTGTGTTTATGTATCATACATTTAATGCTGGATTTTCATGTACATGATACAACATCTTATCGCTCAATGAGCTTTGCCTTCAAAATCAATCCATGATTTAAAGTGGTTATCCTCAATCCACTCAAATTGAAATCTTTTAAACTACATATTCATCAACATAATATAAAATTCTGTGTTCATGCCTTCATTGGAACTGTGAAGATATAACTGGGTGTACACAAGTCTCAAATGGTTAAGCGTATTTCCTGCAGATGAAAGTATTAGAGTATATTTGGTAGCCTGTGCTCAAGCCAAAGAAGAAAATGTCTGGTCAGACTGCTACTTACCCAATCGATTTTATCCACATTCCAGTATTTTTTTAAATCCCGGAACTGTATTAACATTCCCTTCAGTCCCACAACAATAATACTTGCAAGAACGCACTGCAAAGGAAGGATAAGTTGGGGAAAAAGTAAGACAAACATTTTAATGTAGATTTAAAAGCATCAAGGTATTGTTGGTTGTTTTTAAAGCAAATTGTTGAAAAAAAGCTGTCACAAATTAGATTAAAGTAATATTTGTTTAAAATTAACTTATTTTGTACTTTAGGGATACATGATCAATTTTAGCAAGTAACAGAGCAAAACTAATGCAAGTCTAAAAAACAGAAAAGAAAGAGGAAGAAAGTAAATTATGAGGCTGAATGTCCTAAGACTGAACATCTTTTTTATTAGGATCACAGTATTTTATTTGAAAGGTGTTTATTACAGAAATTATGCATTCACTTATATATGTTAATAGCTGTCCTAATATTAGACACATTATTTCATAGATACTTAGACCCTTGAGAAATGAACTTGAGTATTATTCAATCATCTTATAAACATGCTGACTCTCCCTTGGAAAGCTAGAAACCAGAGAACCAGAGGCAAAGACCAGGATGGTAGCTGGTGTCGTGGGGAGCCCTGGTTAAGAAGGGGTAGGTGAAGCACAGGTACTAGTGCTAAGTCCTACGCTGTAAGAGATGTATGTATGCTGTGACAATGGATTTTGTTGTTTACTCCCTTTCTCCAACCCACACTTTCTGCAAAATTCTTCGTAAGTCTCTTTTTCATTGCTAGGGATCAAAGTATGGAATTCATTCTTGCTCTGCTCATCTTTACCATGGAGCTACGTATGCCCCAGTCCCCAAAGCGTACTTTTCATGAGAGAATTTATAGTTCTGCTGATGAGCCAGAAGACTGTTGCCACTTCCTTTCCTTTCTCTCCCATCCTTCCTTCTACTCAATATTCACTTATATAAAATGGTTTTCAGATTTAGGATTATTGAATTTATTGTCCCAAGGTATTTTATGTGCAATGATTATGATTAAAAGTCAAGAAGTGTATCATAAAAAGCACTACTATACCATGGGCAGCCAGTACAGCAGAGGTCCTATTGCATAGATGACAATAAGAACAAAAACGCAAGATATTAGACAAGCCACCTGTAAAACACAAGACAGACAAAAGAGAAAGCCTTGAACTCTATTGTTATTTCAAAGCTATGGGAACAGGGGCAAGGAACAAAACATTGGTATATCATTGTTAAATTGCATGGTCTGTCCTTAGCTGTGTTTTGCAGTGACAAATGTAACAGTTGACAAACTGGTACAACCAAAATGAGGTCAATGATGAGACACTTACAAATGCACATGTACACGCATATGCACTCACTCACACACACAGACAGGGCACCATTTATTGGCACAACACAATGAAGCAAGCCTGATTCCACTCCTCACTTCCCAGAGGGCCATGTGGATAACAAGGGGAGAATTTGCAGCCTGGGGTTTTTCTCTGCTAGTGAGACATTTGCACCAAAGCTCTTCCCACCTCTGAAGTTCCTCACAAGGAACTCTAGCAACAAAGTGCTTGGATGGGGTAGCAGGCACAGCTTCTCTGCCAGTACAAGAGACTTAATTTTCCTAATCCCAGGAAGTTTTAGAGTGATGTTCTTTCTCACTGAGCCTGCTGACAAACCAGCTGACTTCCAGAGCAATGACAGAGAGCCTGACTTCACAGAAGCAGAAGTCTGACTCTTTTAAAAACATTTGACCAAATTCACAGGTCCTCAAATATGTCTAAAATATCACTATGAAGAATTCAAAAGGAACCTTGTTATATTGGAATGGCTTGAATTAAAATTAAATACAAAACTATACTCAGAATCCGGTAAGAATAACTGAAGGCCTCAGACATTGCTGCTGACACTTGGCCATCTCATATGGAGTCATGCACACACTTACTGTAGATCTAAAAAGAATGCATAGGTTCTGGAACATCCTCCAAACAGCAGTAGGAAAGTAAATGTGTAGAAGTCATACTGTATACAATGGAGTGTTACTCAGCCTAGGTACCCATCCTAGGTGCCATCATTAGTGATAAGAGAAGCTAGACACAAATCACACAGTTCTGAATTGATAACAATTTCTAAAAGAGAAAAATTATAGGATGACAGGGGATGGAAGTAGGCACTGAAAACTGAATATAATTAGACATGTGGAAATACCCATTTTGAAATGACAGAAATATTTTATATATTGATTTTTTTTTTTGGTTATACAAAATATACTTGTCTTGATACAATGACTTTTACCCCTAAAATGTTGTGGCATTTACTAGAGTTAGTAAACCAATATAAACCTTACTTGACAGAAAGATATTGAAATTGAATCTGTAACAGCTGCTTGCATGCATGTAAACACACCCAGAGGCAGCCAGCATGGACACTTGTCTTGAACTTGATGCCTCTGAAGGACACACTTGTGGACGGAGAGAGGGTACCATAAAATAGCAAATGACTCAGCTCATCAGACATGCTTACAGATTAGAACAGCTATGGTTAATAGCTATGGACAGAAAAAAATACACTAACTGCTAAGTTTTATTCAGGTTAAAAAAAAAAAAGTCAATGACATTTGTCTTCCCTCCCTGTGGGTCTTTGTAAATCCAATACATACTATGTACCTGTGAGCAGGTGAGTCATAGGAGCTGAAATGAATTCAGTGTGAAGTCACCATTTCTAAGAAGGCTCTGAGGCATAGAGAGACTAGCTCATCCAAGTAGACACAGTGAGGGACTGGAGACATTGAGGTGCAGCATGAAGCCGGGACTGGATCCAGAGCCACACAATTGAGGATATTATTGTTTGGTTTTAGTTTATTGGTTAATTTATTTCACTTCCTTTGAATTGCCTTCTCATTCGGTTCAACATGTATGTATTAGCCACTCAAAATTATATGGTGATTTAGAGAACATTAAACCCCTTATTGTTTTAAACCTTGATTTATTTGTTATATGTATAGCTGTTTGTCTGGATATGTGTCTGTGCAGTATGTGCCTGGTACTTCTGAAGGCCAGAAGAGGATGTCATGTCTCCTGGAACTAGAGTTACAGGAAGTTGCTCTTTTGTGCTACCTTGTGAGTGACAGGAATTAAAACTTTAACTCCCCGGAAGAGCAACCAGTGTTTGAAGCTGAGCCATTTCTCCAGCCCAATCTCCTTATTTCTAAGCAAACGTTTAATTTAGTATAAGCCTATGTGTTTGGAAAAGTTTTCTAACTTCTGTCAAGAATCACTGGTGGTGGGAAAATGTAGATTGAATTGGGAGAAAGGAATGTTGCGTAATGGCAGGACACTGGGCAGAATAAGTGAAATAGAAATCTCTCTCTTTCCCTGTCTGTCTCTCTGTCTCCTTTTTGTCTCTCTAAAGGACATCAAGTGTGAACATCTTGTTTTTAATAGTGTTAAATACTGAGAATAAGTCTAATGAATATAAGCCTGCTACATAAACGGTGAAGTTTCCAAAGATTTGTTTACTTTTCAAGTTTTGTTTTACTTATTAATAATGTGTCCTTTTCTCTGACTTGAATTGAAGCAGGGCATGTATTACTTTTCTAACCTACGATGTCATCTCTGAATTAATGTGGCACATCTGGTTCTCAGCACTGGCAATGGAGATTTTGCACACACACGGTTGGTTTAATTTGGCGTTGCTTAAAGTGAGGCAGTTCAACAAGTTAGAGATTTTCAAACCTACATTTTAAAGTTCCTGGTAGATTACAGCCTACTAAGGCTGCTATAAAACACTACGCAGCAACTAAACAATAGTAAGTAATGTGCAACTCCCTCAGGCTCCTCACTAATAATATTTGATTTGTTTCCATATGAGAAAACAAACAGAGCATAAGTAAGCTGTCAATGCATTTTAGAAAGGGGTTATAAACACTGAAGGCAAGTGTGCACATCCTTACCATCCCTGGGGCAACCAGGGCCTTCTGCATTTTCCTCCTTAATACTTTCCATGTCATGTTGACTAAATGCTTAAGGACAATTTTTGTCTTAAAACTTTAGGCAGTCACATCTAACAGTTAAGTCTGCATAAAAGTTAATGAAATCTCAATTTTTTTCATGTTTTATTACAAGGTTATGTGCATATATTGGTATGTGTATATGTGTGAACATTACATAAATTCCCTTTCAGAGACACAAAAGGATATGATCTCAGTAGCACAGTTATACACTGCACATTCCATAAAGATGACCAATGCAGGCATTGGAGTCCTCCATAATCATGCAATATTTAGTTGGAAAGAGAGGGAGATCCCAATTGTGAGCTTCCTAAGCAGGTGTCAAATAAGGTCCAGATTTATGAAAGGTAGTAGAATTGTTTTGATGATGATGATGGTAGTGATGATGGTGATGATGATGATGATTATGATGATGATGATGATGATGATGATGATGATAGAAGGAGGAGAAAAAGAAGGAGAGAAGGAAGATAGGAAAGGGGAAAAAGAAAGAATGAAAGGCAGGGGACAGGGCAACAGATCTAAATTAAGAAGGACTTGAAGACACCTATGGTCACTTGATCTTCGACAAAGGAGCTAAAACCATCCAGTGGAAAAAAGACAGCATTTTCAATAAATGATGCTGGCTCAACTAGCAGTTATCATGTAGAAGAATGGGAATTGATCCATTCTTATCTCTTTGTACTAAGGTCAAGTCTAAGTGGACCAAAGAACTCTACATAAAACCAGAGACACTAAAACTTATAGAGGAGAAAGTGGGGAAGAGCCTTGAAGATATGGGCACAGGGGAAAAATTCCTGAACAGAACAGCAACGGCTTGTGCTGTAAGATCAAGAATTGAAAAATGGGACCTCATAAAATTGCAAAGCTTCTGTAAGGCAAAAGACACTGTCAATAAGACAAAAAGGCCACCAACAGATAGGGGAAGGATATTTACCAATCCTAAATCTGATAGGAGACTAATGTCTAATATATATAAAGAACTCAAGAAACTAGACTCCAGAAAAATCAAATACCCTATTAAGAAATGGTGTACAGAGCTAAACAAAGAATTCTCAACTGAGGAATACCAACTGGATGAGAAGCACCTGAAAAAAATGTTCAACATCCTTAATCATCAGGGAAATGCAAATCAAAACAACCCTGAGATTCTACCTCAAACCAGTCAGAATGGCTAAGATCAAAAATTCGGGTGACAGCAGATGCTGGCAAGGATGTGGAGAAAGAGGAACAGTCCTCCATTGCTGATGGGATTGCAAGCTGGTACAACCACTCTGGAAATCAGTATGGCAGTTCCTCAGAAAATTGGACATAGTGCTACCTGAAGATCCAGCAATACCTCTACTGGGGATATACCCAGAAGATGGTCCAACTGGTAATAAAAACACATGCTCCACTATGTTCATAGCAGCCTTATTTATAATAGCCAGAAACTGGAAAAAAACCCAGATGTCCCTCAACAGAGGAATGGACACAGAAAACGTGGTGCATTTACACAATGGAGTACTACTCTGCTATTAAAAACAATGAATTTATGAAATTCTTGGGCAAATGGATGGATCTGGAGTATATCATCCTTAGTGAGGTAACCCAATCCTAAAAGAAGTCACAAGATATACACTCACTGATAAGTGGATATTAGCCCAGAAACAGAATACCCAAGATACAATTTGCAAAACAAGAAAATCAAGAAGAAGGAAGACTAGCATGTGGATACTTCATTCCTCCCTAGAATAGGGAACAAAATATCCATGAAAGGAGTTACAGAGACAAAGTTTGGAGCTAAGATGAAAGGACGGACCATCCAGAGACTACCCTACCTGGGCATTCATCCCACAATCAGCCACCAAACCCAGGTACTATTGCATATGCCAGCAAGATTTTGCTGAAAGGACTCTAATATAGCTGTCCCCTGTGAGGCTATGCCAGTGCCTGGCAAATACAGTAGTGGATGCTCACAGTCAGCTATTGGATGGAACACAGGGCCTCCAATGGAGGAGCTAGAGAAAGAACCCCAGGAGCTGAAGGGGTCTGCAACCCTATAGGAGGAACAATATGAACTAACCAGAACCCCCAGAGCTCATGTCTCTAGCCGCATATGTAGCAAAAGATGGCCTAGTTGGCCATCATTGGGAAGAGAGGCCCCCTAGGTCTTGCAAACTTTATATGCCCCAGTACAGGGGAATGCCAGGGCCAAGAAGTGGGAGTGGGTAGGTAGGGAAGCAGGGTTGGAGGAGGGTATAGGGAACTTTCAGGATAACATTTGATATGTAAATAAAGAAAATATCTAATAAAAAAATATCATACACACAAAAAAAGAGTACACATGATATGCACTCACTGATAAGTGGATATTAGCCCAGAAACTTAGAATACCCAAGATACAATTTGCAAGACACATGAAACTCAAGAAGAAAGAAGACCAACATGTGGATACTTTGATCCTTCTTAGAATAGGAGAAAAAATACCCATGGAAGGAGTTACAGAGAAAAAAGTTCAGAGCGGAGATGGAAGGAAGGACCATCCAGAAAATGCCCTACCTGGGTTTCCATCCCATAAACAACCACCAAACCCAGAAACTATTGCATATGACAGCAAGATTTTGCTGACAGGTCCCTGATATACCTGTCTCTTGTGAAGTTATGCCAGTGCCTGGCAAATACAGAAGTGGATGCTCACAGTCATCTATTGGATAGAACACAGGGCCCCCAATGAAGGAGCTAGAGAAAGTACCTAAGGGGCTAAAGAGGTCTGCAACCTTATAGGTGGAAAAACAATATGAATCAATCAGTACCCCCCAAAGCTTGTGTCTCTAGTTGCATATGTAGCAGAGGATGGCCTAGTCGGCCATCATTGGGAGGAGAGGCCCTTGGTCTTTTGAAGATTCTATGCCCCAGTACAGGGGAATGCCAGGGCCAGGAAGCAGGAGTGGGTGGTTTGGGGAGGGGGGGTTATATGGGGACTTTCAGAGAGGAGAGGAAACTAGGAAAGGGGCTAGTATTTGAAATGTAAATGAGGAAAATATCTAATAAAAAAATGAAGAAGAAGAAGGCCTTGAGGAGAATGCAAGCAATGAGCCAGCTTCTGGAAGAATCAAAAGAATACAGTTTTGCAAATTGGAGCCCAGAGGCAATCTTAGTGATGCAGCAGAGCATGCCAGCTGCTGTTCTCAGTTGTGGTTGCACAGCCTCTGCAGCAGATGCTGGCTGGCATCCCTCCGGGTGCTGTGATCCTCCTGAAGTCCCTGAAAAGCGCTGATGTATCTCCTCTGTTGCATGTGAAGAGAAGCGTGCAGGGGAGGGAGCCAGGAGACAGGGAGCTCCTGCACAGAGCTAACATTCCTTTCAGCTCAGAATGCAAGGAAGTAAGAAACAGGATTCACTTGTCCTGTTTCTCTGGCTCTCTGAAAGGCTTTGGGCCTCACATGTAAAGGAGAACACAGCTTAGAGCATCGCCACATGTGTGTCTTTGACCAGAGTACTTGCTAGTAATGATCAGGCTGTTGCTATTCCTGTTGAAGCATTTAATTCATTTTTCTGAGACACTGGGAGTCTTTATATTCCATTCACTCACATACATTAGTCCCAGAGTCTCTGCCCCATAATCACCACGAAAGGCTCCTAAGTACTTGAAATGTGACTAGTCCGTATTAAGATTAATCCACACATGTAAAATACATACTAGACTCCTAAGTTTTATTGAGGGGAAAATATTTTTTAAAACTGTGTATACTTCTCTAATCCATGTCTAAATTATAATTATTTTATCCTATCAGGTAAGTTAAAATGTATTAAAATCGGTTTTAATAGGTTTTCATTTTTAAAGATGGGGCCACTAGATAACTTAAATTACATAGGTAAATCATATTATATTTCTTTCAAACAGAACTTCTCTAAAGTATGTGACCAAATGCCTGATTTTAAAAAAGATTTTTTCCAACAATAAGTGTACTACAATACATTTAAATTTTATTAATTATAATAAAAATTGCTCGAGGAACAAAAGCCAAATCTCTGGCATAATGGCAGCAAAACTGTTAAATTGTATCCTACGTCATTCCTAGCCATTTTTCTTTCTTGTTCACTGTGTTTATGCACAGATATATAGTATCTATGACATGCCAGGTCCCTGGCTAAATGAACACCAAGGACACAATGCAGCAGATGGAAGCTGTGCTCTCCAGGGTCTTTAATTCCAGTCTAGAAAGAAGGTATCAATCATACGGTCACATTAGTGAGCACAAAATGTCAACGGTGCACAAAATGTGAAGAGAAGAACCACAACCCACAAGCCTTAGTGATGGCTGCAGAAGAGAAGAAGGCAGTCAAGAGGGACCAACAAGGCATGACAGAGAGAGGAGCCTAGCAGACAGAGAAGAATCATGTACTGGAAAGTACATGTAGAGGGCTCCAGCTGCTACTCTGCGACCTGAGTTCAATTCCCAATATCCACAGCAAGTGGTTTACCACTGCCTGTAACTCTAGTGTCAAGAGATTCAACACCATGTTTCTGGCCTTGGCAGACACTGCATGGGTGTGCACGTTGCACACGGAATGACACATGCTTAATAAATAAAACTATCATGAAATCTTAAGAAGGAAGGGACACAGGAACAAGGGAAAGACTGTTTAGGGTAAATAAATTTCTGACCTAAGCAAAGTCTTTTCTGGGACTGAAGGAAGAAATAAGATGCTGTTGTCTGTAGAGCTGGGATTGAATCCTGGTATGGCAGATGAGTGCGTTATTATCACTTAGCTACCCCTCTAGCCTTACATAGATAACTACTACACAAAAATATCTCAGTGCAGTATTCCAGTGAGAATACTGAAGCTGTTGCAGGCAGTAAAGTAATTAATAAAGGTAATGTGCTTATCATTTGTGCTTTGATGAGTTGTAATTAGCTAAAAAGTTGAAGGGCTTTTATGTGTTCCAGGTTAATTTAGTGGGTATGCATTCCAGTGCCTAGGGGAGGCAGAGCCGTTGAAGAGCCTGCACTTTGAAATCATGAAGTGTGAAAGGGGTTTTTTTTACAAGTACCCTAGATAGAGCCAAGCTTTGAAAATATGCTTAGCGCTCTCTTCAAGTCAGTTAGCTACTGTACCTATGTAAACTTAGTGGTAGCAGCATAAAAGGTCTGAAATGGATAGCAAAGCATCCTCAATTTGAGCATGCACATGAGTTCAGATTCTCTTCCTGTGCAGTTGGACAGGAGTGGTTAGAACCATCACCTCGGCAAGGAGGGTACCCTGAGAAGATTCTGTGGGCGGCCTTTAGTGTTTTTGCTAGATTCTAAATTCATTTCTTTTAAAGTTTGATGAATAGAATACCATGCAAGTCGGAGAAATCTTTATAAAGCAAAAAGTCTTTAGAGGTGTTCTCTTGTTACAGTCATTCAAACATGTGACCCCAGAACAAAGACAGAGCACCCTGTATCCCCACTCTAGTAAATGATGTCATTGGCCCACTAAGACTTCAGACTTAGGACAAATTTCCCAAGTGTTCTTTCTCTGAAACCTTCACTGTTGAAAGTTACAAAGACTGATCAGAGAATTTTCTTATCACTTATGCAGTGATTTAAAATGCATGCAATGCGCCTAAGGCCAGAGATGACACACATCAAGGTAGATACACATCACAATGGCTACACCCCAGGGCTGCATTTCAGCCTTTCTGTCTCTAAGACAAGTGTCAATATCATATCAGCTTTCTCAAGTACCTGCAGCAAGTCTGAGGGCCAAAGAGGATGGGGAAACCATCCCAAGAGAAAGCTGTCCCAGTCACACAAACATCTTTGCTTTAAAACATTACCAGCAGAAACATAGTAAATTCAATTATAATCACTGGCATTTCAAGAGTGGATTCTGTCTGCTTATGTGTTTCACTAGCTGAGCATGTGGCAATTCATCTAACCTTTATACAACTGTAACTTTGCTCTGTCAGCTGAGTCCACTTAAGCCTGAGGAGTTTCTGGTGCAGTCATCCATTCCTACATGGAAGAACCAGAGTGCAAGTCCGGCTTCCAGAACCTTCCCTTGACACATTTCATTCATTCAGCCTAAACATGGAAACAACCTAACATACTCACTTTTTAAAGAGAGGCCTGTGGAAAATCTATAGCAACCCAGAATGCTACAGGAAGGAGTCACAAGAGAAAATGATTGCCATCATTTAAGGAAAGGTTTGTGCCGGGCTGGTGAGATGGCTCAGTGGTTAAGAGCTCTGACTGCTCTTCTGAAGGTCCTGAGTTCAAATCCCAGCAACCACATGGTGGCTCACAACCATCCTAAAGAAATCTGATGCCCTCTTCTGGAGTGTCTGAAGATAGTGTACTTACATATAATAAATAAATAAATCCTTTAAAAAATGATAATTAAAAAAAAAAGGTTTGTACCAACCAAGAGACACTGTGAACCTGGATTTGAAATCACTAAACTTCATAGAAACCATTCAAAATATGTGATGTCATGAATCTGAGCTTACATAAGAATTTCATTTCTTAAACAATTATAGTAATTATTTGTTAAATTGTAATGTATTCTAATTTTATTTTGCCTTTTTTTCTCTGCGCTGTGGTGTATGGCAGTGGTTCTCAATCTGTGGATCACAACCCCATGGGGAGGGTGGAAAGACCTTTTCACAGGAGTTGCCTAAGACCACTGAAAAACTCAGATATTTACATTATGATTCATAACAGTAACAAAATTACAGTTTTGAAGTCGCAACGAAATTATTTTATGGTGGGGGTCATCACAACATGAGGAAATGTATGAAAGGGTCCCAGCATTAGGAAGGTTGAGAACCACTGGTGTAATAGCATCAGTTTTATTCAATACTTAGAGTTTAATCTGTGTTTATCTTGAATCTTTCCCATAAGGTCACAAAACTTACACTTTTCTCATGAGTTGTTCTACAACTTAAAAACTATATTAGTAATATAAGATAAGCCTCTAATAAATGTTTACATTTGCATGAAAAATTGTTTATTGATTTTCATCCAATTCTTATTATTTAATAACGGTTAGCTGTGATTGTTAATTTCTTATGATATACATCAATTTCTTTGATGGGTCACTGGTTATGAGTACAAATCACTCAGAGTTTCAGCCTCAGCTTTGCCATTCCCAAGATCTGTGACATGGGACTGCACTGCAGTTCTGGGCATTCCATTCTGCAAAGAAGCTCCTTACGTCAGAAAATAAACAACTCAAAGTAGCTTCAGGAATTCCCTAATATGACCAGACACACTAGGACCTCCCAAGAGTAAACAATAAAGACTACGGAATCATTACAGATAAGCCAAGCTGCAAAGAATACCCTCAAGCCAGAGCAGCTGCCCGGAAAAGAAACCAGCTTAGACCAACTGGGGCAGCTGGAAAGGACACTCTCCAACCTGCTGAGCTGTCGGAAGACTGTGCATTCATTATGTTCCAGGTTCCCAGATTTTGTCAACTGTAACCCATCCTGGGGTGTGCTCTGATGGTGCATCTTTCTTTGAGTCATTTCTGCTCTTGTAAGCAATCCTTCACCCATATTCCTGTAAGTAACTTCAACAAAACTCATTGGTTCCCTAAATTGGACTTTGGTATCATCTGTATTATACATCCATAAAATCTGTTGTGGGATACTTATCTTGGCTGAGTAGATATGTGTTTTGGGTCTCCCCAGGAAAAGCTTCATAACACAACACCTGGGCCAATTTCTTTCATCAACTTTGTCACATAGAAACTGAGAACATCAATTTTACATCTTTCAATGGGTTGCTTAAAGTTTGAGTCCATTTATGTAAGAAGACACACGATGCCTGACACGTAATATGGTGAGATTGTTTCCACTTCCATCCATATCATCCTTACTATCACCCTACCCTTACCCAGAAGGATGCCCAGTATATATCAGGTTTGCAAGAAATATGAATCCATTTGAGTTTCTAAAATATATATAAAACTATTGTTCCTTTGACCCCAAATATTGGCATATATAGAATATATATTTGGCACATGTGCTCACTGCTATACATAGAAATGTTCTTGTCAAGATATATTCTGCCTAGGCTTGGTTTTATTTTATGACAAGGAACTGAAAAAGAAAGAGAAAGAAAGAGAGGGAGGGAGGGAGGGAGAGAGGGAGGGAGGGAGGGAGGGAGGGAAGGAAGGAAGGAAGGAAGGAAGGAAGGAAGGAAGGAAGGAAGGAAGGAAGGAAGGAAGGAAGGAAGGAAGGAAGGAAGGAAGGAAGGAAGGAAGGAAGGAAGGAAGGAAGGAAGGAAGGAAGGAAGGAAGGAAGGAAGGGAAAGAAGAGAAAGAAAAGGAAAGTCATGCTGTTTAGATTAACTAAGAGACCGCTAGAGGGAGCTCTGGCTTCAAGATTGCTAATAAAGCTACTGTGGGCAAGGAATGCAGCAGTTTGCCCTTTGCATCATAGAGCCGGTGGAAAAGTCGTCATTGATGGGAAAAGTTCGGAAAAAGAAGAGAGTCCTAACAGGATGGAGGAGTAGGAGAGGGAAGGAGGAAGGACTTCTAGAAACTGCTTAGAAAACGTGAATCAGCAACGTTTTCAAGACTCAACAGAGCAACCTTCCACTCTGAGAAGTGGGTGACGGCCCCACAGCCCCCCTTTCACCCCGCAGAATAGTTGTTACCTGCGTCTTTGCGCCGGTGCTGTACAGACCAGCCGTCCTTCCCATGGCGGCAGCGCTTGGGATGCAGAAGAGAAATGAAGGGATCACGTTGCTGAGGCCATGGGCCAAAAATTCCTGCGAGATTAGTTATGGGAGAATGGAACATTTCTTTATCATAATCCCCTTCTATGGTCCCAGGTACAATTCGTCAAAGAATGAAGCTTGTTTATGCTCAGCTACTATTCACCGCACCAGCTAAGATGTAATAGTTTATAATAAAAATAGCTAACATTCATGGCCTGCTTGCAATCCTCCGAAGCCTATTCTGAGCGCATCACTCAACTCTCATAATGAACTCGTGAGGAGATTCTAACTATTAATGATTTCCGTTGCCCCATGGCCCATCCTGATCTTCTAAGTATTCCCAATTGGGATTTGACTCTCACCCTTTCCTCAGTGACCTCTGCCTTACCAACTCCAACCTGGTATAAAAAAGCATTTCCCACAGCTGCTCATTCCATCCTTCTTTAAAGGTCCCTTCAATCGCTTCTTGAACCCCACACTTTCCAAGCTTGCCTATATCTCTCCAGCTGTTACTTCTCAGTTTCTTTTGTTATCTAATCAATCACAATTGTAGGACCCTTTCTATTGTCTGTCTACATCTTAACTGTCCAAACACACCCTGGCAACTCCCAAATCTACATCTTCAGCTTAGACTACTCTTCTTAACTCCAGATTGCTATATCCAACCTACTATTTGTCATCAACATTTGATGGCTAATGGGAAAGCAGTAACTACTTGTACTGGCTGCTTTTGTGTGTCAACTTGACACAAACTGGAGTTATCAGAGAGAAGGGATCCTCCCTTGAGGAAATGCCTCGATTAAATCCAGCTGTAAGGCATTTTCTCAATTAGTGATCAAGGGTGGGAGGGCCCACTGTGGGTGGTGCCATCCCTGGACTGGCAGTCTTGGGTTCTTTAGGAGAGCAAGCTGAGCAAGCCAGAGGTAGCAAGCCAGTAAGTAACATTCCTCCGTAACTTCTACATCAGCTCCTGCTTCCTGACCTGCTTGAGTTCCAGTCCTGACTTCCTTGGTGATGAACAGCAGTATGGAAGTGTAAGCTGAATAAACCCTTTCCTCCCCAACTTGCTTCTTGGTTATGATGTTTTGTGCAGGAAAGGGACCCTGACTAAGATACTACTCTGTAGGTTTCTACCATCCTAATCACATCAAGTCTAGGCCCCAAACTGTACAGTTATCCATGACTCCTCCCATGTACATGGGTACAGCCCAGTCCCCATCCACATGTGCCCTTTAGGTCTCACCAGGACCTGGTCCAGACATCATGTTTTTTTCTGGATAAATGAAAAATTCTTCCTAATAACTTGCTTGCCCCTATTGGTATCAGTTACTATAAATGCCCTCAGAGAGCTGTGGTTCTGGTAAGAAAATGTAGATAGCAAGTAGACAAGCTAGAAAGGAAATGGGAGAGAGCTGGGTTTGAGGGACTGGCCAACAGAAGTCTTCCTGTGAAGTGAGTATCTGGATAAGGCGGTTATTCGGAAATGGGAGGGGACAAAATTCTCAGGAAACAGAGCTTTGAGCACAGATGAGAGAAGGAGAGTGTGGTTAGGGCGTACCCTATGAGACTTGATAAGACATGGAATCCTGCAGACATAGAGCCTTGAAAGCCATGATAACGAGATCTGTAATTTGACATCGAAGAAGGGAGACCCCAGGAGTTTCTGAGTGGATGAAAACATACATCTGTGTTGTTTACTACTTTATCCCTGGCACCTATAGTGGAGCTTAATAGACATACACAGAGAGAACGAAGGTCCCTACACCTCATTGTGAATTCTATGTGCAGGTAACTCTACACTGGTCTGCAGTCTACTGCAGCTTCTGTTCAGGCCCAGGGAGCTCTACAAGGCCTTGAGGCATGAAAAAGACACTGGGAGAATGGATTCAATAAACAGGTTGTATGTGCACTCTTAAGTATGTAGGAACAAAACTTCATATCCTGGAGGGTCTTAATAAGAGGAGTAGTTATTGGTGCTCCACTTTGAAATCCCTAAGTTTTCAAAGTTATCTATCATGAAGTGATAAATACCCTTAGATTCTCTCCTAAAACCAAATGAAAGGGCATGAAGGTATGTGTGTTTCTTTAAAAATATATTAGAAGGATCAGTGTGAGATGACTCAGTGGGTAAAGGCACTTGCTACCAAACCTGCCAAGGAACTCACACAGCGGAAACAAAGAACAAAGGCTTTCCTCTGACAGACATAAAGATAAAAAGAGGGAATAACGAAATTAATATACTATACTCTGTGAAAGCTAGATTCTAAGCTTCCTGTGAGTGACTCGGAGACTTCCCTATTTTGTTCTGCCCGTGCTTGCTACACATTTAGAAAAGTTGTATTTTCAAGCATTTGACATTTTCAGTATCTGAGAGGCCACAGAACAGTGAACCTCCCTGGCTAGAGAGGGCCTGGGGGCACACTCCACCTGGTTGCCATCAACTGAATATTTGAACTTCTTGGCGGATCCTTGTGCAAGAGCCAGCGAGGCCACGTAGCCTACAAGTGCAACTCCGAAAGCTTCAGTGAGCACTGCAGAGAGGATGTTCATTGGGGGAGCACGGGGAGGAGGAATCCTATGGAGAGAAAGACTGTATTGAAGTTATGAACCTTCCTGGTTTTTCTATAGGAACTTGCCATGAAATCTCCTACAGTGCTGTTTCTGAAGTTTACAAAGAGTTAAGTAAAAACCCTACGAGAAAAGTAAGCAGTCTTGCCCTGAAAAGCCCCATATCTTCAATATTATTTAGCAGAAAAGCAAAATTGTAAGAAATAACACAAGGAGAGTCCCATGCATCTAAATGACACTCACACCCAGGGAATTCAGGTCATACCACAGAATTCTGACTTGACAAAAGTTTCTTGTAAGAAACAAAAGCATATCTGGCCCTTCTTTCATTTGAACCTTTCCAAATATTTATTTGGCCAGCACTGGAGCCACGTTTCCTCCCTCAAACACTGCAGAGCTTCAGGCAAACACTAGCTTACTATGGACTAATCTCCAAGTACGCCATTGACTTCATTATGGTAATTACATTTTTAACTCAATCCTTTCATGAGACAGTTAATCATGCCTTCCATACGCTAAAGAAAACATGCAGGAAGATCTCATCTCCTCTCTGTTGCAAAAGAGACCACACTTAGCTTCATTTCAAAGTCGTCTTTAAAGAATTTCTCAGATAATACCCAGCCATTATGTCTTATTGTCCCTTGAAAAGTATGTAAGCCAAATGACCATTTACGTATTCCTTGTCATGCTGGGAGACTTACCCCCACCCCAGAGTGAATTCCTGTGGTAAAAATAAAGGAAAGGGGGGAGTTATTTCTTACTGGTTAATTGTCTTATTATCTAGTGTGTGAGTGAAACATGGACTCTTTCTCATTAACTGTTTCATTTAATTTTCTCAGCAACCCCGAATCAAGTATACCACAGCTGCAGTTGGGATGAGAAAATTCTTGGAGGAAGGTTAGAGGAGGAGAACCTTTCTAAGCCATGACTTCCTGCAGTTCCTTAAGGGGATATCTCAGGCGGGAAGATGAGCAGGAGTAGAAGGAGGAGTTATCTCTGAATGCTGCGTGTGCTTTCCTCCCCAAACACTGTGACTGTACATCCTAAGATAATACATGTTATACAAAACTGGAAATGAAGAAATCGAACTTCTAGTTCATTAAAACTAAATGTAATTAACTAATAACAAAACCTGGACTGAAGAAGAAACAACTGGCTTTCCAAGAAAAAGCAGAGAAACTCTTAGGAAACGAAGAGTTGATTTAGGCAACCCACCTTTGCCTGCATCTACACAGGCCAGCCTACACAGAGGATTTTATTTTTAATTAACTGTTTTTTTTGTTTTGTTTTGTTTCTGAGAATTTTCCTACTATTCCTTTACTTTAGGGAGATGAAAAATAAAATTCAAAGGACCCAACAATTCTTACTTTGCCTCAAAATTAGACTTTGTCTCTGTCTGTTTTATTCAGCCTATAAGAAAGTTATCAACTCACAAGCTATTTTAGTCCTTCTCTGCCATAGCTTGCCAGCCTGGTTTTGAAAGGACTTTTGTTCTTCCACAGTGTGGAACATGTGACATATGCTCTTGACGTCTGGAGGGAGACTGGAGAGAGGTGGTGTGCCAGGCCATCTCTGCTGGCTCTTTGCAGGCCTTCAGGATTCCAAATCTGCAGGTGCTTCTTCATGCTTATCGTAACTTAAGTGATAAAGGTGGTCACAAGAACAAGTGTGGCTGAGCAGTTATAGACCAGACCCAGGCCTTGGCAAATTTAGCAACCTCCATTATTTTTCAAGCCATATCTTTGTAAATACTTTTGGAATTTTTTTTTTACTTGATGCAGCGCTGCATTAACCAATTACATGCTTATTTAATAACAGGTTAGCTTATAACCTAGAAAATTACTGCTTTTCTCCACATGTCGGTTTTTGTAATTCATAATAAAAATTAATTAGAATTTTGCCTCATACAGCCACAAAAAGAAATTAAATCCATTCCCACCCAGGCCTAGGCCCTTTGAACATCAGAAATCAAATACTCAAATAAACACACATTAAAAGAAAGACTACATTACCCGTTTGGAATGTGCCCAACTACTTCTAATCCGTATGTGTTTTCCATGTTGGTACAATAGCAAGCAAATGAGGCGGCAATGATCTGAACGGTTGCATTGAAAAAAAGAAACAAATAGACACATACACACATTATTAGCTAGCTTTCAAATACATAAGGCTGCTTAAAAATACATATTATGTGTCCCAGGATTACCATTTACTAATGAAATACTAAAAGTTAAGCCACTTAGCATCCAGAGTGCTTGACTAAAAGTCAAGCACTCTGGATGTTAAGACAGACAGATCTGGAATTTGAGAACAGCCTGTGATATACAGTGAGAGACAACATCCAAAAAAGGGGATGGGGATAGAGAGAAGGTGGTTAACAGGCATGGCTGAATTTGGCTAGGAACTTCTAGTGTTCCATAGCATAGTTCAATAAATATATATCATTGGTGATAATATAAATCAACCATGCTTTTAAATGATTAAATGATTTTAAACATGATTAAAATTACCATGTATTTTAAAATCCCTAGGAAAAGGGATTTGGAATGTTCCAATACAAAAGAATGCAAAATGACCAAGACAATGGATATGTCTATGATTTTGATCTGATAATTAAACCTTAAACGTGGTGTTACAATGCTACACTGAACTAAGTATGTATGTACAGGTCTATAGTATACATCACCCACCACATGTCAACTACAATTCTAAATTATACTTCAAAAGCTCAGCGAATCCCTGAGCTGTCAAAGTGCAGTATTTACAGTGCATAGGTTTTCTAACATTTTGCTTTGTACCCACCCAATTGTGTCCAGTTTTGAAGGCACAAAAGACACAAACTATAGTAATGTGTGTGTGCATGGTGTGTGTGTGTGTGTGTGTGTGTGTGTGTGAGAGAGAGAGAGAGAGAGAGAGAGAGAGAGAGAGAGAGAGTGGGTGGGTGTGTACAAGCACTGAAACTCAGCCTACGTTTTCTCTCATGAAATGAAGGGGTCTTTTGTAAGAATACATATTTCTCTCAATGAGAACAACCTCTCAGGAGAATAAGTACTGTACAATATTATTACTCTGATAGAAGTAAATGCTGACTTACAACCTCCTTAATTTGTTTTTAATTTGGAGCCTTATCTCTTTAATGAAGCAAACCATTCCAGCTCCCAACCTGATGGGACAAATGACTTTCAGAAAGCCCTCAAGGAGGTTCAGATATCCTACTTTAAAGTTATTGAGATATTCAAGCAAGGTCACTTGCTCTGTCTATAATCACAGTCAGTCTCTCTCTCTCTCTCTCTCTCTCTCTCTCTCTCTCTCTCTCTCTCTCAGTATGTGCGTGAGTGTTACATTGTTACATCCATGTATATATACTTGCCACAGGTTCATGCAGAAGACCAAAATTGATGTCTGGACTCATTCATTATTACTATTCCTCCTTATTCAATGAGATGGGTGTCTCTCAATCAAACCTAGAGCTCCTATATATGGCTAGTTGTGATAGCCAGTCTGCCCTGGGCATCCCCTATTACCATCTTCCAGGATTTCAATGACAGGTAGTCTGAGTGCCATTTATAAGCATTCTGGGTATAGGAGCTCTAGTCCTCAAGTTTAAGCACTTAACCAGAGAGCCCTCCCCTCAGCACCACAATTGTCATTTGGCACGTGACAGCCAGGTCAGCCTGTGTCACATTGGCTGGGACACCTGAGTGTTTCTCACCCATGGTCACATTCTTTCATGTACTACTGTTTTTACTAGCTATGGGATTTCCAGGTGGTCAGACCTGAGATCCCTTCTTCCCAGCTTGTGAATCTCTGCTCCCTGGAGAACATAGGTTGAGCCCTTTAGAGATTTTAGGTTGCTTTGAAGAGATGCTGATTAACATAGTTTATGTCAGTTCTTCTGATCTATTACTATATAATTTCATGGCCTACTGTATTGGGCTATGGCTAAATTGTATTTGAGATCTTAAATACAAATGTTGAAGAATACTACCAAATTGAGTTACTGTATAATGATAACCTGTAAAGTAAAAACTAGAAGCATCACCTAAAATGAGTCTTGAGAAGTCTTCTGAGAACAAATAGAAACAAAATAACAAAAGCAACTTTTAGTGACTTACCTTCTTAAAAGAGATACATCAATCATATAGGTAAAGTACAAATTGCCCATATACATGATCAGAGTAACAGCATAACAAAATTACACTATCAAATAAAGAACATATCAATGCTTACTCGTAAAGAGTAGTTTTTGTAGTTGTATTCCTAACTATGCCTTTTGTTTAGTTTAACTTAACTTGTAAAAAAAAGTTTCTAAAACATGAAATGGGCTTAAAATGTCAAATGTTACTTTAGGTTTAACAAAATAAAGTTCAAAAGTAAACTATAAAAATATTAAAGTGATATATGAGTAGTCTCAGAACAGTCAATGAGACAGCACTCTGATTTTTTTGCTGTATTTAACATGATTTCTTTGTCTGTTGAGGTTACCAGTTCCTCTGTAGTATTTTGTTACTATTATGGGTATCTATAGACCAGTGCTGCTCTTAGAGACAGACAAGAAGGGATTCTATCCAGAATGCTAAAGATATAGTTCTAACTGGCCCTCCTTCAACTGTCTCATTCCCTATAAGTGGAAAGCTTTGGAGGATAAAGAATAGGAGCCCAACTCAAATCTACCTTTGTTTTTCCTCTATCTATGCTGCAGATACTCAAATATCTATCATTCACTGATTATACAGCATCTTGCCTGGTTACAGGGCATCTTCCATACAAGAGAGACCCATGGGGGACCCAGGGGTAGCTGTGATGGGACAGTGGACATGGCCAACGTTTGACACTGGTTCAGGGTCATGAGCAGGATGAAGCTGGAGTGAGTGGAGAAAGAACAGACTAGAATGGATCTCTTCATGCTACCAAATTACCCTCAACTTGTCGGAGTAGAATTCCTTATCTTAATATACTTTTGAAGGTCATCAACCAAGTAAAGTCAAGGTAAAAAAAAAAAATGAGTGGAACTGACATTAAATTTTGTTGTTGTCGTTGTTCTATAGTTTTCAAGAATTTTGTCATGCACTGGGGCTTCTGCCCAGGGTCTTGAAAATGCACGCTACATTAAGAATATCTGCAATTTTTGCAATTATCCTTACCAATTTTACAGAAAAATATCAGTTGCTTTATGACGAGATTAGGGGCCTGTCTCTTGGAGGTCATTTTCAAATTTTGGTTTTATAAAAATTTTCATATAACTTTCCAAGACCCGACTGGCATTTCTTAAACCCTTCAGAACTTTGAGGTAAGATGGCACATTTTGGATCTTGCCATAAGAAATCCAGCTGATGAAGTTATTTAAATACCCCTTATTTATATTGTACATGAATAATACCAGGAAGAACCATTAAGAAACTAAAGCTCATTATGAACACGTAAGTTGGCAGGCTTTGGTTGTATCTGTGTGATCCTTTATTAAGTGCTCCTGGAAAGGCTCTTAAAACTTCATCTTTAGAAGCAAAATACAATGTAATTTTCCAGTCACAAACATATTTCAAAGAAACAGCCCTGGCCAATGAAAATCCTAAGCATTTTTTTTTCATAGAGGTAAAATTAGTTCAGGAATATAAAGATCAACAAACCTTCCAATCACTACTTACTATTGTCAGGTAAGAGTTCTACATTCATCACAAATGTGTCATGGCAATAGCACAGGTGATCATATTTGATTTCATTGCATCAAATCATACCCAGTATTACTTAGAACTCACTCTTAGACATGTCTCTAAGAAGATCTCAGGTGATATGTTCTCTTATTTTTATAAAAAAATCAAAAGCATATGAGAAATGTTATATAAATTGAAAACATGTGTCCCTCCTTTTTGGAAATGTTGACTCAAAATGTTTCCTGTTCTTACATTAATGTATATCCACGCAAATTAGTCTTTCATTAATGAGACCCAGGAATGGCTGTGGGTTACTGTAGAAAATATAGTAAGCCTCTGCAGATTATGTCCCTTCCCTGAAAGCAGCTAAGCTTTGCTGATTGCAAACTTACCAAAACTAAGTCGACAGGAAGAACAACTTTAATTTTTCTTTTAAACTGTTCATTCAGCTCTTTAACAAGAACAAGGACAATGATGCTCAGCAGGGATAAGAGCAGAGCTTCCAGCTGGACAGACTTGATGTTCTCAAAGACATATGCATAAATCTACAGGAACAAGAAAGGAGCAAAATCAGGGCAGCCCAGAAAACACCAGCATCCGAACCTGACCCTAAGTCAACTCACTGATGCTGTACTAAAACAAAACAAAACAACAAACAACAACAAAAACCAAACAACTCCTAGTGACTGGATGGTGTGGAGAAAAATAAATACAGGGAGGGAAAGCCTGTATTTTCATGCATTAAGTTTCTTTGTCCTGGATTGTTCCATCAAACTCCAGGTCTGTCTCTTCCTACACAAGACACTAGAGAAGAGAATCCCTTTCCTGGCTCCTTCCTTGGCATGAAAAAAGGCAAAAGGGGCCTCACCTTTTGATGGCCACCATTGTTTTTAAACTTAATGGGGCAAGCACACACACACACACACACACACACACACACACACACACACACACACACAGGAGTCAAAGGCTGGTATTTAATTGCTATCAGGCACTTGGCTTACTGTAACCTGTTACCATGTTCTCAGTTACTGGGCAATTTATTCGTCTACTACCACTCACTCAAGACAGTGTTAACTTGGCAGTGGTGAACAATGCAGAAACAGTCTTAGTACTCACAGACTTTACACTGCATTGTAGGGTTTACTATTAAATTAATCTACTAGTACAACAAGATGCAGATTAGATGGATTGGTTGGAAGTATATGACTGAATGTGTGAGCAATGAGTGAGGCCTTCCCATACTGGGAAACAGGAACTGAAAAGGCTATAGAGAAGAAGAGGTGGAGGAAGAAGTCTGTGGATATATTTTGCATTTAGGTCAAACTTAAATGACTCAGAGCATCAACTGTGGTGTAAGGAGTGCATGACTGCTGAGAACATGGAGAGATGACTCTCGTAGCTCTGAGTTCAATAGCCCAGAACTCACTTCAAAAAACTTGAGCCATGGCATGGGCTATAACCCAAGCCCTGGAAAGATGGAGACAGGAAGGTCTCTGGAGCACACTGGACAGCCATCCTGGATGCATTCCTGAGCTTCAGATTTAGTGAGAGACCCTGTCTCAGAAAATAAGGCAGAGGTCAGATGATACTGTCCTCTGACCTACGGATGCCTGTGTACTCAACAACAACAACAACAACAACACACACACACACACACACACACACACAGAGCAAATGAAAATATGCTAACATTAAACAATTCATTGGTAACTATGAAGAAGGTATGTTAATAGCATATTAATATTTGATACTCAATGTTGTTACTCCAGTTGGCCAAAAAAAATTTCAAGAGTAAAGTCAAGGAAAATAATAAAATTAGAACTCTGCATGCATAAAGTTGAGAACTTGTATTCATTCAATTAAGTGCTAGAAATATTTTGCTCAATAATATAAATTCTTGTGGGTACTTGCTTACCTGACAGGTCTGCTGGCATGAAGAGACAGGGTATAATTTAAGGAATTCTAAAGAGTGTGAAAAGGAGAAAAAGAGCTAACCTAAATCTAACCTTTGCTCTCTATAGCATTTGATATTAAGCAACCAAATTTGAATATTTTTTAACTTGATTTTGAGTGTACACATCCTAATGTGTCTCCTCAGCCTTCTTGGACATACATGAATTGTACATACTGAGCATGCTCACAAATGTTCTAATAATTTTGTCAAAGAACATGCAGTGAAGTTTCACTGGGTGAGAACAACTGAGGTAATGTCAGGTTGTCCAATGTGCACTCTAACTTATAGATAAAGCAGTAGTGATAGTAATGATAATATCAGCAGCAACCCACCCCTCGAGTAACCTTGTATGTTTAGAAATGCATCGCAGAACATTGAGCAGGTAATTTTACACATTACTGTCCATGCCACTCTACTTACTCAGTTCTACTCGGAACAGAATTCACCACTACATGATAATCATTAGGTGAGACATAGATAATACTTTTCCTATCTGTCACTAGTTATGATGAAAACTGCTCACAGCATCCCTGAAAGTGAAGAAACTGGGTGCATTTTATTATTATTATTATTATTTACTAATGACTCAAAGCCCAAGATAGAAATCCAAAGTGAGGAGGATGAAGAGATGATTCAGTGATTGCTCTTCCAGAAGACCCAAGTTTGAGTCCAAACACCCGTGTGGAAGCTTAGAACTGTCTATAACTCCAATTTCAGAGGAATACAATGCCCTTTTCAGGCCACTGCAGGCACTGTGAGTGTATGGTGCAGAGATATACATGCAGTCAAAACACCTATGCATAGCAAATAAAATTTTGAATTAAAGTAATTATTTTTTTTAAAATTTTCATCAGTATAGTTTTTCTGTGTAATACATTCCAATAAGGATGACCATAAGCAGAGTATCAAGAATTTTTTTTTAAATACATGTCTCGCTGGGCAGTGGTGGCCCACACCTTTAATCCCAGCACTTGGGAAGCAGAGGCAGGCAGATTTCTGAGTTAGAGGCCAGCATGGTCTACAGAGTGAGTTCCAGGACAGCCAGGGCTACACAGAGAAACCCTGTTTCAAAAAAAATAAAATAAAATAAAATAAAATAAAATAAAATAAAATAAAATATAAAATACATGTCTCTGTCCAGTGGTTTGAGGATAATTGAGAATATTATTGAGACTATTCTTCCCAAAGAGCCAATCATCCAAGTGTCTTAAAGCACTTATATTATTCTTTACGCCTTTCCCCAGGAGATTAGAAGTATGCCATGACAATGAAGCTCCCAATCCATACCAGATTTCTATGTAATGTGCATTTTGAGAACATGTGTTTGCAGTGATACAAATGACCACCCCAGAATGAAAGGAATGAGACCCCCCTCCGGGGTTTTATTGTCTGTCTGGATTAAATGAGAGCTCGTCAAACAAAGCATGTCTTACAAGATGCTCCAGAAGGACATGGGGGGGTGAGTGGGCAAAGACTCATTAAAACAAGAACTCAGAGCATGAAGAACACAATAGAGCAGCAGGCTAGGCGGAGTCCTAATGACTGTCATGTGGACCCACTTGGAGAAGTCACAAGCTAAATCAGCTTATGGGATAAGAGTGGTACATGCAGATGCTGCCGAGCTGGAGGTCAGGGTAGACACGGGCATTTCTACAAAATCAGTCAGTAAAGTTCTGGCATCCTAAATACATGTTACATTTCTCTCGACTGTAAGTCTAGTTGTCTTTATATGCTGGTACACACCCTCTCCACCAGTTAATAAAAATTCCTAGAGCTGGGCAGTGGTGGCGCATGCCTTTAATCCCAGCACTCAATAGGCAAAGGCAGGCTGACCTCTGAGTTCAAGGCCTGTCTGGTCTACAGAATGAGTTCCAGGACAGCCAGGGCTACACGGAGAAATTTTTTCTCAAACAAACAAAAGAACAAACAAACAAAAAAATTCCTAAAGGTTCCCGTCACTGACTTCTCGGAGTTCAGAGGGAAGTGACAGCAATTCTGTGCAGAATAAAAGCCAAGTTCATTAGAACCTACCGATCCACTTAATAAACTAGTTCAGCACTGCTGAGATTATAAGGCTAGTTGGTTATTTGTCATAAAATGGAAATACATTAAAAAAAATCCATTTTGAGACAATTCAGAGAATGAAAATGACTTATTCATTTGCATATACATTGCTACATTTAATTTATTTAGATGTTATGCTTTTTCTGAAATTCTGCATAGTAACTTTTATACACACACACACACGTTTTAGCTGAGTTGGCCATTTTTCATAATTTTGGCTATTTTTTTAATGATGGATTCTCAACTCTTTGAATAATATCTGAAATCAAATATTCAAGTAGCATTGTTGACTTAATTAATATTCTGTTCTAACATGGCAAAAGTCATGATAAACCTCTGAATGGGATACAGTGGAACATGAGTTAGAATCTGAGCCAGGAAAGGTTGATTCCCTATAAAGATGCCTGCTTTTCTCACTGAAAACTTGGGCTGTGCCTGGTATGGGTTTGTAGTTATGTTTGCACCCACTCATGCTTACCAGGGTTCTACTTTGTGGGAAGCTATGAGATAAATATTAAAGTTACTACCATAGTAAATTCCAAGTAATCTACCTTTGATGTGATCAACCTGATCTAAATAATTAGATGTTTAGTAACTAAAATTGCATAATAAAGAAAATTGAAGGCAGAAAAACCTCCTATTATCAGTTAACTTAAAAGGACATGTTTCCCTGGAGCCACACCCCCTCAGTTGTTTTCATTGCACATTATGACTCGGATTCTAGGACCTGTATAGGGACACGCATATGCAGAAGAAAACGCCACAGCATCCACACCAAGCTTCATGACACAAGACAACAATCTCAGATGCTTAGAAAATATCATGTGGTGGTAAAATTGTAATGGACTGGTTTTTCTCAATACTCAGTCAACTGGAAATACCCACCACTCAAAAATATCTCCTTTCCTAGAATCCTGGTTACTACAATAAAATAGATAAGTGAAAGAGTTAATTAAAATATTTTAAAGTATGAAAATAACATTAATAGTTACTTTTGCCAGTATTTCTGGACTACCTACAAAGGGACCACAAAGAACACCTGAATAAATCCTTCCAGGCAAAATGAAACACATAAACCCTCTTCTACATTGATTATGCCTGTGTGATTTCTGTACTAAGGATCTGTCATGAGAAAGGTTGCATAAACCCAGAACATTTGGCTACATGTCAGCACTCTATTTGAACAGTAGGTACAAACTAATAACCGATCTATGGGGCTTAATTTTAAATATATGATTTTGAGTTAGTCACCAACCACAAGGCCAGAACTGTTTCCAGAGGGCAAGAATGCTAGCATTCAAACATGCTTATTACATGTGCTCGCTTTGTAACAGAAAATGCATTTGGCATGATCTCTGTACAAAAATATATGTCTGAAAATAGAGACTTTCCCTACATTTTGGGAGTGTGTCTATTGAAGTAAGTATGACTCATCAAAGCATTTTGATCACATAGCTGTTCTAAAGCCTCATAATGAATAGAGTTTACTGAAGATTCCATCTAGATGAATACTGCTAGAGTTGGCAAAAGCCTGCAGAGCTTTGGGATAAGTCTTGTAAACAAAATGCAAGAGTTGGAGAAAAGAATCACAAAATTTCTGACTTCCACTTAAAAGGAGTTTAAGAAAAGAGCTGTTTTGTCTGCCCCTCCATCACATCCAGCTTGTGTCCATGGATGGGTCTCTCTTGGCTCTCCATGTTTCCATGAAAGTCATGTTATCTGGACAGAAGGAATGACTAGTTAAAGTACAAGTACCTCAACCAACCCTATCACATGACTTCTTTTAAGCAATGACCCATTTTTCATTAACAAACTACATGAGATTCATGTTTGTCAGTCTGTGTGTGTCCACCGACCCGACTTCATATCTCTCCTCATGGACAACACAGATAGTGTTTATTATCTGGATCCTCATTGCTTATGAATATGTCAGCAAAAATTGTTACACAAATCTTCTCTAGTGGTTCTTTAATCAAGGATGGGTGCTGCTTTATCACTGAATGGAGGTCATAAAAACATTTCCAGATTGTTGTGTTCTTAAGGAAACAATCATAGCACTGGTGCATTTACCAATGTGCCTCTCAATTACATCAACATCGTCCTCCCTACAGTTTCTTTCCACCAGATGATATTTGAATCCAGGCTCCTGATAAACTCACAGCTCTCTAAATCCATCTTTCATCATTTCCAAACTAACGTTTAAACAAGTTTCCCTGCTCCTCAGATCTGGATGTCTCCTATCAACTTTGCCTGCATACCATTACATTATTAAATATTTTAAAATCAGTGCTGATAAGCTTCTTATAATTCCATGCCCCAAAGTAGTGAACACAAATACCAAATAAAAGAGAAGAATATTGAATATCAGTCTCAGGTTACATTTTCATTAATACAAAGCACCAGAAAAGAGGAGAGAAAAAAACAACATTCTATATATTTTTACATGCATGTATTTAAATTTCTGATCAACAACTGTATCTCATACTAGGACTAAATCCATTTGCTTTGCTTCAAGGGATAAATGAAGTCTCTGGCCAGAATATGAAACATGGTATGTCAAGCAGCTAGAGACAACATGGGCACACAAAATTCCCTTGGATCAAACATGCAGCCAAGCATACCAAGGCCCACCTGGCACCCAGCCATCCCTTGTTTAGAAAAATAAGCTTAATTTGAATTACTTGAGCACTGGGTTTTGTGGTAGTGCAGTCTTTCAGTGAACTGTGGGGGATGGAAGGCACCAAGCCCAAGATGGTTGAGTTGCAAAACTATTGCTGTCTGATTTAAAATTTGAAAGTAACCTGTATTGTAAATATCCATGTAATTACTCCATATTCACATTTTCTATAAACTGCATTGCTGATTAAATCATGCTGCAGATAAACATCCTGCTTTCTTCCTTTCAGCTTGTCCTGTTATTTTTATGGTATATTGGCATTCATGCAACTCACAACAGAAACATCACAGTATCTGCAGAGAAAATGGGGCCATTCCTAAGCCACCAAAATGTATTCTTGGGGTCCCAGAGGGCCTGTATCTTCAAAGTAGATTTGTTCTCCAAATATAAACTTCGTTTGTACACACTTACTTGTGATCTCATTCTCTATAAAAGAAAATGTTTCACTGGCTCTGATTCCATTCTGACGTTTCAATTCCACTTTATTAACATTCTTGGGTTTTGCTTTTGCAGTTTGTACAGCAAAGCAGAGAAGGGCTGAGCTCTTACTTTGGGGTACAGGCACATACGAAACTGTTTGTCCTTTTCAGAAAGTCTGCATAAAGGCTAAAAGTAAAAACTTTCCAAGAAGGGTCATTTGAAAGATTGCCAACTTTGCCTTCTTTCTTGGATTTAATGCACAGAACTGTCCGTTAGTGTCTAGAAGAAACATAGAGTCAGGCTGGTGAGATGAGCTTTGCCACACTTCCCATAGGCTGGTTCAGGCCCAACACTGGCGCCTTCTCAAGGAAATCCACATGTGCAAATATGAACGAGGAATTTTGTCATTTTTATTATGCCTTTTGGATAAACACCCTTTCTACTAAAGACATACTTCATCATCTTTCGGTTTTTAAAAAAGCATTTTTCATTCTTAAGAATTAAGGCTTTCTCTGTTATGTGTTTAGGGAACCGAGTCACATATGAGTCAAATACCCGACTCTGCAGAAAGAACATAACAAGACACTTTAACCGCTGAACCGGGACTCCAAGACAGAGTGACCCTTCTAACATGACTATTTCGGATTCTCTTAAATATATTAAAGTGTAGCACATAACTTATGAAGTGAGAATATAATTGCAGAAGAGATTGAGGGCTGAATCAATGGAAAATTGTAAATAAATTTTAAAATATAGTACATCTTCAAGTCTTAGGATAAGCTCTCACTAAGCAAAAAATGATTACTTTCACCTACATTGAGTCCTGGGAGACTCTTACATCTCATGTCTCATGTTTCTAGGGTATTCCCCTACCCTCGTCCCCCACCTCTGGCAGCTGAATATTTTCATTCATTCGCCTGACCCTCTGGCCTTCTCGCCTGTCTCCTCCCATACCTGATCCGGTCCCCCTTTCTCCTACTCCTCCCTCTGCCTTTGTTCCCCCTTCTCAGTGCAATTGAAGCTTTCTTACTTGGGCCGTTCTTGTTTAACTTCTTATGGTCTGTGGGGTGTATCATAGGTACTCTGTACTTTTTTGCTAATATCCACTTATCAGTGAGTACACACCATGCATGCATATATATATATATATATATATATATATATATATATATATATATATATATATGTTTGGATCTATGTTACCTTACTCAGGAGGATAACTTCTAGTTCTATCCATTTGCCTGCAAAATTTATGATATCCTCATTTTTAATAGCTAAATAGTATTTCACTGTGTAACCAAACTACATTTTTCTGTATTTATTGTTTGGTTGAGGGACATCTGGGTTGCTTCCAGTTTCTGGCTTTTAAGAATAAGGTTGCTATGAACATAGTAAAGCGTGTGCCCCTGTGGAATGGTGGAGCATCTTTTGGGTATATGCCCAGGAGCAGTATAGCTGGATCTTCAGGTACCTTAGCTTAAATGCCCAACAGTAGGGAGATGGAACCTAAAGAGACCACCTCCAGTAGTTAGACAAGGACCCCAGTAGAGGGATGGGGAAGCCAACCCACATTCACAATTTTGGGTCCAGAATTGTTCTTGTCTGAAAGAAATGCAGAGACAAAAATGAAAAAAAGACTAAAGGAATGGCCAACTAGTGACTGGCCCAATTGAGATCCATTCCATGGGCAGGCACCACACCATGACACTATTACTGATGCAATGTTGTGCTTGCAGACAGGAGCCTAGCATGACTGTCCTCTGAGAGGCTCTACCAGCAGCTGACTGAGACAGATGGAGATACTTACAGCCAACCACTGGACTGAGGTCAGGGACCCCTATGGAAGAGCTAGGGGAAGGGCTGGAAGAATAGAAGCCCAATGGTGTCAACCAGCCTAGACCCCTGGGAACTCCCAGAGATTAAGTTACCAAGCAAATGGGCTGGTCCAAGGACACCCAGCAAGATGTAATAGAGGACAGTCTTGTCTGGCCTCTGTGGGAGAGGATGTGCTTAATCCTCTAGAGACTTGATGCCCCAGGCCAGGGGGCATTCTGAAGAAGAGGGAGCTCACTCTCTGAGGCAAAGTGGAGGGGGATGAGGTGAAGAAATCCGGGAGGGGGTACCAGGAAGGGGGCAACATTTGGAATGTAAATAAATAAAATAAATAAAGCAAATATTTACTTTCAAGATTTGTAAATTTTCAATTCACTGTGATTTTTAAACTGCAAAGACATGTGTGACTTGACTTTGTTGCTTCATCTTGTGCATCTGCATAAACCTCCGGAGCTTGAAGAATTTAGGCTTTTTATATCTATTTATTACCAGTAAGAAGGCAATGGCTTACAATTAATCAACAGCTAAGCCCCAGTCTTTTTTATAGCCCTTCATAATATTATTGTCATCAGTTAACAAAACAGGCAACTAGAGTCTAGTCACACCTTCCAGTGCCAGCCTACAGAAAGGACATAGAAGGGAACTTTGGCTTTTTCCCTGCTTACTCTCACTCTTGCTGTAAAGTTCACCTATCCTGATGTTGAGGCATGCCTTCACTGGCCTAAGAGCCTGATTCTTTGGGAATCCATGTAGACTGAAGAGCAGCTAAGATATTCAACCTCGTGGATTGAATAACTACTAAATGCTTGGCCTTTCTGTTGTGAGACTGGCTGGAGAGCAACCTCTGACTATATTAAATTCTCTTCATATGTGTGTGTATACATATGGTATATTCATTATATATATATATATATATATATATATATATATATATATATATATATATATATATATATAGCATATATTCATTACACACATCCATGTTGTGTGCATATGTGTATGAGAGAGACAGAGTGTATATATACTGCTATAGCATTTTATTTTATGGATCTGACTTAAATCATTTGCTAAAAGGTATCCCATTGAGGTGAGTACATTTTCCAGCCCAGAGAGGCCACTGGACAGAGGTGTTTCCAATTCAGCTTAGATAACAGATTTTTCTTTATTGCATAGCTCAGCATCCCTGATGAGAGAAGCACTGGGGCACTCACTGCTACAGCATCAGGCACTAATATCCACTGCAAACAAAGGATCGGATCAAAAGGAGACGATGATGTTTTCTCTCAAAATTGACAGTAAAGATTAATACTGCAGGAATGAATTAGAGCACATGTAAGCTAAACGTGATTTTTAAATATAAAAGCCAGTATCCCAGATCATAAGATTTGTGACAGGCTCGTTATGCATTCCTATAAAATATTCTATACTTTAATTTATGTGACAAAGTGTGGTTCTTTATTCCTTCACAACCTGGTTAGCTTTCAAACAAGATATAAAATACGCAGAAGGAAGCAAATCGCCCCAAGTTATGCCCACTGACTTTCCTCCAAGTCCTGTGACCAGATGGCATGGCCTTATATCCGCTCTGCATTACAATGCCGAATTCAGGCCTCCTCTTTCAGGTACAACTTAAATAATCAGGGGGGAGATCGACTTTACATTCTGATCACCAGATTCAACTGAACTGACCTGAAACTCTTTTTTTCAACTATCCCAGTAAAATTATCCATTGGGAATTTTCAAACTAATATTCAACTACCACATTCTCTTCTTCTTAAATAGTTACACTATGCACTATGGGTTGGCTGGTAATTCACTATATAGCTCAAACTAGCCAGTAACTCACTATACATTCCAGGCTGGCCTCAGACTCAGGCTATTTTTACTTCCTCCCTTAGTCTCTCATGTGCTCTGATTATTAGTTTGTGTCATTCTTGTCTTGAATCACTATAATTTTTGACACAGAAGTACTACCACACTGCCCGAGAACAGAGAACCCTCACTTCTGACCAGTCTGAAAGCACAGTGTCCTCTGACACAGGGCAGCAAGAGTTAACATATTTTTAAATTGTTCTATCAGAAAAAAAGTATCTCATCTTCCAGTAGCTGAATAATGTGAATTTAAAATCTGCAATCTGCACATTTCCCAGGCTGAGTCAGTCTCAGTGTAGGATCTTACAGAAGATTTTCAAAGGTGCCACAATGGTTGATCTGGATTAGATAAAGTAACCTGCAGTTCACCTCACAAGAAAAAAAAAAAAGTAGGAGAGGGGAGTCACATCCAGAATGCTTCAGTGAGCATGTCCATACAGTAACAGCTGGGGTGGCGGGAACAATGCCATTCCCAAGTCAGTGTGGCCTGTTTCTTTATCACACTTCTTAAAACAAAGATGATCTGATCATCTATATACGTGGAAATGCGCAAGAGGGGCTCAGTTCTAACCCATGTGTGTTTTCTACTCTGCACATGTGTGGATTAATAGTCCATTCCCAGGCAGGTCAAGGCAGAATCTTCTCCAATTCTATTTTGTCCTGTAGACTGGGAGTCACCGAAGGTCTTAACTCTTAGCCTGTCATCTAATAGCTTACAGCTACTCTGGTCTGCTTTTGTTTGAGTTGGAGCACAGGATTATGTTGCTTCCAGGCGCAGTTCCAGTTTTCTTGTTTTGATTTTAAGCTTTCTTGCAATGAATGAATCACTGAGCCAGATATTACCTAAGCAACAAAACTCCAGAGCCGGCATGCAGCACCGTACCACCAATTACTGTCTTTCTCACTATTTTATTACCCAAGAAAGGGTCGTTAATACAATTGATACTATGTTGTTCCAAACATCAAGCTGTTTTTTTTTTATTTCATAACATAAATTCCAAGTTGTGTTTATTTCTGTGTATTTGATCATTTCTGTTTTACATACGTGGAAGTACATAAGCAGGGTTCAGATTTCTACTCTGAACCTGTGTCAAGCTTTAAGAGGCAAAACCCCTTTTCTCATTAGTGCTGGCAAATGTGCCAAACACTACATGTATACAATACCATTAGGGAGAATTTCTGTATATCTCCCTTATTCTCACACATAAAAAACAAATAAACCAAGGTCTACATTAAGTCTTCCCTATGTGTACGCACATTATTTAGAATATTTTCTTCCTTTTATTTCTGAGATTATACTATAATTACAGTATTTCTCCTTTTACTATCATCCCAGGTCCAGCTGTACCACTGGTTGGCATGTCCAAAGTAGGGGAGAAAACAGTAACAACCTGACTTAGCAATGATAAAGGTGGAGTGAAATACCAATATGTTGAAATTTCTAGATAGAATTTTAGGGAAACATTATACCACCTTGATAAGGATAATTCTAAAACTTGAAATCTGTTTTAAATAATCAGTGGGGCTCAAGAGATGGCTCAGAAGTTAAAGTGCTTGTCTTGCAGGCGAAAAGATCAGATCCCTAAATCTTATAAATGCCAGGTCAGTAAGGAGGTTCTGCTTGTAATTCCAATGTTTAGAAGACAGAGAAAGGATTTCTAGAGCAAACCAGATAGCTAAATAAACCATGCTCATGAACACTGGTTTCAGAAAGAATCCCTGTGCCAGTGAGGAAGGTAGAGAGCAAGTGAGGAAAACGACTGAAGTCAAACACAGCCTCCCCATACACACACATGCCTCACACATGTGCCTGCACATACGAGAAAACACATACACATGAGAGGGGGGAAAAAAGAAGAAAATCAATGATGTAGATAATGATATGCAATGAACTGAATCCCTGCTGGGGCACAGAAAATTGAGAAGAACCAGCAATTGTCTCCAAAACAGAAATTCAACCGGTAGGTTATTGTACTTCCTTATACCTGGGTGCTTAGTCAGAAAACTAGCTTTAAGATTAAAGGTGACACCTCTTGGGTACTCTCTCTAGCTCCTACATTGGGGACCCTGTGTTCTGCCCTATAGATGGTTGTGAGCATCCACTTCTGTATTTGTCAGGGACTGTCAAAGCCTTCCAGGAGACAGCTATATCAGAGTCACTTCAGCATTATCCTGATGGTGTGTGCAGTAGTGTCTGCATTTGGTGGCTGATTATGTGATGGACCACCCGGGTGGGGTATTCTCTGGATGGTCTATCCTTTCATTTAGCTCCAAACTTTGCCTCTGCACCTCCTTCCATGCATATTTTAATCCCTATTATAGGGAAGAGTAGGGGTCTGCGACCCTATAGATGGAACAACAATATGAACTAATCAGAATCCCCAGAGCTCATGTCTCTAGCTGCATATGTATTAGAAGATGGCCTAGTTGGCCATTATTCGGGAGGAAAGGCCCCTGGTCTAGCAATGTATATATGCCCCAGTACAGGGGAATGCCAGGGCCAAATAGTGAGAGGGGGAAGGTAGGGAAGCAGGGCAGGGGGTGGGTATCGGGGACTTTTGGGATAATACTTGAAATGTAAATGAAGAATTTCTCTAATAAAAATTAAAAAAAAAAGATTAAAGGTGACACAACTCTTGCTACAAAACATAAAACTAGAACACAGCAGTACCCTTAGTAAAATGAAATTTGCTGGCCATGAAGTCCGTTACTTGAACATTTGCTGTAGTTGCTAGAAAGTTTCAGCTGAATGCAAAGTCCTAGGCAGTCATGAATTTTAAGTCAAGTCTCCAAAGAAAACAAGAGCCATGGGATGCTATTATGGAAATATGCTGAAACTGGTCAGTCATTCCTCTCAAATTCAGACAGCTTTTAGTGGCCGATTGTCTGCTACTGGGCTCCAGTCACCAATAACCACCACACCTCTGTTTTGATCCCAACTGGAGTTCACAGTTCTGAAAGAATGTGATAGAGTGGATCAAAAGCCTGGTAGATGGATTTCATTAGAACTTGGCAACAGATCTGACTTCCAAAACCACCTAGCTATTTTTTTTTCTCACCGAGCACCCAACTTATATTCAATTATTCACTATAAGTAATGATTTACAAAATCAGTAAGTTGCACTCATTAAACTAGTTTCATAACCCCAATCTTTTCTAAAACATCCTATTATTTTAAAATTTAAGCCCAACTTTCTGTGGTACAGAAAACTCTCGGTACTATAGTAAGCTAAACTGAATCTTGTGAAACATATACCCAGATTATATAAACAACAGAGACACTTAGAAGACTCACATAAAAGAATCCCAGTGGTCCAGATATATATGGCATTTTGATTCCCAGGAGATACTTGACTTGTGACGTCACAACATGGGTGGCGGCCCCTGTGGTCATGGCGCTGATCACAGGCTCAGTAAGCAGGAATGTGGCACTGCCCAGCTGCAGCACAAACATGACCAGCTGAAATGACAGAGGAGAGTTGGGCATCACGTGCAGGTAACATACTCAAGGTTCCTGAAGAGGGAATAGCAGACACCTTTTCATTTCATAGATACAGAATGAGCAGTAAATGGGATTCTTAGATTTTATATATTTGGTATTTGCTTACTTTGAGAATCTTACAAGATTCTAAGATGCTCTAAATTGTACCAAGTACAGTATACATGATTTCATTACAATTAAACCAATTTTTTTTCTAAATGTTAACCTTTCTTTTTCTTATTCTGCTACTGTGGATTCATTCAGTCATCAGCATTGACCAGGCCTTTTGTGTTCATTCTCCTGGAGTTCACAGTACTGGCAGAATGCAAAAAAAAAATTGTTCAGTTGTTTAACTGTGCTGCAAAACTTGGAGACAGTTTCTTTTAAAAGGGAAAGAGAAAGGAATCAACATGTGGATCTCTGTGGAAGAAAAATCAAATTTGTATCAATGTATGTGATTATATGACGATTGACTACCTGATACCCAATAAATGTATAACTTCATAAGCACTGAAGAGATGAGGGACTTTTTACCTCAGCTTCTGAAAAGCGGGAGAAAAAGATGCCTGTGAGGCCTCTCTGAAAGGTTATGATTTACTATGAAAGCACAAGGACCTCTATGCAGAGTGGGGAATATGGACAGAGATGTGGAACAGGGATGTCTCTCTTTTTTTAACTTTTATTAGATATTTTCTTCATTTACATTTCAAGTGTTATCCAGCAAGTTCCCTATACCCTCCCCCCTTCCGGCCCTGTTCCCCTACCCACCCGATCCCACATCTTGGCCCTGGCATTCCCCTGTACTGGGGCATATAAAGACTGCATGACCAAGGGGCCTCTCTTCCCAATTATGGCCAACTATGCCATCTTCTTCCATATATGCAGCTAGAGACATGAGCTCAGGGGGTACTAGTTAGTTCATGTTATTCTTCCACCTATAGGGTTGAAGATCCCTTCAGCTCCTTGGGTACTTTCTCTAGCTCCTTCCTTGGGAACCCTGTGTTCCATCTAATAGCTGACTGTGAGCTTCCACCTCCATGTTTGCCAGGCATTGGTATAGTCTCCCACGAGACA
>LR753321.1:2246167-2443095 GCA_902729485.2 Mus minutoides | reverse complement strand
TTATTTTCTAGTTCCATCCTTTTGCCTAAGATCTTTATGAATTCATTGTTTTTAATAGCCGAATAGTACTCCATTGTGTAAATGTACCATATTTTCTATATACATTCTTGGACTCCAGAGAACCAAATAACCCTATTAAAAGTGGATTACCGAGCTAAACAAAGAATTCTCAACTGAGGAATACTGACTGACTGACTGAGAAACACCTAAAGAAATGTTCAACATCCTTAGTTGAACATCACAGAAATGAAGGCAAAATAACCGTGAGATTCCACCTCACACCAATGAGAATGACTAAGATCAAAAACTCAGGTGACAGCAGATGCTGGCGAGGATGTGGAGAAAGAGGAACACTCTTCTGTTGCTGGTGGGATTGCAAACTGGTACAACCACTTTGGAAATTAGTCTGGCAGTTCCTCAGAAAATGAGGACCCAGATATACTACTCCTGGTCATATACCTGAAAGATGCTTCAACTTGTAATGAGGACACATGCTCCACTATGTTCACAGAAGCCTTATGTATAACACCCAGAAGCTGGAAAGAAGGCAGATGTCCTTCCACTGAGGAATTGATACAGAAAATGTGGTACATTTTCATAATGTTACCTTTATAGAAAGTCTTCTCTATTTGTATGATCCACAGAGGGTCTCATGTCCTCTGTCTCAGGTAGCCATGCTTTTGTTTTTACAAACCTTCCTCTCAACTATCTGGCATTTTTATTACTTTACTTTTATAATTGTGTGTTTCTCTCCATTGCAGTGCTTTGCACATTACCATAAGTTTGGAATGCTTTAGTAGTTGTCTTCCTAGTTTTTTATTTAAAGTTTTATAAATTAGGCAATGTCAGATCACAAATCATACCTACCACACTCACTATAGCATATCCATTACAAAAGGACCTGTTTAATTCTTGAAATTTTTACATCTTGATTATTTTTTTCTTTTGAGTCTCTGACTCCGAGTTATGATCAGATCTCAAGCAGATTCAGAGAGACACACCTTAGATATTCAAAGCTCACATGCTGAAAGTTGAAAATGCAACATTTATTCTGAGTCTGGAATTCTCATGTTTTTTAAAAAATTTTTCCCTTTATTAGATATTTTCTTCATTTACATTTCAAGTGTTATCCAGAAATTTCCCCATACCCTCCCCCATCCCCGCCCTGCTCCCCTACCCACACCCCTCCCACATAATGGCCCTGGCGTTCCTCTGTACTGGGGCATATAAAGTCTGTATGACCAAGGGGCCTCTCCTCCCAATGATGGCCAACTAGGCCATCTTCTTCCATATATGCAGCTAGAGACATGAGCGCAGGGGGAACTAGTTAGTTCATGTTATTCTTCCACCTATAGGGTTGAAGACCCCTTCAGCTCCTTGGGTACTTTCTCTAGCTCCTTCCTGGGGAGTCCTGTGTTCCAACTAATAGCTGACTGTGAGCAACCACTTCCGTGTTTGCCAGGCACTGGTATAGCCTCCCACGAGACAGCTATATCAGGTCTCTTTCAGCATTATCTTGCTGGCATATGCAATAATGTTTATTTTGGTGGCTGATTATGGGAAGGATCCCTGGCAGCCGCAGTCACTGGTTGGTCCATCCTTTTGATTCAGCTCCACATATGATCTCTGTAACTCCTTCAATGTGTGCTTTGTTCTTAATTCTAGGAAGTGGCTAAGAGACCACATTTTGAACTTCATTCTTCTTGAGATTCATGTGTTTAGTAAATTGTATCTTGGGTAGTCTAGGCTTCTGGGCTAGTATCCACATATCAGTGAGTACATGTTATGTGAGTTCTTTTGTGATTGGGTTACCTCACTCAGGATGACACCCTCCAGATCCATCCATGTGCCTAGGAATTTCATATATTCATTGTTTCTAATAGCTGAGTAGTACTCCATTGTGTAAATGCACCAAATTTTCTGTATCCATTCCTCTGTTGAGGGACATCTGGGTTCTTTCCAGCTTCTGGCTATTATGAATAAGGCTGCTATGAACATAGTGGAACATGTGTCCCTATAACCAGATGGAAACTCTTCTGGATATATGCCAAGTAGAGGTATTGCTGGATCTTCCGGCAGTACTATGTCCAATTTTCTGAGGAACCGCCAGACTGATTTCCAGAGTGGTTGAACAAGCCTGCAGTCCCACCAACAGTGGAGGAGTGTTCCCCTTTCTCCACATCCACGCCAGCATCTGCTGTCACCTGATTTTTTGATCTTAGCCATTCTTACTGGTGTGAGGTGGAATCTCAGGGTTGTTTTGATTTGCATTTCCCTGATGATTAAGGATGCTGAACATTTCTTCAGGTGCCTCTCAGCCATTCGGCATTCCTCAGTTGAGAATTCTTTGTTTAACTCTGTGCCCCACTTTTTAATGGGGATATTTGATTTTCTGGTGTCCACCTTCTTGAGTTCTTTATATATATTGGATATCAGTCCCCTATCAGATTTAGGATTGGTAAAGATCCTTTCCCAATCTGTTGGCGGCCCTTTTGTCTTGTTGACAGTATCTTTTGCCTTACAGAAGCTTTGCAACTTTATGAGGTCCCATTTGTCAATTGAGCGAGAATGTCGTGTTCGGTAACGACAAGATAAGTCCTTAAAAAGGGGTCACGGGTATAGAAGTTCCGAAAAGGGGTGAAAGAGGAGATATTCAAAGTCACAGAGACCAAAATACACCTCTACCTTCAACCACTTAGACTTGACCTTCGTACAAGGAGATAAGAATGGGTCAATTCCCAGTCTTCTACATGATAACCTCCAGTTGTGCCAGCACCATTTGTTGAAAATGAAGAACAGCTAAAACTATGTGTCATCTAAGGGGTTGTATGAAACCCAAATAGAATAGAAGTTGTATATATGAAATTGGCAAATCAAAGGAGAGACAGAGCACCAACTGGATAACTCTCAGCAGTGAATGAAGCTCCTAGTACCTAGAAGGAATTACATCTAACCAAGTCATTAATTGAAGAAGTCCTGAGAGAATCCCCAAACAACCTGGTTATTTCCCAGTCTATTAATTATAATCAACAAACTAATCGTAAGTCCTTATTGCTAAAGACAACACACATAATTCATGGAACATGGAGAGGTCAAGTTATTGCCTATCTAGAGCTTTCATTCCTACCGACTAGTGTTCATCTTACTAGGAGATATTCTGCACACTCCCAGAGCACAAAGGTAAAGACCATTCTAGCTACAAACTCTTCAGTTTACAATGGTGATTTGAATGTAAGATGACCTGGTTCAATCATATTAAAAAGCTTGTGCTACTAACCAACCAATATCTGATTGGATTTAAGGCCCATTCCATGAGACAGAACCCAAGCTTGGCACTGTCCACATGGCCAAGAATCTTAGATTAGATAAGCTACAGACCTACTTGAGTGGTATCATACTGAAGGGTTTGACAGTTATCTTGATCATTAGGCCAGTGGTTGTAAATTTTAGTGGGCAAAGTATAGCAGACCTTTGTCTTAATCCCAGAATCTCTTAAAGCCATTTCCATCATAACTACATTTGAAAGTCAGCGGTGCATTTGACAAAGGAGGATGATAGCATTTTAAAGGCAGTGAAATATGCACGCCATCATATACCAATTCCTAATAATACTAATGTGATTATGAGATCTAACAGTAACTCCAAGCTTTATATATCAGAGAGAAAATTTTAAATTTTAAACTAGCTGTTTCACCAGGAAATGGGTAAACAAAGTGATGGTTTCACATGATCAAGTCAAATTGTAACTACATATATTAATATGATCTCTGTGTGTGTGTGTGTGACAGAGAGAGAGAGAGAGAGAGAGAGAGAGAGAGAGAGAGAGAGAGAGAGGAAGGAGATTAAGGGAATGAGATATTATTTTTTTAATTAACCTGATTCAAGATTAGGAATCACTATCACCTCTACCAGCAGTCTTGTGAGGTGTCAATGGGTTAATGAAACCCAGACCACATTAAAATATAAAAGCAAGATATATTACCATATTCTGTTTATACTGTTTTATGTTGTATACTGCTCAACTTATTATTTTTTAGACAGAGTTTCATTTCATTACTGAAGCTGGCTAGAAATTTTCTACTTACCTAGCAAAAATTAAGCTGGCCTCAGAATTTTGATCCTTTTTCCTCAGCCTCTTAAGTGATTTTATCACATGTCAACATACTCTGACCACTGCCATGTTTTGAAAAAAATCCTTTAATTGTTTTCATCCTTTTAGAAGAAAGACCTCCAGCAGCACTGAATCTATTGCCTTTTAAATAAGTAAAGCCTATGGTGGATTTTACAGTATCTGCAATGAAGTATTGTGCAAATGTTTATCTCTGGGCATACATGCACCATGCTTGCTTTTTTTTTTTTTAATTATTATTATCTCAGTCACAGTATTCATTTACCAAAATCATTACTATTGCATTTGCTAGTACCTACTTACATCAACATCTATAGTATTTTTAGGAACATAAATTTGACTCCAGTAGGGTAGCTTATCTAGACAGACTGAATCAGCATTAGATAATAAGGGGAGCAAGAAGGGAAAAGAATCACTCCTGTCCAGGCTTCTTAATATCCATTTTGTGAGCAACTTTTGCTGTGATCGATTTTATCATAGCCATTGTACTGGCTCAGAAATGTATTCTTATGCATTCAGTGCTGCACTCTGGCACACACTGTCAGCTCCTTCCACAATTCTATTGAACAACAGTGCATAATCAGTTGGTAGGTAAGAAAATATTAAGTTAAGAAAAAAAAAAGATGTAGACTGCATGCAAGAGGCAGAACTGAAGCGGTGGTGATGGGACTGGAAAAACATCCAGATTTAATACATATTTTGTAATTAAAATTTAATTAAATGTTAAAGAGAGAATAAAGTATCTAGAGAACTCTGTACCTCTTAATATGAAAGGTGGACTGAATGGTATATGTGGGTATTTTAGTTTGGAGGAAAAGGGCAGAAGAGAGAGTAAGAACCAAGGTACATTTAAACATTGTCTGTTCATTAAGGAAATTATGTTGGATACGGTTTAGAAGAAATACAACATGTGTTAAAATGTAAATATCATAAGTGTTTTAATTTGCAGTGTTTTTATTGGTTTGAGACATTAATATCAGTAACTCTAACAAACTATACTTACTGTAGTAAGTTCTCCCTTCTTCAGGTACATTCACCAGACCCTCTCTATTCTGTCTTTAAATTAATAGTCATCTCTTCTGCTTTCCACCCAACATAGGTCTTGACATATTCTTGAATCTTCCATTTCTTTGATCCCCAAAACATTTACTTAAGACGGAGTGCTTTTCAGTCCTCTAAACTCTCTTTTATTTTTCATTTCGGTCACAATCAATGTTTTTAAGATCATTAGAAAACTTGTGTAGTTTCTACCATAATAGTATTGGAGGAGCCAGGAAGTATATTGCCCAGTGTTTGAATCTAAATTGCTCATTCAGATAACTAGTGTCTGGCTCCCAGTATTCATATACAGTGGCTCAAAATCTCTGATGCCTGATTTACCAGTGATTGAATGCTTCTGGCTTCTGTGCACCTCCACACAGTTGTGCATTTCCACTAACACAAAAACCCATGCATTTCATTAATTTTTTTCTTTAAAAATTCAAACTGTATAGCATTTCATTCAGGTTTATAAACTACAATTCTTGCTAATTTAGCTGTGTGGTATTTTTTTTTTATTTACTTGCAAATTTCTTATGAAGTTCAAAAACTAAAAATCAAAGTGTTACCTGGATGACAAAGCAAGTCGAAATCCTGATGTATGAGAAATACAAAGAAGAGAAAATAAAGATGTAGTGGTATGGGAACCTGAAAGAATATCATGTGGTGTTTTTCAGTAGATTTCAGAACAGTCTTACTGAGAGGTAATAATCTAAGCTTTCCCCTAGAGCAAACATGTAAATTACTAGAGAGGTGACATAGAGAGAAAGACTTAGGATTTCTGCTAAGCATGCATTCAATTAGAGCTTCTCAAGTATGGATCAGAGTCTTGTGACACTGTAAGTATTTAGAGGTTGTGTGTTCACCCAGGCAAGGTATTTTGAAAGGAATTCTACAGTGAAAGAAAACTATCCTGGAAGATCTTTAAAAGCCCATGAAATTGAGAGTCTTATGATTCTCAGAAATCAATTTCCCTTAGAAAGTTGCTATGATTTCCTGATGAATATGTTTATGCTTTTCTTTAGCAAGCACTTTAAAAACAGAGAGTGTTTGAGCTGGGCCCAGTAAATAAGAAATATTTATTGACTCATTGGCTATGGAGTTCTGTTGAGTACCCATCCGTGATACCAGAGATTGTGTGCTTTCCAGTTTGGTATGCACAGAACTCATTAGTTTTAAATTTAGATGCAAGCTTGCAAGCTTTTATGCTGGAGGGAATCCAAGTTTGACTAATACATCTGACAAAGTCCCTATTAGGAAGAAAACTATGATGAAGAATTCTATTTTTCTACTTTGGAACTGAGAGCTTGGGAGAGAGGAATAGAACACATCGATTTTCTAAACCCTGTCTATTTTGTTTATAATTATTCATAGATTTCTCATTCTAAGGCTTCTTATACCATAGTAAGTATACAAGTGATGATTTCAGGTAGCTCTGACAGGCAGAGAGGAGTCAGTTTACAAATCCTCAGAGCATCTTGATTCAAATTATGTGTTACCCATTTTTTTTTTTTTCAGATAAGCTCCTGTCAATGAATGAGGCATTGCCCACTGGAACTGTGTCATTTTGTTTGAACATGGCCTTTTAATACCTGCCAGGTTCAAGAATGAGTAAACAGAGATAAATAGAATGCTTTTCTGAGTGTCTATTCTGAAGGAACTTCATCTTGGCAGGCAGACAAATTGAAAAGTACAAAGAACTATCTTCATTTTAAAGCTTTCTGTTTAGTATAAAAACTTCCCCTGCTCTCTTAATAACATTTCATAGACAGTTAAAAGTTCCCTGAATGTTACACAAAAATCAGACTACTGCTTTAAATAATTTAGCTCAGTGTAAAGTCAAGTTATTCGGTTTATTAACTCTTCAAGTTAGATAAAAGAGGAAAAATAATGTGTTTTATCTACTACAATTAATAGTAAATTATATAAAATATTAATGTCTAATGGTTCAATATACTTAGAATATTAATTTTGTTCTCTTCCCCTTGAAAAAATTCCACACTTTGATAATGGTGTGCCAGTGACCCTCTTTATACACCAGGTCCCAGAGAGTTTGGGGAAAACAGCGTGGCCATTAAGGTGTGATTAAAAGCTAAATGATAGCGGATGTCATTCAAGGATGAAAGCATCAGACTTGATTATTTTTTGGTTATATTTTTATCCTATAGTGACTTTACTATATACTAGGTATCTTCACGTTAAAACTCTAAGTTAATTTCTGTCCAGCTATATATCAAGACTATATCTCTAAAGAAAAGCTAGGAAGGATGAAGAGAGAAAGAACTAACTGTGCATATCACCCATCTAGGATTTCAATAAGACTCCAGGGAAAAGGCATTCTGATGACTTCAGTATAACAATGACTAACTTTTACCTCTTAAATTTTATATGGTTTTTTCATTTTAGCGTAGATAAACATACTATAGAAGCATATTGCTGTGCTTTCTTTCCTGTGAAACCACAGTGACCGTGAGCAAGTCTGAGTAGCTGTCAATCATTACACATTTTTTTTGAGAAAGTGTGAGTAGCACCCATTACTTATATCATATATATAATATATAACTAAATTAAGGGTTGTCTTAGATATGACCATAAAGAGTCTCAAGAACAAATTGCACTGTGTTATACCAAATAACTGACCTTTGAATTCAAAGAATCAGAGAGCTTTGAGACTTCATTCAGCTCCACAGCTAGGATGTGATGGAGATGGGAAGGAGACATGAGGCTCTTAAGTCAGAGGGCTGATTATTCACATCATTGTTGTAGCCAGAAGAACAACTTTGTCAATGACCACATAAGGCTTCATTCCCCTGAGCTGCCTACCAAAGTATAAATTGTATTATAAGAGAAGAACAAACAGTTAGGAGAATCAACATATATCTTTGATAAACTGTTCTTTATATTTTGTTGCTTTTACATTCGACTATATTTACTGTATATAGTAATAGTATTCGGAAAGGTATTTTCAGACAAGTATATCATGAGCTCTGATTCAGTCTCCTGTGAAACACACCTTCCTTCTTTCACCTCCTTTAGTCATCTTCATCCACCTCAGTTTGGTTTTTACTTTTACTGAAGATAGATTTTTTTGTATAATGTATTGTTTTTATATTGTAGTATAATTTTTCCTTCCATTTCCTTACCCCAAATGCCTCTCATATACCCCTCCTTGCTGTTTTAAAAATAGTGAAATATTTTATTAATTGTTGCTACATATATATGCATATGGATGAACACACATGTAAGGTTTAAATGAAAATATTCATATTTGTGGTGAAAATGTACCTCACAACCACCAAAGCCCCTCTAGCTAAAATCCCAATTCTGAATATAAGAATCCCTGTGTTTGAGTTTTTGGTCTGGGCTGCATAAGAGAGTTCTACATACAGGATGCTGCTATTGGCCTACAGATAAAAGTCCCTGCTGTTAAAGGTGCCATGCATTTGAAAAGAAGAGGTCCAGAGTCTCCTCTATTGAAACTGATTTGAAAACCTCCTGTCTGAGGAATAGATTTCATGGTATCATAAGGTGCTATGCAAGCTTCAAAGTGGCCAATAGTTCTCACCTATTATTAAATCTGAGAACCACAATAATAATCAGTATGACATGATAATGGTAAGGATACAGTAGAGGCACACATACCTTGGTGGTAACAAAAAATTCTCTGGACTCCAAACTCAATCAACAAGAGGGAAACCATGCCTGATAATGGAAATCTGGGCAAGTACTCAGCAAGTCAAGTCATGACTCTTGGACAAGAGCCTACAACTGAATCTTACTAAGGCAACATAATTCTACAACTACAGTTTATATAATTGTTCTAACACCCACAGATAGTTATTATCCTCACTGAAAATTTGGAAATATTGCATTGAATATATAGATTGATTTTGGTAATATGGCCATCTTATCAATGTTGATTCTTCTGATCCATCAGTATGCAAAAATCTACCTATTTGTCTATCTATGTATCTATGTATCTATCTGTCTGTCTGTCTATCTATCTATCTATCTATCTATCTATCTATCTATCTATCTATCTATCTGCATCTTCAAATACTTTCCTTGATATTTTCTAAAACAATCAATGCAGATGCCTTTCACTTCCTGTTTAAATATATGCCAAAGTATTTTTTAAAACTATGTTGAATTAAACTCTTTCTGAGCATTCTCAGCATGTTCACTATTGGTACTTAGGAAGTCCATTGAATCTTGTATGGTGACTTAAGCAGAGTGCAAGACTATTCTTTCAAAGTAGTTTGCTGTGTAATCCTCTTTGGGATGATAATTTGAAAAAAGGAAGTCAGTGCCAATGCTCCCAGAGCCTGCACGAATATGAGAAACTGGCAGAAAGCTGTCACCCAACTGTCACCATGCAGTGTCCAAGAACTCAATATTGAAGATTGTATTGAAGTTGTACAGAAAAATTCCACTGTTTCTAGAAAACATGCTAAAGCAACTAGTTCAGACAGGGCCTCAAGTCGATGACTTCATTTCAAATTTGTTGAAACAGAAAACAGATTTGCTTTCCTTCTACATCCAAGTTTTCCTTACAAACATTTATAGCCACGTCCATATAACTGGGCGCCTAGGGATTTAGGGCAAACAACAATCTGATATCTGATTGATGCAGCAATTTATTTAATATTTGTTAGTTTATTTAAGTGGCTTCTTTAAATTTTATTTTTGCTGGTTGTTGGTCCTGGGGATAGTGTCAGGGGCTTTGTGCCCTCTGAGCATTGTGCTCCACCCCTGACTTCACTGCCAGTCTCCTGTGAACTTTCGATATCTTAAAAAAAAAAAAAAAAAAAAAAAAAAAAAAACCTTAATACATGTATTGAAATTTCCATCTATGCATTCAATTTATCACTATACAGTTTTACTATTTTTAAGTTCTCTGGGTTTTATGCCCTCTATCTCTTATTCTGTTTTCCACTTATACCACTTATTTGTGCTTATATCACATTAAATTTATTTCTCCTGACTGCAGAACCTTGTTGGCATCTGCAATGGTGTCTGGGTTTGAAGGTTGTTTATGGGATGGATCCCCAGGTGGGGCAGTCTCTGGATGGTCCTTCCTTCTGTCTCTGCTCCGAACTTTCTCTCTGTAACTCCTTAGCTGTCTTCTGAAAGGCTCTTCCAGTGCCTGGAAAATACAGAAGTGGATGCTCAAAGTCATCCATTGGACAGAGCACAGCGTCCCCAATGAGGGAACTAGAGAAAGTACCCAAGGAGCTGAAGGGGTTTGTAGCCCCATAGGAGGAACAACAATATGAACTATCCAGTACCCACAGAGCTCCCTGGGACTAAACCACTAACCAAAGAAAACACATGGTGGGACTCATGACTCTAGCTGCATATGTAGCAGAGGATGGCCTCATTGGTCATCAGTGGGAGGAGAAGCCCTTGGTCCTGTGAAGGTTCTATGCCCCAGTATAGGGGAATGCCAGGATAAAGAAGCAGGAGTGGGGAGCTGGGGAGCAGGGCAAGGGGGAAGGGGATAGGGGATTTTTCCGAGAGGAAAATAGGAAAAGGGATAACATTTGGAATATAAATAAAGAAATATCTATTAAAAATTGTAAAAAAAAAATATTTCTCTTTTCCCAGGGAGTCCTGATGAAGTATGTTTGGAAGTTGTCATTAATCTTAGCCCCCTTACTCTTTCCTTCACATTTTTACAAATGGGTTTACCTGCAACCAGAATTAAATATTTTTATCTCTCTTGTAATTTTCTGTCAGTACAAGTGAAATTATTTGTTGTTACAGTTTTCAGTCATTTTCAGATTTAAGATAATCTTTTGTTTAAGCAGTCATCAGCTTGTCGGGTTTCTTAAAATTTTTCATGCCCCCATTTGAGCAGCAGCCAATAGGTTTCTATCCTTAAAAGTATCCGCAGCAATTTAATCTTCTGAACAGTTGTTTCTGTTTTCCACACCCTGATCCATCAAGTGATCAATGAACATGTTGCAAATAACTAGCCATACTTACCTAGGCAAACGCTGGTCCAGTGTTACTTTAAAATGGCTTAAGATAATCATGTGAGTACAAGGTTCCCTTAGTAAAAGTTAAAATTCCAAGTTTTTCTCTATGAAGAATTATTATTGTAAAACCTAATTTCCATCATTTCTTATCTCTGATACACAAATTTACTGCTGAATGGTGTATGTACTAAAAGCCTGCTTTTTTAAAATGGATTTTTCACTTAGCAGACTAGAGTTTTCCAAAGAAAGTGTACAGCCTTTCTATTTTCTTGTTATTTATTTATCTATGTTGTCTGCTCTACTGAGAAGGGAGTCCTTAAGGATCCTGAATAGGTTGCATCTAGACATTCTAGTCATTCTAATCTGCATTCAGTTTCTATAAGAAAAAAACAACTTAGCAGTATTCTGTGTAAGGTTTTGTTAACTTGTTTTTTAGAATTAACCTTATCTCATTTTTTTTTTTTTTTTGGCTCTTTCAACAGTACTCTTTATGGACTTCTGTACCTGGAGTTTGTGTTTGTGATGCTTTTGATGGTCCACAGGATACTGAGACCATTTGTGTGTTGGACACAGAGTCATATGTTGGTATAGACCACACTAATTTTTATATATTCAGCTTGAGTTTCTCATCTTATTGGATCAGAAAGACCTTATTAATTTCTTAAAATTGCAGACCTAGAGGTAAGTGGGACAGCATAGTGTGCATACGTAGTCATAATCTTATATAGTTATTGTTTATTCAAGGAATGTTGGCATTTAAATTCACAGAAGTATTATTAGAAAAATAACATTACCTTGTCTTGGAATATATTCATAATGATTACTCCCATATAGATTAATGAGATACAATAGCGTGTGTGTGTGTGTGTGTGTGTGTGTGTGTGTGTGTGTGCTTGTGTGTGTGAGTGTGTGTGTGTGCATGCTCGCATGTGTGTGTTCATGCATGACTTTCATGTTCTCTCTCTCTATCATGTAGACCCTGAGGATTAAACTCAGATTTTCAATCTTGGTAAAGATTACCTTGATAAAAATACCTTTACCTGCTGAGTCATCTTACTGGGACACAAAATGTAGCTTATTTGAAGGAAAAAAATCATTAAATTCATAGAAATTAGCCCATAATCAATTTATTTGCTTGACTTGTGCTATTAAGGATTGAACCTAGGGACTTGTGCATGTTGGACAAGTATTCCCATATCCCTACTAATCTATATCCCTACCCTTCTAATTTTTTTTTGTAAAGTTAATTAGATACTTTCTTAATTAGTGTTGTGCATTTGTATTATCATTCACTTCATTTGTTAATGTTCAGGGGAGTAAATGATACACTGTACCTGATGTGTGTAATACTATACTGACAGATACATCTATTGGATATTTTCTTATTCAGAATGTTTGAGGAACAGTACAGACATTCTAAGTAGACTGAAAATGATCTATGGAAGAGAGAGTGTTTCTTTTTTAAGGTTTTATTTCTTTCTTGATAGTGCCTGGATAATCAGAGCAGAAAAAAATCACTGGGACTGTGTTCTTAGTATGCCTGACTACTGCAGTTAAAGAACGCCACGGGATTTGATGAAGTAGACAGTTTCAGTACCTTTAGGAACTCAACAGCACGAGCAACATTTATAACTTGGAAGTCACTTTTTCTTTAGCATATATAATGTTCTATACTGATGCACTTTGGCCATAGATAGGCCTGTTCATATATCTTCAATAAATCTGTGATTTATTGAGGGGAATAAAATACTTATTAATCATTTGAGTTCAGGATATGAAATAATTTTTCAACTTGTCCAGATGAGCCTGTCCAGCCAAATTCTATCATCAATTGTGGGAGATGGTAGAAACTTGGCCTTGAATGTCAATCTGTCTTCAGACACAGTTTTAATTTCAGTTCCTACCAACGCACCACTAGCTTGACAGTGAATTATGACTTTCCACTCTCTGTGCTGGACATGTCACTCACAGATATTCTGATTACATGACCATATTCTGAAGAAATCATTTTAGATAAATGTTATTGTTCTAATAGAAAAATCTAAAAATTTCTTTTCTTGTGAGTAAGTAAAAATTGTGTACATAAAATAAGCCACATAAAAACAAGATAATAACTGTACTCTAAATATTTATGTCCTTGAAAATCATGGACTGAATCCTAAAATATTCAATTCTTATCAATGCAGAAAACAATTGTTATAAGCAAAGATGTGTCATTTTGGCAGTAATTTCCTATGCAGAACAACACAAGTGCCATAGTCCATTTAATTCAGAAAGTGAGAACAGGTAGTAAGTAAGGACAATTTCAAGTAAACAGTGTATTATAATTCCTTGAATCAGGAAATAGAATCAGTTAAATACACTGCACAGCATAGATGAAAATCTTGAAAACAGAATCACAAGACAGGAATTGTTTTCAAGGAGAAAATTAAAATAACTATTTCTAATAACTGTTCACTATGATATAAATAAATGACTGGCATTATTTTTAAACAGTAAATTAGTAGTGAATAAAATCAATAAGTCCAATTAAGTTGTGCTAGTGAATATCTGGTATGATCTCTGAGGAAGTAAAATTAAGTAAGGCTCTCATTGTGTTTGTATTCTAGACTCTGTCTAAATGAACATCATCAGCACAGTGAGTTTAAAGAAGAAAGTAGAGCATATTTGTGAAATTTTTTTTTACTGAGTTCCTTTCTTTTTTTATTAGATATTTTCTTAATTTACATTTCAAATGCTATTCCGAAAGTCCCCCCCTCCCCCTCCCTGCTCCCCTGCCCACCCACTCCCACTTCATGGCCCTGGCATTCCCCTGTATTGGGGCATATAAAGATTGCAGTACCAAGAGGCCTCTCCTCCAAATGATGGCTGACTAGGCCATCTTCTGTTACATATGATGCTAGAGACACAAGTTCTGGGGGTTCTGTTTAGTTTATATTGTTGTTCCTCTTCTAGGGTTTCAGACCCCTTCAGCTCCTGGTGTTCTATCTCTAGCTTCTCCAATGTGGGCCCTGTGCTCCCTCTTATGGATGACTGTGAGCATCCACTTCTGTGGGAGTCAGCTATATCAGGGTCCCTTCAGTAAACACTTGCTGTCCTATGCAATAGTATCTGAGTTTAGTGACTGATTGTGGGATGGATCCCCAGTGGGTTTTTCTCTGTATGGTCCATCCTTTCATCTTAGCTCTAAACTTTGTCTCTGTAACTCCTTTCATGGGTATTTTGTTTCCTATTCAAAGGAGGAATGAAGTATCCACACGTTGGTCGAAATTTTAATATATATTCCTGCACATTACCTATATGATCAATACGAGCATATTTCTCATGGTAGAGACAAAGTAGACAAAGTTAATGGTAGGTTAGAAGCTAGAAGGAATTTGAATAAAAACCATCCATGGCCAGTTTGATTCTGAGCAGGAGTGTGCTTCTGAGAAGAGAGATGCACAGAGAACTGCCTTAAGGGTGGAAGGCACAGGAGCAGACAATTGGCTTAGAGCAGTCCACAGGGTTCCAGAATGAGGCTCTTTACTACATCCATGGGGGCAGCACAAATTGGAAATGATGTTATCCAGGAACTCAATGCAGCAACAGGCAGATAAAGATTGGGCATGGGATATAAACTGGATTTTGTGACTCATGTACATTGACTTGACTTAATGAAACATATCATAGAAGATGAATACACTTCAGTGAAATAGCAGAAGCATTTTCAGAGTTAAGCATTAGTCATGAGTTTTAAACACCTTAGGATTGTAAGTGGGATAGAAAGTGCCTTATAGGGTCTTTAAAGACCACCCAAACATGACCATAGTTGTCAACTCAGAAGCATGTATGTAAGTAAAAGATGGTTAGAGATAGAAGGCATGCCTAGGCACCAAGGACTGTAGGAGAGGAATTCATAGGAATCAGCTCCTTCCTGGAAGGTGTTAGATGATGTGAAACAGGAAGTGCCTGTTTAAATGTAGTACAGAGCAAAAGGCCTGAAGGAGTTTTATAGTCTATCCTGATGACACTAGGTCCCAACTAAGGATGCAAGAGGAAGAGCATTTGGCATAAATAGGATTTATTATTGTTGCACAAGTTTTAGGGTTCAGGTACTTACAGTCTGAAGGAATATGGAACCATTGCAAAAGAAGAAAATATTTTTAAGATACAAAAATAGATATACTCACAAATGTATATATGTTTGAAATGAAATTGGACATCTAACAATGAAATAAACTAAACTGAGGTTCTAGTAGACAAGCATCTAACCCCAGAGAGTCATTATCTGATGTGATGCTGAGGGTTACATAGTTGTGAGTAAAGAAACATCCATGTGAGAGGAACAAAGAGAACATAGAAGCCTTTCAACATTGCTTATCTCTGTAGAGAGGTCAAAAGTCTATCTTGCATAATTAAAATTTTAATTAAATGCACTTTCATTTTAGTTAAAGGGTAGCTTCACCAGCCTTAGAACACTTTTTGAGTTCTTCAGAAAAAAAAAAAAAAAGAATCTCAGTTGCCATAGAAATCTACTCTCTTCCCAATGATGGCCAAGAAGTGGGAGTGGGTGGGTAGGGGAGCAGGGAAGGGGGAAGGTATAGGGAACTTTCAGGATAGCATTTGAAATGTAAATTAAGAAAATATCTAATAAAAAATAATACTAGTATAAAAAGAAATCTACTCTCTTTCATGTGATTGAAAGTAGGTTTCTGTTGTCTGGCAAAACTCATTTTATGGATTAGTTTTAAAATAATTGTGAAACAATGATGTGTTAAAAATAGAAGAAAAGAGAATAAGGCTCTTATGTGTTGCCTCGCTTTGTGACCAGACACTGCTCCTTGTGTTTTAAAGATGATCCACATAAATGTCAAAGGATAGACTTGTTGGACATCAGTGGGAGGGGAGGCCCTTGGAACTGATAGAGCTTGATGCCCCCATGTAGGAAAATGCCAGGGCAGGAAGTTGAGAGTGGGTGAGTGGGTAAGGGAGCACCCTCAAAGAGGCAGGGGGAGGGGGAATAGATTAGGAGGTTTCCTGGGGGAAACCAGGAAAGAGTATAATATTTGAAATGTAAGTAAAGAAAATATCCAATAAATAAAAAAAACCCACATTTCAATAGAAAATAAAAATTAAAAAAAAAGAATGATCTCTATATTTTTTCACCAAAATTACAAATTTGGTCCTTATTTTTTATTTAAAGTGACTGCTAAACATAATATTTTTATAACACAAAATTACCCATCAGTGATAACTAAGGATCATCACTCTAAATATTGTACTTATTAGCATTCTATGCTCTCTCTTTCTCCAATAATATTTCAATGATCAACTTATGCTTTTATTCTCTTAAAGCTTCTGTCTTATTCTTCAACGGTTTTATGATTTATTTCTCTGAGAGAAAGAAAGAGAGAGAGACTGAGAGAGAGACAGAGAGAGACAGAGAAGAGACAGAAACAGAGAGAGACATACAGAGATAGGCAGAGAGTGATCCCATGGTGTGTAACTAATACAGGGATGTATGTATGGTTAAGTGTGTGTTGTACATGTGTTCATGAGTGTGTGTGTGTGTGTGTGTGTGTGTGTGTGTGTGTGTGTTTTATGCATGGAAAGTATATATAGGTCAGAGGACAATTGTGAGTGGCAGTTCCCAAGTACTTTGCTCTTTGAAGCAGAATCACTCACCAACAAGGAACTTGACCATTTCAGTCAGGTTAACTGGCCTGCAAGCTTTCAGCCATTTGCCTATCTCTGCTTCATTTCTCAGAGCTTGGATCACAGGGAAGTTTTCAGGGACCATCAGCATTGGACTAGGCTCCTCCCTCTCTCAAACTTGTGATTTACCCACTAAGCCACCTCTCCATCCTGATCCTTTTCTCTCTAAATATAACTTAGAAAGCTTACAATGCTATTTACTGAGATTTGCAAGCACTCCACAGAACAATAAAATCTTCCTAAAATATTCAAATGTGTTTTAAGGTTATTAAACAAATTTAACATTGTCCTAGAATTACTGAGAAATATGACATCATGGGCTGACCATGTCTATACGTAAGTATTTTTGGCTTCCTTTTAAGACATTTGCAAGAAAAAAATAGTGGAAATTCAATTTCTGTTTCTTTTGTCCAAAAGCTGTGTTGTTTGTCTGCCTGTAGCTTCATGCTATGACATCATTCTAATCAGAAATGGAAGCGCCCCTTGCCAATATTAGAACATTCTTGAACTTGGTGATTTCATACATTTGAAATGGATTTAAATCTTTAGAAGTCAGTTCATGAACTATAAAATAAAAAGAACATTACTTCCTTTTTCCAAGAAAAGTGCTTCCCAGCCGCTTCTTGGACATGACATTTCCTCCATGAAGCCAGACTTCCATGAGCTAAAGGGAAGGAAATTGGAAACATATGGAGCATCAAATTGTCTCTGGATTTAACTCTTATAATGAAAACATTCACATGTTGGAACAATAAGTACACCAATCTGGGGACTGAGATAGACATTAAACTGAATTAAAAATGAATAGCTTAACACCTTTATGGGACTAGAGCCTGTGTAGTATGTTCAGCATTCCGGAGGCTTGGCACTTTTGATACTGATTTATTTGAAATAACAGCTAGAAATAGTTTAAGGTAAAGCATTCCTTTGTGACAGCTTTTGCCAAGCAGAAAAGCCACCGCAGAAAGAAAAGCACAATTTATACATGAATGCAAATCATAACAAAAATTCTAATGGAAAAATAAAATAATACATTGATCCAAACATTTCCATAAAAACTCACTTGAGAGACAAACACAATGGGAAAGGGCAGTAACTGGTTGCTTCTTTGTTTGAAGTAGATTCTTGTTTTGTACTTCAGGTTAGTTTCGAACTCAAAATCCTCCTGCCTTAAACCTGTGAGTGCTGGGATTGCAGGCATGTACCTCCACATCTGTCTACATTTTATATTACATTATTTTTCCTTCATATTGGAGACTGTAAAATTGATTTACAGATGCTAAATACCATGAAAGAGAACAAGTATACTAAAGATGTACACTGCCCTGTGTCTATACGTCAACACTCTCAAAACCTCAACACACATTGCTGGACTTCATGCTTTGACTTATTTTCATATTATTGAGAATTCATTGTTTTTCATTGTTTTAAGAATGTGTTTGATTCTGGAAACCGTGAGAGGCTTTGGGCAGATCATAGCCATAATTTTCTTGAATTAAGAATAATTTTACCCATAACAAATATATATTTAAAAGGTTTTGATATCTTGTATTTCATGTTTCAATTTCCACTCCATATATTCCAGTATCAAAGTCCTCCACTGTATGAGCACATCATTGAAAACTCTGGCTTCTGCTCATAATATAAGGCATCTTCTGGAGGGAATGCAGCCAGCTTGGCTTATTTTGTCAGCTCTCAAAGATTGGTATAATTCCAGCATAGAACTGCTGGTTTTCATTCAAAGCAGTGAAGCCTTGAGTATGTGGCAGATTTAAAACCAATCTAATCATTTATTTTAAATCTACATGCTAAAGAATGGCTTATTTGAATTAAAAGTGTTGAGTAGAATGTTGTTGAAATTGGTGTAATTGTTTTCCTTTGTACATGACCATTAATATTTTTGCTTCTTGGTTTGAACCCATTCCCCGAAGTGAGAACAAGAGAGATTTAGGAAATATGCCTTTTGTTCACTTCTGGGCAGACTTGGCCTTGTTGAGACAGAGTTGCACTACAGTGACATTTAAAAAGGAAAAATGCAAGCTATTTTGAATCATGCCAATCTTACTTATAATCTATTTTTGAACAATGCACGCGAAAGAAATTCCTATTCTCAGAGTAATAGTGATTTGCCCTCTGGTGGAGTCTACCCTTCCACCTGCCTCCATTAAATAAAGCCAGAATAGAGAACAGGGATAATTAAAAATTAACTGCACCCAACTGGCTCCACATTGCTTTAATTTCTAGAAGCCTGTTTGAGTGGGTTCTTTTCAAAGCTCTTAATTGCAATATTAAATGAGGTCTCATGGTCTAATATCTTTCTTCCTAGGTTTTTACTTCTCAACTTAGCTTTGGTCTTATCCATTACTAGAGTGCAAAGGTGTATTGTGCTGTAAAAATTGGTGCTGTCATCATCAGTGTGAGATTTTTTTAGAGGGAGAATGTCAGAGGAAGAGAAATTTATTTAAGGGTTACAAATTATTAAATGGATTATTATTGATAAATATCTTTTATTTTTTACAATTTAAGGGGTTTCTAGAAGTTTGCCTATTATTTTCTTTTATTCTGAGTGGTTTGCTACTGTCATTATTTAAATATTAAATAGTTCCCCAAAGACCATGTTTGGAGGCTTGATTTACAGACTGGGGCTGTAGAGATATGAGTGAATCTTTAAGAGTTGCACACTAGGTTTGTTGACTGAAGAGTACTAACCCCCCACCTCTTTTTGAAATTTTCTCCAGCTATGCTAGATAGTTTGCTGTGCTGCATGCTTTCCAAAACAGCTTTCAACACTGCATACAATCAGTGAGTTCAACTAAACATGGAAGAACCACAACCTCGTGAACCATTAGAGAGAATAAATCTTTCTTTAATGTAAGACTATGATTGATTTTTGTGATAATAACAAAAGGCTAGCTAGCACAGCTGTTAAAGGACCAACTATTCCCTTCTTTCAGGACTGGACTCCTTTTTGATGAAGCCAAATTCTCCCTATGTTGTCTCTGGAGTTTCTAGGATTTAAATATAAGGACCTCTCATTCATTTAATAAAACATGCATCACGCTTAGATTTTTTTTTTACCATCATTACAAGCAAAACAAAAGGTTTCATTATAATTTATAATTGGGCTGTAACTGACCATCCATTTCATCCACATTTCCTGTCTAAGGCATAAAAGAACAAAACACAGAAGTATAGAGTCTGGAAAGGCCAAGTTATCAGTATCCCCACCCACCCCTGGATGTTCTTTGAAAGATATCATAATCCCATTGATCCTCATCTTTTCCTCTGCTTCTATTCCTGTGAGAACAAGCATATCTCATGAAGTTACTGTGCATATTGTCTAGGGTCCTCTGTTCCATTGAACTATATGACTCTGTGTAAATGACTGTGTGGTTCTCACTTCTAGTGGACCTATGCTAAAATTGGAACATGGAGATACTCACATGGTCCCTGTGGGAGGTGACATGCAAATGCACTAGTTTGAAATTGCTAAAAATTGCTAAAGAAATCAATGCATTAAATCACAATGGGTTTCATAGAGTGTGACTTGTTTCTCTTCTGAAACACAATTAAACTAACTAACTAACTAAATAAATAAATAAATAAAACAATGGTTGGTACTCCACTCATATCTATTTTAGACAGATACCACTGCTACTTCACATAGAGCAAGTTGATAAGGCAAGGGTTAATGCTTAGACAGATTTCAAATGGAAGAGAGCAAGAAAAGGAAAGAGACTGAAGTTACAGAGTATATGGTGGGTGAGCACAGTTGGGTGAGTGTGCCACATGTTATGTTTTTGGACGATTTGAATATCTCCATGAACTCAAGTAGACAATCCCTATAATTTAACTTCTTAAGATATGAGGCAATTGGAAGATAGGAAACTGAGGTGACAATATTGTAAAGCTCAACATGTCAGGGTCAGATTCTTTACTCCATAACAACATTATCCAAAGGCCTAGACTTATATCCTGAATGATTAGTAGATCCTGCAGAACTCCTCAAGCACCTTGTGTCTCTGTCTTTGCAAGTCCTCAGCTCTGAATGTACTTCACAGCATTTCACTGTTCACCCGTTAACTTGTCCTTCCAGCTTGTATTCAGGTAGATTCAGCATTAGCCACCAGAAACCCTTGTGCTGCGATACTCTTTTAAAGAGCTACTAAGTCAGTCTCTGATATTTTGCAGCACCCCAATTGTCTGCAGCATGGGAGGTACCAGAATAGTCATTTTCAGTGATTACATAGAAAAGGTAGAATAGAATCTTCTGGGAGGGAAGACTGGGAGGAGGGCAACAGTTAAGATGTAAATACATACATACATACATACATAAAATCATGAGGAGCTCAAGGATCTTCATCTAGTAGCCAAGTTCCCTCTGACAACTCATCTCCCAGTTGTTATTCTTTCCAATTTCTATACTGTTATGTTTTTCTTTTTCATAGAAGCAAACTTCCTGTATCTGTACAATATAAAAAGTCAATTAAATAATTATACCAGAAATAAGAACTGAGCCTCATATGCAGAATCATTTTATGCAAGGAAATGTAAATTTGGTTTTGAATGCTTCTGCAATGGTAAATTGGTAAACATCTATTTGTAAATGCACATAACACAGAACTTTTGTGCCAGGTCATTGCATGGCCCCTCAATTCAATAGCTCTTTAGACTTTAACTCTGCTCACCTCCTCTAATATAATCATTGGTAGCCATATGCTACATATTACTTAGTTTCATCTTTACAGCCCATGTCTCTTTGTAAAGTTTAAGCATCTTAGCCATTGCATGGTTATTAATCTCTTTGCCTGATAATATAAAAAAAAATAATAATGTGGAAAGAAATCTTGCTGACCATTTTCATGACTAAGCATCAGGTTGTAGAAAACAAGAGATATAATAGTTGCATAAAGGTTTGCAATTAATAATAAAAATAAGGAGTGAATCCAGTTAGTATCACTAGCCTATGAGAAAATAATTTTGCACTATTAAAAGTGAGAGATGAGAGAAACCCTGTCTCAAAAATATGAGAAATGAACATGAGTTCAGAATAGTATTAGTCAAATGAGTAAAACACTATACTTTATACATTTTTATCTGAATATAAAACCATTGGCTCATCCTGCTAAAAAGAAATGAGAATATATAATGTACCCTTTAGATATCAGTGAATGCCACCTATTCTTGATTGGTGATCCAATCCTTGCTTCATTCTCTCTCTCCCCTTCCTCCTTCTTATTTACTACTGCCACCACTCCCTTCTTCAATCTCCCTCATATCCTCCTTCTCTTTCCCCCATTTCAATCTTATACAGTAAGAGTATTTGGCTTGCTTCTAGACATCCCAGCTCAGAATGGCCCTTTCATCTTGACAAATGAAGATTATGAACCTACAACATTGAAACATCCAAGGAGAACATAAATAAATATTTATTTCGATCAATCATAAGTTTTCAATTACACAGGAGAATTAGAAATCACAAAAGTGATCAGTTGAAGCTGGTTAGTCATGGGAGATATAGGAAAAGTGTTTAAAACAGGGCCCAGGTATCTCATAATTTCTGTGCACTTACCTTCTTTCCTCATGCTCCTTTAAGTTATCCCTCTTCTTAAACCCAAATGTGGATGAGAACCATAATTGTTACAAATACTTGGAACCTCCCATTAGTTTATGGCCAATTGCATTTTGATTCTCTCAACTGACAGAAGAGGCAAAACTCGACTGTAGAAAAGGCAAACACAACCAGAAAGGGAAATAAAACACTGCATAGAATCTTCCAAGAGCTGGCATGATAGAATGGCAGCGAGATAGGATGGCTGATTGATGTCTCAGTCACAATACCAGGAGACAATTTTTAGTTCTTTTCTTACAGATATCTGTTGAAACCTCAGTTCTAAAACTCATAATATGCTGTCAGCACCATAGTAGAAGAGCAACACCAGGAGACAAAATAAGATTACATTGTCATAGCAATATACCAGGAAGAAGTATCTGCTTCCCATTCACATAATCTTGAACTTAACAGACTGTGAAGAACTTAGAGACCAAACGAATAACATATTCCCCAGAGTGTTCAGCCATGATTCCACCAGACTCTATACCAGTCTAGTCTACATGGTTCTGTGTCCCATTGAAGAGACAAATAAGTGTATGTGTACCTAGTGCTTAAGTCTTCAGATCTATATAATTGTTAAATATAAAAAGATACAAATTATGTGTGTTTTGTGATTAGTATAAATATTCAGAAAAAAAAGATCAAACTGTCCCCGTATTAACTTATATGATTAAGTAAAATTTAAGAACAAAAATCCATGGAAGATAACCACATGTGGTTTCCCAGTGGGTTCTCCATTTAATATGCCACCAAGCAACTTCAGAGTTAGTCAACCTGGTCTCATAGACTGGAAAAAGGGACAATGGCTACAGATAATCTCACAAGACTGTTAAAGAGAATAAACAGCATGATTTATATGAAGCCATAATTCATGTGAAGTGCTTAGCACCTCTTTCCAAGGCAATACTCAATAAAAATGATCTATGATGCTCACATATTTATAGAGATATATTTATGCACATGTATGCATATGCATATCAAATGTGGATGATGGATTCACAGACAGTGAGTATTTATCACGAGTCTTTTCTGTTTTTCAAATACTTTGTTTCCAGGGAAAAAAATTCACAGCAGAATTGTAAACTGTCCTTGATACTTTCCATTTTAAAATTTACAGTTTAAAAATGGCAGACATGAAGGTAACAAATTGTTTTGTATGTACATAATTTATAGCTTGTTCAGTGTCAAGAGAAACAACCAAATATATTGATGTTTATGGAATTGAAACTTTAAATCTTTAATATATGCTTAACTCTTTTACATTCCTTGTATCATCCCAGAATGATTTTTCATTCTGCTTCTGAGTTCTTGTTACGAATTAGTAATGATGATAAAATTATCATTCCTAAATGGTCCCAGGATCTTTGTGTCTGTCTCTCCTCAGCCCTTCAATCACACTTGTTTTTTTTATCACACATTTATAATTTAAGGGCAGGATTTACTAGAGATGTATTTGAGAATATGTATCTTAATTCACACATGGCTTGTCCTGAAGCTTAGGTTGCAAGAGCTACAGATTTTGCTTTAGTAAGTCACCCACCTTGAAGGTGACTCCTGAGTGACAACTTTTTCAGCCTGTTCTTGAGTCCAGAGACTGCCTTGAGGTGGGGATTGCAGGACTATAATTAACCCTGGAGCAAATTGAAATACCCATGCTTATTTCACAGAATGTGTTTTAGCTGTAGAATTCCACCCACACTGGTGCCCAATCTGTGCATTTTCCAAATATGCTTGCCAAAGAATGAAAACTACTGAAAAAAAGGCTGGAATAGACACAAGAAAAGGAAGGGAAGTAAATTTAAAAGTTTAATGAGATTTAAAATAAGTTAATTTAGTTAAGAATTGTTTTATTATTATTATTATTATTACTACTATTATTATTATTATTCCAATTTTGGCTAATTGCTGTTAAACATTTGGCTGTTAATAAAATGGAGACGGAAATAGTATTTCACCTTTTTATATTGTCTAAAGAGACCTTAAATTTGTGATCTTCCTATCAGATTTCCAATTATTACAATTACAGGAAGACATCAGCATGCTTCAAATCGATGATGCTGAGAAACCAATTCAGGTCTTTTGTGTATGCTAGTCAAGTGTTTTACTAACTGAAGCACATCTTTACCCAAGGTAAATGTTTTAAATTACCATTAAAAATAGTGCTGGGGAAAGGAAACACATATTTGTAGGTCAGAACTAGACAGTAAATCTGAAACAAACAAACAAACAAACAAACAAACAATAAAAATATAATGAGGGATTATGTGGGGCAATGGGCTATGCACAGACGGCCTGGTCTCCAGTCGAGCTGAGGTCTTGAACCCCATGGAACCTGTGGGTGATAATTTTCACCTACATGGGACAGAAAGCATTCTCCTGGATCCCTGGCTCTTGTCAAAGTTACTGCTCCCACAGCCCCCACAGGAGAAGCATGTGGCTTTCAGTCATGTAGACAATGTCCCAAGCTTCTGGCCTTCTTGCTAGACTCCTCCACAGTTACCTAGCAACAGCAAGATAATACAGCCCCTATAAGAGGGGCTGTTTGGCCCCTCCTTGCTCTCTAAGCTCTTACTCTCTTAAGAATGAAGAAATAGATTATTTTGGTATGTTTAAATGCAAATATAGGAAGAAATGCGGGCATGCATTAAATATCATTATAGTATATCTTTTTCATTCCTTGTTTTTTAACACACAATAAGAAAACCTATCCCTATGCTCTATCAAGTGAGTTTCCCTGAATAGACTAGAGAGAGAGACAAAACAAATTCAGCAGTGCTACAGTATGCATCTCTCAAGTAAAGGATATGGCAAATACAGTATTTTATAACCATGTTTGATATATGACCCATATTTTCCCTCTGCAAAGTTTTATTCTGCTCTTTGGAGAGTCATGTTCCTTTTTCCCCCATAATAAATGTCTAATCCTTTATATTAATTTTTATAATCCTTTGCCTGTACTTATTTCCAGATCATAGATAATTAAGAATTCCAGTTAGTTGAATATTCTATATCCTGGATATGTATAGTTGTCTTTCATGACTACATTGAAGTTTACTGAGCTTAGGGCAATAATAAGAACTCATTATTTAGTGTTGTCCCAAAGAATTAGGAAGTCATCAAGATTTCATGCCAAGATGCGTGATGGATTACCTATAGATCCACCACTCAAGAAGCTATGGCAGGGCTCTGGTGCTGACAAAAGCAAGATGGCAGTCAGTGGGGAAGTAAAGGATCTAAATGGCAGAGTGTGAGTAAGAGAACAAAAAACTCAGAAGGAAGAATTGTTAGAAACCCTCCAGGGATTCAGGGTCCCTTTTTAGTGACTCACCTTGAAGGACTAATTGAAGGTCAACCCCTACATACCAGAAAATAAACCTCTCACTTTTACATCAATCTGCATCTCAGTGTCTTACTCCAAAATGTCTCAAAAAACAGATTCATTCAAGATATGATACAGACTCAGATGATAAGTTTAACTACAGAAGCCTTTTTACTAACAGGAATAAGAAGGTAAAAGCCAGGTTCCATCTGTGTCCTGAAACCAACTGTTCACCACAGCTTTCAATATACAAATCCCACCAGGAGAGAGCTGATCTCCCAGGAATGCTGACAAACCTGAGAGCAAAAGTGAGACCACCACTTCTGCTCAAATTCCTGGCCCAAGACAGACAAGCCCAGAACCATCAAGACAAGGGAAGTAAAGAACAGCTGGGGACAGGATCCTTCCAGTTTTTGTCTGCACCACAGAGCTAACCCTGTGCTACTGCTCTCCATAACCAAAATCCTCCTGGAGAGAGCTGATCTCCCAGGAGTGCTGACACACAGGCTTACAGGAGGGAAAAGCCATAGTCAGAGACAGCAAGACCAGCTAACACCACAGATAACCAGATGGTGAGAGGCAAGGGCAAGAACATAAGCAGCAGAAACCAAGGCTATTTGGCATCACAAGTTCTCTCACCACAGCAAACCTTTGCTACACCAACACACCAGAAAAAGAAAGATTCAGATCTAAAACCACGTCTCATGATGATAATACAAGACTTTAAGAAGGACATAAATAACTTCCTTCAAAAAATAGAGTAGATCACAATTAAACAGGTAGTAGCCCTTAAAGAGGAAACACAAACATCCCTTAAAGAATTAAGTGAAACAAAACCAAACAGGTAAAGGAATTCAGGATCTAAAACTGGAAATAGAAACAGTAAAGAAATAACAAAGGGAGACAACTCTGCAGATAGAAAACCTAGAAAAGAAATCAGGAGTCATGGATTGAAGCATCACCAAAAGCGTACAAGAGATAGAAGGATCTCAGGTGGAGAAGATACCATAAAAAACATTGGTACAACAGTCAAAGAAAATGCAAAAGTCTCCTAACCCCAAACATGCAGGAAATCCAGGACACAATGGGAAGACCAAACCTAAGGATAATAGGTATAGAAGAGAGTGAAGATTCCCAACTTAAAGGGCCAGTAAATATTTTCAACAAAATTATAGAAGAAAACTTCCATAACCTAAAGAAAGAAATGGCCATAACTATACAAGAAGCCTACAGAACTCCAAATAGATTAGATGAGAAAAGAAATTTCGCCCATCACATAATAGTCAAAACATCAAATACACAAAACAAAGAAAAAATATTAAAAGCAGTAAAGGAAAAATGTCAATTACCATATAAAGGCAGACCTATCAGAATTACACAAGACTTCACACCAGAGACTGTGAAAGCTAGAAGATCCCGGACAGATGTCATACAGACCCTAAAAGAACACAAATACCAATCCAGGATTCTATACCCAGAAATTTTTCAATTAACATATATAGATAAACCAAGATATTCCATGACAAATCCAAATTTACACAATATCTTTCCACAAATCTAGCCCTACAAAGGAAAATATACGGTAACCAGCAACACAAGGAGGGAAACTACACCCTTGAAAAACAAGAAAGTAATCTTTCTTTTTTTTTTTTTTTTTTTTAAAAACAATGGTTTTTTGGTTTTTTTTTTTTTTTTTTTTTTTTTTTTTTTTTTTTTTTTTTTTTTGGTTTTTCGAACAGGGTTTCTCTGTCTAGCCCTGGCTGTCCTGGAACTCACTCTGTAGACCAGGCTGGCCTTGAACTCAGAAATCCTCCTGCCTCTGCCTCCCAAGTGCTGGGATTAAAGGCGTGCGCCACCACGCCCGGCTTGAAATTTTTTTTAATAGAGATTTTCTTTATTTACATTTCAAATGCTATCCCGATAGTACCCTATACCCTCCCCCGGCCATACTCCCCTACCCACCCACTACCACTTCTTGGTCCTGGTGTTCCCTTGTACTGGGGCATATAAAGTTTGCAAGACTAAGGGGCCTCTCTTCCCAATGATGGCTGACTAGGCCATCTTCTGCTACATATCCAGCTAGAGACACAAGCTCTGGGGGTACCGATTAGCTCATATTGTTGTTCAATCTATAGAGTTGCAGACCCCTTCAGCTCCTTGGGTACTTTCTCTAGCTCCTCCATTGGGGATCCTGCGCTCCATCTTATAGAAGACTGTGAGTATCTACTTCTGTATATGCCAGGCACTGGCATAGCCTCTCTTGAGATAGCTATATCAGGGTCCTTTCAGCAAAATCTTGCTGGCATATGCAATAGTGTCTGGGTTTGGTGGCTGATTATGGGATGGATCCCCAGGTGGGGTAATCTTTCAACAAACCCAAAAGAAGATAGTCATACAAACATAATTCTACCTCTAACAACAAAAATAACAGGAATCAACCATCACTATTTCTTAGTATCTCTTAACATCAATGGACTAAGTTCCCTCCAAAAAGGACTAACAGGTTGGATATATAAACAGGACCCAGAATTTTGTTGCATACAGGAAATGTACCTCAGAGACAAAGACAGATACTACCTCAGAGTAAAAGGCTGGAAAACAATTTTCCAAGCAAGTTGTCCCAAGAAACAAGTTGGAGTAACCATTCTAATATTGAATAAAATTGACTTTCAACCAAAAATTTTTTTAAAAGATAAGGAAGGACACTTCATACTCATCAAATGGAAAATCTACCAAGATGAACTCTAGATTCTGAACATCTATGCTCCAAATGCAAGGGCACTCACATTCATAAAAGAAACTTTACTAAAGCTCAAAGCACACATTGCACCTCACACAATAATAGCAGGAAACTTCAACACTCTACTTTCAGCAATGAACAGATCATGGAAACAGAAACTAAACACAGACACAGTGAAACTAACCAAAGTTATGAACCAAATGGATTTAACAAATATCTATAGAACATTTCATTCTAAAGCAAAAGAATATATCTTCTTCTCAGCACCTCATGGTACCTTCTCCAAAATTGACCATATAAAGAGCTTGGAATACCCATGATAAAACTCCCTGACCTCATGAAGCTCAAGAGGAAGGAAGACCAAAGAGTGGATGCTTCAGACTTTCCTACTTAGAAAGGAGAACAATATAATCAAGGGAAGGAGAGGGTGAGAGAGACTTGGGAGTAGGAAAGGAGAGGCAGGGGAAAGGGGGGTGGAATCAGGTATCAGAGGATATGGAAGAGATGTACAGAGGGTCAGGAAATTGAACAGAGATGTGTAGCAATGGGGAATGGGGAACTGGGGGTAGCAACTAGAAAGTCCCAGATGCCAGGAAAGCAAATGACTCCCAGGACCCCAAGGGGATGACATTAGCTGGAATACCAAACAAAGGGGAGGGAGAACATGTTGAGATGATATACAGAGGTTACACATGGCCACTTGATTGAGGGATGAGGCCACCCACCCAGCTCCAAAATTTAAACCCAGCATTGTTACTGTCTAAAGGAAATATGGGCGCAAAAAGTGGAACAGAGACTGAAGAAAGGGCCATCCAAAGCCTGCCCCAACTGGGGATCCATCCCACATGCAGACATCAAACACAGACACTATTGCTGATGCAAGAAGTGCTTGTTGACAGGAGCCTGATACACCTGTCTCCTGAGAGGCTCTGCTAGATCCTGACCAATACAGATGTGGAGGCTTGCAGCCAACCATCGAACTGAACATAGGATCCCAGTGGAGGAGTTAGGGGAAGGACTGAATGAGCTGAAGGGACCTTCTGTGCCATCAGTAGGAGGGGAGGCCCTTGGTCTTGTAAAGGCTTGATGCTCCAGTATAGAGGAATACTAGGGCAGTGAGGCTGGAATGGGTGGGTGAGTGGGGAGCACCCTTATAGAAACAGGGTAAAGGGGGATGGAATAGGGGGTTTGAAGAAGGGAAACTGGGAAAGGGGATCACATTTAAAAATGTAAGCAAATAAAATATCCAATTAATAAAAGGTAAGAAGCTATGGCAGGTAGGTTTCCATGAATTAAAAGACAACCAGACCTATATGTTTAGTTACAGGTTGGTTTGGTCTATGGAGCAAAAGTCTGAACAATGCATTAAGTAAAATAAAAGTGAGTTGAGATGATGTAATCTTATCCCTGTCCCCTTACTTCATCTTTTCAACCTCACAGAGTAAAAAAGAGTAAATTTAATAGTGATATTAAATATATTTTATCAAATATTTTAATTTACATCTAAATGCTTTTATTGAATGTTAAATAACATTGATCATACATTGCTTTATCTCATGTGGGGTATGTCAATGTATTCCTAAAAGTACATGAATCAGCTCATCATGCTACTATTCCACCAACTTTAGATAACATATTTCAATTGTCTGCTGTGAGGGTTAATAAGATCATGGATATTTTCATCTGAAAGACTGTCACTTAAGAAGTTGATAAGATGACTCAGCATATTAAAACTCTTACTATCAAGACTGGAAAACCGAGTTCCACTCCTGGAGTCTACATGGAACCAACTCTAACAAAATGTCTTCTGACTGCCATTCATATCCACTACAGAATGTGTAGATAACAAACAAATAAATATAATTTGGCATAAGTTGATGGAGAGCCTCTCTTTTAATTCAGCAATAAAAATTTGAGCATTTGTGAATGTGAAAAAATATAAACAAGAATATTTTTTTCAGACTCTTTTCATAGCCTCCTGGGGTCATTAGTAAATATTAAATATGTTTCCCTTGAAAAGTTTACCCTATTATCATTTCAATTTCTTGTTGGCCTTTTGTGTTTTAGAAGTTACCAAAGAATAGTTTGTTAATTCAAGCCATCTGTGTGTTACTGTAGTTCCCCAAAATCACTCACCTTCCAGATCTAGGGGGCTACCTGAAGCAAAACACTAAGATATCTTCTTTAACTAAATTATCTTCTGGTTTTAAAGACGGGTATTAAAAGGGCACCAATGCACATTCGTTTGATTTATCCTTATATCACCACAAAGAATTCTTTCAATTCATGAATCATGTAGAGATGTACCTTTGTAGCTTTCTATCATTATTCTGCCTCCACTCCATGAATAGACTATTACCAACTGCTGTTGGCTTGCTAAAAATCCAGTGGTCTTAGTCAGGTTTTCTTTTCCTGCACAAAAAAAAAATCATGATCAAAAAGCAAGTTGGGGAGGAAAAGGTTTATTCAGCTTACACTTCCACATTGCTGTTTATCACCACAGAAAGTCAGGACTGAAACTCAAGCAGTTCAGGAAGCAGAAGCTGATGCAGAGGCCATGGAGGGATGTTATTTACTGGCTTGCTTCCCCTAGCTTGCTTAGCTTGCTTTCTTATAGAACCCAAGACTACCAGCCTAGGTCTAGCACCACCCTCAATGAGCCCTCCCACCCTTGATCACTAATTGAGAAAATGCCTTACAACTGGATCAAAATATTAGGGCATCCAGAGGCCTGTGATTGGACAGGAAAAAGGGAGGTGGAGCTAAGAGTTGCAGAGACAGAGAATATCTTGAGAGAAAGGGAGAAGGCCAAGATGGAGGAGGACGGGGAGAGGAGGAAAGACCTGAACTAGCATGGCTTTAGATAGCCACAGGTAGTAATGATATCCTAAGGTTAGAATAATTGGTATAAAACTTCTATCATTATCAATTGGTTCTGAAATCGTTGTATTGGTGTCTTGTTGCTTGAGAACTTATTGATATATAAATCAAATTGGTTAATTATAAGCTTCTAAAGTTTTGTTTCTATCAGGTAAATTGGTGTTGTGGTGAATCACCATGGGGTAGACGGTCCTTGCGTGGCAACAATCCACAAAGGGACTTGAGAGGTCTGGTCCATAGAGACTGCTGAGTTGAGATTACCCATCTGGAGCCATGTTGCCCATATAGCATGTTCCCTGTAGCGTGAGAAGCCTGTGGATCCATTTTTTTAATATTCCCCACAACAGAGGCTCCTTTCTCTGTGATAACTCCAGCTTGTGTCAAGTTGACACATTAGCCAGTACACCAATGTAGGGTATTTAATTATTGTGTTGCCAATTTCCACACACCGTTGAAATGTCAAATATGTTTTTGTTTGAAACACTTCATCTACTAGTCTTAGTGTGGTAGTCATCCAAGCAAGGTGATGACCATATACCTTGAAAACATAATGCAAGATAGAGAGCATATTCTATACATAGATCCAATATTAATCCTTCTTAAGCCAAGCATTAAGTGTTAGGTCAACAGAACATGGATAATGGAACACGTTCTGCATAGAAGTTTTCCATTTATTACAAAATCACCCCATTCCCATTATCACATCTGAAAGCCATAAGCACGTGAGATTATTTGGAGCTTTGAAGCATTATCTTCTGCATCCATAAAACAGTTTCCATTAATGCCCAATAGAATGTTATTCTTTGTCTCTCCAGTGGTTCATTTTATGTTTAAAATCTCAGCAGTCCTCACTGGATTGTTCTACAGGATTTTTCTTAAGACTCAGCCTGCTGTCCTCACAGAATTATTATGCATAATTCATTTCTATACAGCAGATATTCTGCCTTTATTCATGATAACAAAGGCATACAGGAATAGGGAATTCTGTTGGCATGTCCAATCAATATTGTCTGACTGATGAATTTGCATGCTTTATGTTTTACAATACTGGAAGATATTCTTTCAAAGCAGAGATACTGGTTATGCTAGAATACATTCAGAGAAAAAGAAGAAAATTCTTTTCCATAGTCTAGTTTAACATTCTGATTTTCATCACTATTTTTTATAGTCTCAAAACATCATATACTTCTATTCTCACAACTGAATTGCTGCCTTAATTAGCTTACCAATAGTTTTCCAAATGGGTTTTAATTTACAATGTACAGGAAGTCACAGAAAAAAATATTTTCTAAACTCTTCCACTCTGTTATTTTATAGACATGAGTTTGAGGTTTCAGGATCCCCACTGGACAGCTTAATTGACATTGGTCCTTTCCTATCATCCTTATTCTGATTAGTGGGCATGGCTAATGCCTCAAACAATCTGAAATCAGGTTTCTTATCTGATAGCTTTCTTAATTTTTCCAATCAGAATTACTAGATCAATTATTTTGGGAGGTAATTCTTTGGTGTTGAAAAATAAAGTCCTATTTTCCTCCTAAAATTCCTTAAGACCTTTATTTCCTCCATTCATTTTTATTGCTACAACTTCTTAATAACTACTTATCTCCACCATACAGAAAAGACTCTTTAGTTTCCATTTTTCTTTTCTCTCTCTTCAAGAATTACCACAATTTTCTCACAAATCTATGATTTATTTTTAAAAAATTTAATAGATATTTTCTTTATTTACATTTCAAATGCTATCCCCAAAGTTCCCTATACCCTCCCCCTACCCTGCTCCCCTACCCACCCACTCCCACTTGGCCCTGGCATTCCCCTGAAGTCACTTGATATGCACTCACTGGTAAGTGGATATTAGCCCAGAAACTTAGAATACCCAAGATACAATTTGCAGAACACATGAAACTCAAGAAGAAGGAAGACAAAAATGTGGATATTTCATTCCTCCTTACAATAGGGAACAAAATACCCATGGAAGGAGTTACAGAGACAAAGTTCAGAGCTAAGACAAAAGGATGGACCATTCAGAGACTTCTCCACCTGGGGATACATGCTGTAATCAGCCACCAAACACAGACATTATTGCATATGCCAACAAGAATTTGCTGAAAGGACCCATATATAGCTGTCTCTTGTGTGGCTATGCCAGTGCCTGGCAAACAAAGAAGTGGATGCTCACAGTCAGCTATTAGATGGAAATCTATTATTATTTGACCAATTCATCTCTTAACCATAGTTATGAGGGTAACAGGTATAACTTGGATTGGCTCAGTGTCATGATTTGCTACAACATCTTATTTTTTATTTGTTTCTGATAATTGGGTATGGCTAACCAGCAAATCTACTCTATCTTGTGAACCACAACCCCCAAATAAAGATTTTTTTTGGGGGGGGTCTCAAAACAACATAAAACAAAACAAACACTGTCTGGTTCCTGAGGAGCCACATTGGATCTCTGAATCGACATTCAAGCACAAATGTGCATACCCCTCTTGGTACTGGAGTTTCTAGGTCAGAAGATAGGAAGTCTAAATCTGGCTTGTGAAATTGCTACTTTGAGAGACCTATGCAACTATAAGTGAAGCCAAATATTTGCAGATCATGTGATTAGATTGTAAATAATATAATATGCTAACAAAGCAGAGGACATATTTGAGATGTTTCAAAGTGGTGGCTGTGATGCTTCAGAATAGAGAAAAACAACAACAACAACAACAACAACAACAACAACAAAAAAAAAAAACAGTCATGAAACTCAGATAAGATACTATATGTCAGGTCTCTAAGAAACACCACATTAATGTAAGACTATGAGTCCCAGCTAAGAAAGAATGTGTGTGTGTGTGTGTGTGTGTGTGTGTGTGTGTGTGTGTGTGTGCACATGCAAGCACGTGCACATACACATGCATGCATGCAATATTCTGTCTAATTAATTAGAGAGAACTTAGATGTCAACACTATAGCTGCTAATTTAATTTGGCACCAAAATTTCAACTTAGAAACTATGAATAGAGAGTATATCTACTTCCAAATGCCGTTCCAAGGTTGTTAAACCTTGGTCCGATGAATGAGCTCTTAAATAAGAGGTTGGAGAGGAATGTGCCCGGTATGGAATGGATTGAAACCCTTTGCTGTAACCACTGACCTGTAAAACTCAAGCAGCTTTTAGAACAAATTCTATCAAGCTGCCAGAAGCAAAATTCTTTCAGTAGGCCTTGCTCCATTGCCTTAGACACCTGTCAGTGTGCTGTGACCATTTATCTAGTACAGAGTGGTGTTTAAAAGTACCTTGAAAAATAGAATATATTTACCTTAGCACTTTGCAGGGAAATCTAAGTAGAATGGAAGTAACAAGGAGGTTGTCCCAGTTTGCATTAAAAAATCAAAACATTTTGGATTTGTCTAATGAAAATAGGCTCTGTCCATCTAGGTGATGGAGAACACAGTGATTCCTCGGCTCCTAGCTACGCACTAATGAGCAGCATTTTAGTTTTGCATAAAACTCATTGAGTGGCATTAAAAATATGGTGTTCTATCATGATGTCAACACTTCAACCCAGAAACCTTTTCATCTCTACTTAAATTCTTGTCACAGCTTTGTAGTTAATGTTTTCATTTTCATTTCCTAACAAAAGCCACATTAGAACTTAAAAATGGAAAAAAGTTATTTATTTGCTCATGTCATGATCAACCACAACTTACAACAATCACCACTTACTACAATAATAAAACATTCTCACACTTGTACACTAATAAAGGAACAACTATTTCACTGATACAGCCTATGCCTTTCTGTCGATATTTGTTCTGGACTATTAGGTATGAGACTGGTTACAAGCTAAGGACTCAACTTGTATCTTGTTTATGAATTAGTTGCACACAAGAAATACATATAAAGCAAACACTTAGATGTGCTCTTTCTGTGTCAGATGACCAAAGAACCAAAGACCGAAACTTCTTGGCAAAAAAACAACAGTAAAACTCAACAATAGTTTAGAGAAATATACTGTTCTCTTCACAGTATGCTACATGCTAGGAGCTGTTTTTGGCAGTAGAATAATTAAAATTAGCCATGGGGCAGGAACAAGCGGAACTAAAACTCTTGGATTCACATCCCACAGGGGCCCTAGGGCAACCAATCAAGAAAGTAAAGCCTTGCCCTGCATTGTACCCAGAAAGCTGTAGGATTTTTATCCTTAGCTTCTACTAACATTCTTTTGATTGAAGGAAACCCACTTTGCTTTCTTGGGCAATTTAACAACCAAGGAAAATTCAGGGGATATTTTAATGAAGATTCTATGAGTTCCACAAAGCACTTTACATTTAAACCTTTTAACACCTGTTGAGAGAAATTTTTTTTTATTTTGAATCTGTAGTAAAACATATCTCGGGATAAAAATAAAACAAATTTTATTTATTAAGATTTGTCAGGTTCTCTTTACCAAATTTCAGTTTCAATGATCCTAATGTAGGTTTTCTTCAACTTTTCAAATGACATTTATGCAGTATCATCCTTGCAGTTCCCATAAACATTAGTTCCTTTGTTTAAATTATCTTTTTATTAGTGTAAAGAAACTTTGTGATCTCTGCCAGATTGCTGGAAACATGCCAATAAGGTAGAAAAATTCTTATTATGTAATTAATGATTTTAGTTGCATTTTGCTATGTTGATCTACCATTTTACTTTTGGAAATAATATATTTTCTTTAATTCTAAGAAAGTCATATATAGAGAGATAGAGAGAGATAGACAGAGATAGATGTGATAGATGTACAGATAGATGGTTGAGACAGAGACAGATATATATATATATATATATATATATATATATATATATATATATATTGGATGTAGATATTGATATTGATATCAATATAGATAGATATAGATGAGTGTGGGTGTGTAAATTTGAAGCACCTTTCCATTCTATACCATTCAATATTTATTTTTGATCATTTAACTGGTGTATTATATAAGAATCTGTTTTTTAAAGCCTTCTTGGTGTATAAAATTTAGTACATCTATTTAATGAATTGTTGCCTTCCTCTGCCCACCAATTCACACCTCTCATTGTCCTCTGGTCCATTCTTCCCGACAACTTCCCCCTTCTAGTTGTGTGTTCTTTGTGCAAGCCACTTTGTTTAGACTTTCTTGCCCAAGTGTGCATGGGAGTATACTTCCTGGAGGAAAGACAACTTTGCTTACCTCCGGCTACATTATTTTTCACTACACAAAGACAACTGACTACACCACTGAGGAAAACTACATGTCCTCTTTTAACAGCCATTAACTGCCAAGTCTTTTATGGAGCAGTAGGACGCCATTGCCCTGTCATTGCTGTGATGACATACGGCTGGGTCAAATCTTACTTAGGCTTTGTACAGATAGTCACAACTGCAGTGAATTCATGGGTGCAACAGCTATATCTCATGAAGAGCACATCTTTGGCTGCATGTCTCCCCATATTTTTTCCTTTTATATTCTTTCTGTTCCTTCTTATATATTATCCAGTTCCTTAAAAGTTCCCCATAAGACTTCAATTTTTGATCAATAATTATATTTGTTAATTTAAAAAAAATTGCAAGTAACATGTAATGATTTTCAACTTGAATTGCTTAATATACTTGCCTTAAAGTTCTTTAGATTTTTATGTATTATTTCCCTTCAGCTCTGTAGTTTTAATCTTTTATTCTTCTCATGTGGGGATCTTTATAGACATATTTCAGTCTTCTCCTATTCAGAGTATATTAGTGTACATGTTCTACATGGGAGTATTTATAATAGAGAAAGCTTAAGAATCATTTTGGCATAATGTAAGTGTGGTTGTATATCACATGGATATGCATGCAGATGTACATCCTCATAGATGCCCATGTGTAAGTCCTGGGTAGTTAATGTAAAGCCAGAAAGTTTTATGTTATTAGAATGTTTCTGGTACATTAATGGTTCCCAGCAAGTCACAATTGCTAATGTTTACAGTTTTCTCTAATATCCACTATGGTATGTGTGTGTGTGTGTGTGTGTGTGTGTGTGTGTGTGTGTGTGTGTGTATAATAAATTAAATTTATATACATATATATACATATACATATATAATTTATTTTTTTACATTCCATATTTCATTCTTCCATCCTCATTCCAGCCTCCAAGTGTTCCACATCTCATACTTCCTCCCCACCTCTCCCTGTCTTCATGTGGAGGTTCCCACCCCCTAGCTTACCCAACCTCTAAGCTCCCTGGAGCCTCCAGCCTCCTGGGGGTTAGGTGCATCATCTCAGAATAAACACAGACCCTGAAATCCTCCACTACATGTGTGCTAGGGGTCTAATATCAGCTGGTGTATGCTGTCTGTTTGGTGGTCCAATGTTTGAGAGATCTTGGGTGTCCAGATTAGTTGAGACTGCTGGTCCTCCTACAGGATCTCCCATCTCCTCAGCTTCTTTCAGTCTTCCGTAATTCAACAACAGTGGTCAGCTGCTTCTTTCCATCTGTTTGGTACAAATATCTGCCTCTGATTCTTTCAGCTACTTGTTGGGTTTTTCAGAGGGCAGTTATGATAGGTCCCTTTTTGTGAGTGCTCCATAGCCTCAGTAATAGTGTCAGGCCTTGAGACTTCCCCTTGAGCTGGATCCAGCTTTGGGCCTGTCACTGGACCTTCTTTTCCTAAGGCTCCTCTCCATTTTTATTCCTGTAATTTTTTCAGACAGGAACAATTATGAGTCAGAATTGCAACTGTGGGATATCAACCCCATCCCTCACTTGATGTCCTGTCTTCCTGCTGGAGGTGGGGTTTATAAGTTCCCTCCCTATTGTTGAGCATTTCATCTAAGGTCACTCCCTTTGAGTCCTGAGAGTCTCTCACCTCCCATGTCTCTGGTACATTCTGTAGTTTCATTCTCCCCAACCTCCTATCTCCTAAGGTCGCCTGTTTCCCTTCTTTCTGCTGGCCCTCAGTGCTTCAGTCTTTTTCCCTCACCTGATAACAGATCAGGTTCTACTCTGCCCCAACTCCTTGCCCACTGTATACTTTCCCTCCCATGTCCTCCCTCCCTCCATCCCTCCCCACTTATGATAGCTTTATTCTCTCTCCCAAGTGGGACTGAGGCATCCTCACTTGGCAACTTCAGCTTGTTGACTTTACTGAGTTCTGTGGACTGTATCTTAGATATTGGGTTTTTTTTTTTTTTTTTTTTTTGCTAATATCCAATTATTAGTGAGTACATATCATGCATGTATGTGAAATGTGTTTGTGAATTGGACCATGATTTTCTCATTGCTACTTTAGAAGACTAGTCATGAGGTGTAGTTAGATTTAGTCTGCTGAGCCATGTAGCTTAGCAGCCAGCAGCAAGTGTCACCTATCAGTCATGTATGAGCTGTAATCCATAACAGCATCCAGACCTACCTAATTCCCTGGCTATCTATTACAACTGCTTTAAAGACAAAAGAGCCCAGGGGTCTATCTATTGAGTACATTTGCATCTCCTAACTCACAAAGTGATGTTTATAGGCCACAGAGGCTAAAATGATTTTTGCTTAGGCAGGAGGTAAGTGAACCCCACCCCCTGTTTCGGTGACCATCATCACTTTCAGAAACTGCCTATGATTGGAAATACTGAGCCTTATTGAATATTAATCCTTTTGGGAGGTTTCACCTTGAAATTGTACATGTGCTGTGTATCCTGTGCATGTATGAATGTTTTATCTTTTCTGGTCATGTACATACACTGTGTGCTCATGTTTCCGTATATATTTATATGTGCATTTTGCTGCAGGGGGAGAAGGTTACGTGTTGCACTTCATTTAACAGTTTGACCTTGATATAATTTCTCTGTGTTAAAAACACATTAATATTCTTCTCAATATAATGGCTTTTATCACTATTCCCATTTTCATTTAGTATATGTAGAAGATTTGATTTATATAAAATGACAGCAATATCTTGAAAAGTATACTTTCAATTACTGGTTAATTATAAATTAAGGGTGAACCATCCTTTCTATAATATTTCTTAATGTTAAAATCAATATCAAAGACTAGGGAAAGCTCAGTGAATGAATTTCTATCTGAGCAAATATAAGGCCATGTGTTGGGCTCTATAACAGCATATCAAAAGCTGGATATGGTGACACACACTTGTAATGTTAACCCTGAGGCAGATACTGGAGGATGATGGGGCATCTTCAGAAAGTTTAATCAATCAGTGAGCTTTAGGTTCAGTGAGAGGCCCTGTAAGCGTAAGAGTAAGATGTAAAGTAATAGATGAAGACACTCACTGCCAATGTTAGGCCTGCACATCTTCATATGTAGTCATGCACTTGTCTGTAGAGTCATACATGTACACATCACAACTCTCTTCTACACACATATTTAAAAGTAGACCCAAGATTGTCCTAAAGTTTCTCTGTTATAAATACTACTATGTCCATCTAATTTTTTCATGTTCAGAAATAAATTTGGAAAACACTTTTTTCCCTTATAGATACAAGATACCTTTTTGTGAGAGCTTCTTTCATAAGCTGAATAGTCATCTCTTTCTTGGTTCCTATCTCTATTTAAATGGAATTTCGTGAGCCATATATCTTCCTACCATGGTGGGTTTCAGGGAATGGTATTTAACATGGAGCTATTTTAGAATTTTATTAATTGTTCTCCCTCATTCATATACCTCAAATTACATATTTCGTATTGTACTATTGCTTTAGTAAGGCATTATTACTGTTATGTATAAATGTAATCTCATTTATAGGCTTAGAGAGGTATTGTATTTAGAGTAAATGATTAATAAACATTTAATACACATTTCCCAGTTAGCATTGCTCTGTAAATAGCATTTCTCTAACCTCATCAACTTGCTATTTTCTCATGATGAATTATTTTAATCTTTAAATGTAACATATATATGAAGCAAATTATATATATATATATATATATATATATATATATATATATATATATATACCAATTACATTTACATGATGAAAATATAATACAAAAACAAGCAACTTCTTGTTATAATAATCTGTGTATTTCACATGTTGTTCCTTTCAATCAAATACTTGAAGCCTCATGAGGTTTGAAAAAAAAGTAAGAAAAAAACTTATAATTCCTGATCAAAACAACCCCGATTCTTCAAGTTAAAGTGTATCTTACAGAAATTGCTCTACTAAATGTACATGAAACATGCACTCTAGACTGTAATAAATCAATATAAAAGCATTTTAGCAATGTGATAATAGGTGATATCTTTATAATACCCTTTATCAATTTCTCTGTCCTCTAAAACCATGGTGAAGTTGTAAATCTTCCAAGTAACTTCAGCTCTTTCCCTTACCTCCTCATCTTCTCAGCTGGAGCTGTGTTTTACATTGGAAGACACAGGAGCAGTATCATTGCCTCCCAGTGGGAATGCTAACAGTGTTTTAAAAGAATAGCACATTTGTGCATATGAAAGCAATTCCTTTTCATGATTTGATAGAAAAAGTTCAGCAAAAGGCTAAATTAAACAGACATCTTATTTTCCCTCTTCCTAGAGGAGTGGTGTCACCTGAGTCATAACCTCTGCAGGGAAGTAAATGGAAAGAGATGTGCAGATTAAAAAAAAAAAAGATAATTCAAGTTAAAGTGCATGTGAGCATTTTTGCTCACTCTACAAATTCCTGGGTTTAAGGTGTGCTCTCGGCTACTTCTGATCACACTGATCAGTCTGACAGGCAAAGTACATTGTGTTGCATTATTAAATCATGCCCCCATCCTGTGCCACAGCCTCTCTTAATTATCATTAATATTTTAATGTCCCAATTCAAACATTATAGACACTAAAAAGCACAATCAAGAAACAAGCTCCATGCAGTGATTTCATCAGAAGATACAGAATTGTAGGTTGCTACTGATGACAAACATTCAAATGATTTTCAATCAAATGTAGCTTTGTACCACAGATACCTTTCTTTATTTACACAATGTCCTAATTTATTACTCCAATTTATACGCTAGCCTATTTTATTTGTAGGCTTAGTCTAATTTTAACACTGTCAAGAATAATTCAAAGGGAACCGGGTAAGTCTGCTTAGAAGCGAGAACCTGTGTTAATCTTTTCTGACATTAATAGAATTAGACCTTATTAATTCTGACATGATTTATTTCATATTGTGTAAATACTAAATGTGAGCATCATGTTCTCATTGAAACAAGTGTTTTACATGGTTCATATGCAGCAATTTAAACATGAATTGAAAGTGAGCCTTGAAAACAATTTGAAATTACTTCAATCTTGTCTAACTTAGAAAGATTATTACTGCTGAATGAGCAGCGCTAAATGCTAACAAACCTGGCTCCACTGAAGTCACTAGGGAAAAGCAGAGCAAATCAGTCCAACTGTAAAGAATAAAGCCAGTCTTTATTTGTCTATCTAGTTGTATTCAAGCTAGTTGTTGGGATGGGCAGCGGGTACTGACCCATCTTGCTACCCCCTACGTGAGGTTTTGTTTTGTTTTGTATTGTTGTTTTATTTTATTTTTTTAGATTATACTATACTTACAATATCTTTCTCTTCGCTTTCTTTACTGCAAACACTCCCATATACCCTTCCTCGGATTCTTTCAAATATGTGACTTCCTTTTTTAATCAGATTATTGCATGCATTATGTATATGTGTATACACACATCACAAACATCACACACAACAACAACACACACATATATTTATACACACACACATGTGTTGAGTGTGTGTGTGTTCCTAAATATAACCTGCTCAGACTATGTAGTGCTATTAGTAGGTATGTTTTCAGGACTGACTGTTTGGCACTGGGCAAGCAATTGGTGTGGTCTTCCCAGTGGAGAGCCAGCTCTCCCTATATCAACTTTACTCTGGTCTTTGTGTAGCTTTGAGGCCTGCTGGACTTTTCCCTATGAAGTTTGGCATGTTCCTTGGTGTCATACTTGTTCAGGTCACTTTTGGGCAGTCATGCTGCTGAGACTTTCTGGGTATAGCTTCTGGTATTACTAAGAGACATAATTAAGCCACGACTGGGAGCATGGCTACTACTCTAATAAGCATTGACCATCCAGTTCTTTTTCCAATAATTTAAACTGTCATCAGCTGATTGGATAGATGGTTTTGGGAAAGCCATTCATTTGATGTGCCTTTGTATAGTTTTTAAAGCAAAAATGGTTGGAGTCACATCTTTAAAGAACATTGAGAATTTACATCTAAGTTGCAGATGTGTGGAAACCATCTGAACTGCTGTCTAAGTGCTATAAGATGAAAAGGAAATATTAATATTGGCTTCTTCAAAGGTAAGTGATTTGATCTATGATGTAAAGGGCTTTTTAAGAAGTAGAAAAGATGCTCACTCTTTGTTCTTTTGAAACAGAGCAAAGATAGCATTCCTTTTAAGCCTCAATTATTTATATTCCTGAAATATATGGGAAGAATTACTGGGCAAAGGCTTCATGTTTCAAAAGGAGCTGATTTTGTAGCTGTCAATTGAGTTATGTATGACACCACTTAATATAGAACATGAATAGCAGAAATGCGAAGGAATAAATTTGTTACATTTGTACATGTTAGTTTCCATTGTTAACCTGAACTAAAGTATCATATCCAAACTGTCAACGAAACAACATTTATATTGAGGAGAGTAATATTAAATATTTTTATGTAGTCTTGAAAAATTATCAACATGTATAGAAAGAATTTTTATGCCTGTTCCCTAGGGTCTAGCTCTTCCTAGAAACCCCCAAATCTATCTCCCATGTAACTTCACATTTTATCTCATTCTTAAACAATAACCTGATGAGTCTAATCAATGCTGCCCATACATTCACAGGAGTGGGACAAGCTACTGTAGCACAGGGAACCTTTCAGAGGCCAAAGAAAAGTGTTCCTCCCCACTTCAGCAGCCACAAATGACAAAAACACCTGCAGTCCAATTAGGGCACACAATTATCTATTTTCTCTGGCTGTGGCAAAGTGAATAGCATGTGCATAATTAAAGACTGGAAAGATAGTAAACTCTTCATGAGCAGAGCCAAGCCAGAGGCAACTTTGGTGAAGGTCCATGGTGATCTAAACATGGAAATTAGCTTCGCAGTCTGCAAATGGAGGTGAAAAACCAATGGACCCCTCTTCGAACTGTTCCCCTCCAAATCTGATTTCTTTGTTTCAGTTACTCAAGATTGCTTCATGTGTTCAAGATTGTCTTCAATTTTGTTTTTTTACACCTCAGTGCTGTATAGTCTTAATGTTCTTAAGTATAAAGGTAAACAGTAGCATCATAAATAAGAACATTTGACCCATTAGAAAATATTTCAAGATGTCAACGTGACCAATGTGAGATCTGATTCATCAGAACATGAATGTGGTAACTTGAGGATCCCAGAAGGCATGAAACCATATAACCACCATCAACCTGAATGACAGTAAGGCCAAGTGAGGCCAAAGATGGTACATGACTCTCTAACACCCACTTCAGATGTGAGTGCCTAATTTTGATCTTTGTCTTTATGAAACGCTCCTGAAACAAAGGTTTGAATATCTTAGTACTATTTCATTAAATAATACCATGTGCTAAGTCTACTTTTCTTAATATTGTTTTATTTTTTATCTTTTTATTAGACTTGCGCAAAATTAAAATTTAGTGTTCCATAGTATCTTCATGAATCCAATTCTCAGGATTGTTCTAGGATGATTTTCTCTTCTTACTAACATTTTTAGAAAATAAATAATGAGTGTATCATTTCGGTCTCCTCTCTTCTTTTTTTTATTAGATATTTTCTTAATTTACATTTCAAATGCTATCCCAAAAGTTCCCTAAACTCTCCCCCCACCCTGCTCCCCTACCCTCCCACTCCCATTTCTTGGCCCTGGCATTTCCCTGTATTGGGGCATATAAAGTTTGCAAGACCAAGGGCCCTCTTTTCCAAATGATGGCCTACTAAGCCATCTTCTGCTACATATGCAATTAGAGACAGGAGCTCTGGAGGTTCTGGTTAGTTCATATTGTAGTTCCTCTTATAGGGTTGTAGAACCCTTCAGCCTCTTGGGTACTTTCTCTAGCTTCTCCATTGGGAGACCTGTGTTGCAACCTATAGATGACTGTGAGCATCCACTTCTGTATTTGACAGGCATTGGCATGGCCTCATACAAGAAAGATATATCAGGGTCCCTTCAGCAAAATCTTGCTGGCATATGCAATAGTGTCTGGGTTTGGTGGCTAATTATAGAATGGATCCTCGGGTGGGGTAGTCTCTTGATGGTCCTTCCTATTGTCTTAGCTGGAAACATTTACTCTGTAACTCCTTTCAGGGTGTTTTGTTCCCTATTCTAAGGAAGAATAAAGTATCCACACATTGGTCTTCCTTCTTCTTGATTTTCTTGTGTTTTGCAAGTTGTATTTTGGGTATTCTGTTTCTGGGCTAATATCTACTTAACAGTGAGTGCATATAATGTGGGTTCTTTTTTGATTGGGTTACTTCATTCAGGATGATATCCTCCAGATCCATCCACTTGCCCAAGAATTTCATCAATTCATTGTTTTTAATAGCAGATTAGTACTCCATTATGTAAATGTACCACATTTTCTGTATCCATTTCTCTGTTGAAGGACATCTGGGTTCTTTCCAGCTTCTGGCTATTATAAATAAGGCTGCTATGAACATAGTGGATTATGTGTTTTTATTACCAGTTGGAACATCTTCTGGGTTATGTCCAGGAGAGGTACTGCTGGATTGCTATCTGGAGGATAATACTATGTCCAATTTTCTGAGGACCAGCCAGACTGACTTCCAGAATGTGGTACAAGATTGCAATCCAACCAGCAATGGATGAGTGTTCCTCTTTCTCCACATCTTCACCAGCATCTACTGTCACCTGAATTTTTGATCTTAGCCATTCTGACTGTTGTGAGGTGGAATACCAAGGTTCTTTTGATTTTCATTTCCCTGATGATTAAGGATGTTGAACATTTTTTCAGGTGCTTCTCAGCCATTTCTTATTCCTCAGTTGAGAATTCTTTGTTTAACTCTGTACCCCATTTTTATGGGGTTATTTGATTTTCTGGTGTCCAGCTTTTTAGCTCTTTGTATATACTGGATATTATTCCCCTATCAGACTTAGGATGGTAAAAATCCTTTCCCAATCTGTTCATGGCCTTTTGTCTTAATGAGTGTTTTTTGCCTTACAGAAGCTTTGCAATTATATGAGGTCCCATCTGTCAATTTTTGAACTTGTATCACAAGCCATTGCTATTCTGTTTAGGAAAATTTCCCCTGTGCCCATATCTTCAAGGATTTTCCCCACTTTCTACTCTATAAATTTCAGTGTCTCTGGTTTTATGTGGAGGTCTATGATCCACTTAGACTTGAGCTTTGTACAAGTCTATAAGAATGGATCAATTCACATTCTTCTACATGATAACTGCCAGGTGTGCCACCACCATTTGTTGAAAATGCTGTCTTTTTTCCACAGGATGGTTTTAGCTCCCTTACCAAAGATCAAGTGACCATAGGTGTATGGATTCATTTCTGGGTCTTCAATTCTATTCTACTGATCTACATGTCTGTCACTGTACCAGTAATATGTAGTTTTCATCACAATTGCTCTGTAGAATAGCTTTATATCAGGGATGGTTATTCCACCAGAGGCTTTTTCATTGTTGAGAATAGTTTTTGCTATCCTCATTTTATATTATGTTAGCTGAACTTGCAAATTGCCCTTTCTAACTTAGTGAAGAATTGAGTTGGAATTTTGATGGGGATTGCATTGAATCTGTAGATTTCTTTTGGCATGATAGCCATTTTGACTATATTAATCCTGCTAATCCATGAGCATGGGAGATCTTTCCATCTTCTGAGATCTTTAATTTCTTTCTTCAGAGACTTGAAATTCTTGTCATACAGATCTTTCACTTCCTTAGTAAGAGCCACACCAAGGTATTTTATATTATTTATGACTACTGTGAAGGGTGTTGTTTCCCTAATTTCTTTCTCAGCCCATTTATCCTTTGTTTAGAGAAAGGCCATTGATTTGTTTGAGTTAATTTTATATCCAGCTACTGCACTGAAGCTTTTTATCAGGTTTAGGAGTTCTCTGGTGGAAATTTTGGCATCGCTTGTATATACTATTACATCATCTGCAAATGATGATGTTTTGATTTCTTCCTTTCCAATTTGTATCTCCTTCATCTCCTTTTGTTGTTGAGTTGTTCTGGCTAGAATTTCAAGTACTATAGTAAATAGGTAGGGAGAGAGTGGGCAGCCTTGTCTAGTCCCTGATTTTAGTGGGATTGCTTCCAGCTTCTCTCCATTTACTTTGATGTTGGCTACTGCTTTGCTGTATATTGCTTTTATTATGTTTCGGTATAGGCCTTGAATGTCTGATCTTTTCAAGACTTTTATCATGAAGGGGTGTTGGATTTTGTCAAATACTTTCTCAGCCTCTAATGAGATCATCATGTGATTTTTGTCTTTGAGTTTGTTTATATAGTGGATTACATTGATGGGTTTCTATATATTAAACCATCCCTGCATACCTGGGATGAAGCCTACTTGGTCATGATGAATGATCATTTGGATATGTTCTCGGATTCTGTTTGCAAGGATTTTATTGAGTATTTTTGCATCGATATTCATAAGGGAAATTGGTCTGAAGTTCTCTTTCTTTGTTGGATCTTTGTGTGGTTTAGGTATGAGAGTAATTGTACCATCATACAATGAATTGGGTAGAGTACATTCTGTATCTATGTTGTGGAATGGTTTGAGAAGAGTTGGAATTAGGTCTTCTTTGAAAGTCTGATAGCACTGTGCACTAAAGCCATCTGGTCCTGGGCCTTTTTTGGTTTGGAGACTATTGATGACTGCTTCTATTTCTTTAGGGTAAATGGGCCTGTTTAGATCATTAATTTGATCCTGGTTTAACTTTGGTACCTGGTATGTGTCTAGGAAGTTGTCCATTTCATCCAGGTTTTCCAGTTGTGCTGAGTATAGCCTTTTGTAGTAGGATCTGATGATGTTTTGGATTTCCTCAGGTTCTGTTGTTATGTCTCCTTTTTAATTTCTGATTTTGTTAATTAGGATACTGTCCCCGTGCCCTCTAGTTAGTATGGGTAAGGGTTTACCTATCTTGTTGATTTTCTCAAAGAACCAGCTCCTGGTTTGGTTGATTCTTTGAATAGTTATTTTTGTTTCCACTTGGTTGATTTCAGACCTGAGTTTGATTATTTCCTGCCATCTACTCCTAGTGGGTGAATTTGCTTCCTTTAGTTCTAGAGCTTCTAGGTGTGCTGTCAGGCTGCTAGTGTATGTGCTCTCTATTTTCTTTTTGGAGGCACTCCTGGCTATGAGTTTTCCTCTTAGGACTGTGTTCATTTTGTCCCATAAGTTTGGGTATTTTTGGTTTCATTTTCATTAAACTGTAGAAAGTCTTTAATTTCTTTCATTATTTCATCCTTGAACAAGGAATCATTGAGTAGAGTGTTGTTCAGTTTCCATGTGAATGTTGGCTTTCTATTATTTATGTTGTTATTGGAGATCATCCTTAGTCCTTGGTTGTCAGATAGGATGGAAGGGATAATTTCAATATTTTTGTATCTGGAGGCCTGTTTTGTGACCAATTATATGGTCATTTTTGGAGGAGGTACCATATGGTGCAAGAAGAAGGTATATCCTTTTGTTTTAAGATAAAATGTTCTGTAGATATCTATTAAATCCATTTGTTTCATGACTTCTGTTAGTTTCCATGTGTCTCTGTTTAGTTTCTATTTCCAGAATCTGTTCATTGGTGAGAGTGGGGTTGTTGAAGTCTCTCACTATTATTGTGTGAGTTGCAATGTGTACTTTGAGCTTTACTAAAGTTTTTTTTTGTTTTGTTTTAATGAATGTGGCTGCCCTTGTATTTGGAGCATAGATATTCAGAATTGAGAGTTCATCTTGGTTGATTTTAACTTTGATGAGTATAAAGTGCCCCTCCTTGTCTTTCTTGATAACTTTTTTTTGGAAGTCAATTTTATTCAATATTAGACTGGCTACTCCAGCTTGTTTCATTGGACCATTTGCTTGGAAAATTGTTTTCTAGCCTTTCAGTCTGAGGTACTGTCTGGCTTTTTCCCTGCGGTGGGTTTCCTGGATGTTTTGAGTTAGGAACTTTTTGCATTTTGCATTTTCTGTGATTGTTGTGCCCATGTTCTCTATGGAATCTTCTGCACCTGATATTCTCTCTTCTATCTCTTGTATTCTGTTGCTGATGGTCGCATCTATGGTTCCCAATTTCTTTCCTAGGGTTTCTATCTCCAGAGTTATTTCACTTTGATTTATTATTATTATTATTATTATTATTATTATTATTGTTGTTGTTGTTGTTGTTGTTGTTGTTTCTACTTCCCTTTTTAGGTCTTGAATGGTTTTGTTAAATTCCAAAACATGTTTGGTTGTGTTTTCTTGTAGTTCTTTAAGGGATTTTTTGTTTCTTCTTTAAGGTTGTTTTTTTTTTTAACCTCTTTAGCAGTGTTCTTCTGTATTTCTTTAAGTGAGTTATTAATGTCCTTCTTAATGTCCTCTACCAGCATCATGAGACATGATTTTAAATATGAGTCTTACTTTTTGGGTATGTTGGGGTATCCAGGAATGGCTGAGATGGGAGTGCTGGGTTCTGATGATGGTGAGTGGTCTTGGTTTCTGTTATTAAGATTCTTACATTTGCCTTTTGACATCTGATAATCTCTGGAGTTAGTTGTTATATTTGTCTCTAGTTGGAGCTTGTTCCACCTTTGATTCTGCTAGCTTCTGTCAGCAGTCCTGGGAGTCCAGCTCTTTTCTGAGTCCCAGTGCTCAGAGTAGTCTCTGCAGGCAAGCTCTCCTCTTGCAAGGAAGGTGCACAGAGGTCTGGTGTTCAGACTTGCCTCTTGGCTAAAGATGAAGGCCTGATACAGGGTCTGTCCCTTAAGATGTGGTGTCTCTGCACCCTGCGCTCTCACCTGCACAGACTGGTCTCTGATGGACCCAGGACCCAAGATGGCTCCCTCACCTTCTTCTGCAGGCAGAGGCTTCCTGGGTGGACACCTCTCCCCTGGTGGAGAAGGTGCCCAAATGTCTGGAGCCCGAAAAGGGTTCTGTCTCAGAAGCTGTGATGCTCTTGGTCTCCTCTCTTAAGAAATAAAATAATATTAAAATTTTAACATTCTTTTTAAGTACTGGTCTATTTTATATAAAAATGAGTTAAAAGTATAATTTTCTATGTATTGATCATGGTTCGATTATTTTAAAAGTATTTTAAATGTATGCTTCCATTTCTCTGGATTTAATGCCTAGGAATGAAACAGCAAGGATATGTGACAGATTCATAGTTAATGTATAAGAAACCCTAGAATGGGTTTCTTATTGTGTTCTTATTCAAACACAATGCAATTGGCATACCAACAGAACTCACTTATAAGTGGATATTAGCCCAGAATCTCAGAATACCCAAGATACAACTTGCAAAACACATGAAACTCAAGAAGAAGGAAGACCAAAGTGTGGACACTTTCATCCTTGTTAGATCTGGGAACAAATTACCCATGGAAAGAGTTACAGAGACAAAATTCGGAGCAGTGACTGAAGGGATGACCATTCAGAGACTGCCTCACCTGGGGATCCATCCTATAAACAACCACCAAACACAGACACTATTGCAGATACCAACAAGAGCTTGCTGACAGGAGACTAATATAGCTTTATCCTGAGAGACACTACCAGTGCCTGACTAATACAAAAATTGGATGCTCACAGTCATCCATTAGACGGAGTACAGTGTCCCCAATGAAGGAGCTAGAGAAAGTACCCAAGGAGCTAAAGGGATATGCAGCACCCTAGGATGAACAATAATATGAACTAACCAGTAACTCCAGAGCTCACTGGGTTTAAACCATCAATCAAACACATGGAGAGACTCATGGCTCTAGCTGCATATGTGGCTAAGGAAGGCCTAGTTGGTCATCAATGGGAGGAGAGGCCCTTGGTCCTGTGAGGGTTCGATACCCCAGTATAGAGGAATGCCTGGGCCAGGAAGTGGGAGTGGGTGGGTTGGGGAGCCAGGGGAGAGGAAAGAGGATAGGGGATTTTTCAGAGGGGAAACTAGGAAAGGGCATAACATTTAAAATGTAAATTAAGAAAATATCTATTTATAAAGGGGAAAAATTGAAATCTCACATTTAGAAGTTTTTATCATAAATGGCAAGTCATGGTAGTAAAGCAAAATAAAATGATGACTTTAACATTCTTAAATATCTCTAATCATCTCATGGTAGAAAAAGTGAAACGGAGCTTACTTCCTCTATCCCACAGATAAAGAATCACACATACTAGGCAACTAGAGGACAGTCTTTAGCAAATTTCCTCTAATTGTCTGGCAACATTGTCCAGTAGCTGAACTAAGTGATGGTGTCTCACTACTGTCTTAGTCCATTTAGGCCTGGGACCAGAGCCAGCCACATAATATGTTCAGCTCACTACAAAAGGAAAGTGCTTATCCTCTTGCTAAAAACACAAGAAAAATGTGGCATTGGAGGTGCTAAATATAGTGTTTTTATTCTTCTGTGACACCCCTTTCTCCCCTCCTCCATCCTTAACTTGTCCTTGTGTTTTTTATTTGCTATTTAGTGTCATTCAAGCAAGCAAAATACAAAATTTATGTCAGGAGCATGGATTTTGTTAATTCATCCTCTGTAAAATGCTACTTTTCAATGGAAATGTAACATACTTAACTTTTCTTTACTTGAACCTTGTGGTCCTTTACACATATTCACAATCACTGAAATATGCACAATATACAGCTCATAGTGTGTGTGTGTGTGTGTGTGTGTGTGTGTGTGTGTGTGTGTGTGAATTTTCCTAATAGCAGAGATATACATAGATTGAATACATGTTTTTTATGTCACTATCCAATATATAAACATTCTACCAATATTGGGTATAATCAGCTTACTGATAAGTAAGGAATTGAAGGATAGGTTCATTTTTTTCTTCATTCTGTGCTGTCATTTTTCAGCTCAAGAGGATCTCCGTGCTTCATCTGTCTTTCTCATTCCTGACCCACAGCTCCCTACTTTGCTCCTTCATTCTCTTTCACTCTCCTAGTATTCATACAGTACTCTGTTGAACCAAACTCTAAAAGGGGTTCTCATGGATGCCAAAGTGATAGTTCTATTGATCTAGGATTTAAAGTCCATACCATCACAGATAAAAAGGCAGAACATGTCTTTAAACATATCTTTAAAGGGTGAATATCTGGAATAACTTCTGGGTAGATATTTGTCCATACCAGTTCTATTTCTTAATAGGTTTTTCTTCATTCATTTTGGGAAATTTTCTCCAACTTTTGAATTTAATACTGAGGTTGAAATCCACATATCACTTCAATCCCAAGATGCTCTCAGAAATGTGTCTTAGCCAACACTGTTGCACACACACATTCACATGGAGACCTTGATGAAATGATAAAAACTGGCTGTAGCGACAACATTTAGGTTCCCTGGGTCTGAGATGAGCCTTCAAATTCTACTGTTTTTAAGCTGGCAATCAGATTATTCTTAAGTTAGTTATGTCAAATGACATTTTCCTGGGGCACACGGAAGAAAGGATGTCTTGGTAAAACAAACTTGTGAAAGAATATTTTCCTGAAGCAGACACAGGTGAAAGGATGTTTTGATATAGCAAACACATGAAAGGATGCTTGGTTACTGGTATAAATGTGACCCCACAGACAATTGGAGATGAGCACTGACTGAGCATTGATTTGTTGTGCTCCACCTAGATAGTCTTCTTTGCTAATGCTATGCATGTATTGGTTCACCTTACATAGTCTTATGGTAGTAATGCATCCATTGGCAGAAACTTGCTAAGAACTGCTTGTGAGGCTTCTGTGGCAGCTTGCAGCTTCCATGGCCTCACCTCGGGCTGATTGGCATTCGTGCCTGATGTCTGCCTGCCAAGAGGACTGGAATTACAGCTGCAGGTTCATGTGTAGTATCTGTGTGCATAGAGGATTGGTTTGCAGCTGCTCAGTCATATTTGGTGTGCACTATGGAACTGAACTGCTGAGAAAGAAGATAAAGCTCACCCCACCTCCCAAGGAACTATTGTTGAAAAGGTCCAATTCCCCCCATCCTAATAACTTTTCTCTTCCACTACCTCTGCTGGGTGGTGGGCTAGAGGAGAGGTTGAACCCTTATTAAAAGTAGGTTGCAAAAATTTTATGCCCACATTATTCCCTAGAAATTGGATATGGATGACATAGGAATTCACGGCTATCCTTGCTGCACAAACTATGACTCTAAATCTGTGGTCTGGAGATTGCCTGCAAGACTGTCAAAAAAAAAAAAATCAAGAATCCTAATGTTCCTTCAGCTTTGAGGGATAGAGTGTAAGATATATCACCTACTTACCACTGAGCACTTACTCTCCGTGCTTAAGTTGTGAGTCTGAATTAACCACTGTTCACTGCAGAAAAGGACTGAGCACTCCACAAATTTCTGCATAAAACAAAATAAGAACAACACACAAGAAGAAAACAAAGCAATCTCCTTAGAAAGAAGCTTGATACTCTGTTCCTGTGGATGACCCCACCCCTGTGCAAATGGGGCAGCACTAACTGGTCTTAGTGGATAATTAATAAGAGAATTTAGTATGGCATCTGTTGAGGGGAGGCCCTTTGTTCTGGGAAGGCTCGATGTCCCACCATAGGGGAATGCTAGGGGGGTGAGGCAGGATTGGGTGGGTGGGTGTTTGGGTAGGGTAGCACCCACATAAGAGCAGGGAGGAGTGGTATGAGATAGGGTGGTTTTGAAGGGGAGACCAGGAAGGAGGCTAACATTTGAAATGTAAATATATTAACCAATTAAAAATTATATAATGATTTCACAAAAGAACTTAAAAATTAGAATGGGGGTATGGGAGAAGGATCTGAAAGAGTTAAGTGAATAGGATTGAAATAAACATGCATATATTTATTCTCAAATAATATATAATATTTATTATATATTATTTGAATATATAATTCTCAAATAATACATTAAAATATATAGGAATAATAACACACACACACACACACACACACACACACACACACACACACATAGAGAGCAGAGCAGATTTAAAATTATCCATTCTACACATACCCATGGAATGAGAGACAAAATTTTAACCAAGATACATCTCCTTAGTATTGTAAAGCAGTGTTTGTAAAGCAAATTATGAAGCACGGTTACAATCAAATCATGAGAGTGTAAGTCAGAAACCAGGCAAACAGAAATGGAACTTCCTAATGACTTACTTCCTCCTGCTCTGCAAAGCATTCTGTTAAGCCATGCAATTTTTATTTGACTTCTTGATCTCTGATTAGTTACTTCTCCTTCGTGACTGCTATTTTAAATAAAAAGTGATATGTGTTGTGTTTATAATAATGCAAATATAAATAGTTCTAATTAAAACGAGATGGAATACATTCAGCATTCCAAATAAAATTGACATAATTAAAATAATTCATGTGGCTATATTTTTTATATTTCAGTATATCAAAATAAATTAGTTGATTATAGAAGGTTAATAATTAATTTGAAATGTTTATAGTAAGATACTGACCCAATAATATGTTCTGTTGTCTTTCTAGATTTTAATATTTATATAATTTAGATGTTGGCTAAAAATGAATGTATGCTAAACTCTTATAATTAGATCTAGTTTTACTATTTTATAGTCAAGAGAGATACATTTAAGATAGAGAAATACCATTTGCATCACATTAGCATTTTATTTGTAGACAAAATAGCTGTACTTGTTAGTATGAATGAACTTATTAATCTGAGTACACAGATCTGAATTAATTGTAGGAGTTTCTGTGTATGTGTGTGTGTGTGTGTGTGTGTGTGTGTGTGTGTGTGATCATCTGCATGTGGGTGCATGTATGTCTGAAAGTACACATTCATATGTGCTTGTGATGTACAAATGCACATGTGTATATAAATGCACACAGCACTTGTGTGGGAGACAGAGAATGTACAGTGTGTGTGTGTGTGTGTGTGTGTGTGTGTGTGTGTGTGTGTTTGTAAAGGGTAAAAGTCAAGTGTCCCTCTTCAGACACTACTTAACCTTTTTCTATTTGTGAAATGATTTTTCATTCCTGGAACTCACTAGACAGGCAAGGCTGGCAGAAAGAAGCTCAAGAGATTCATCTCCCTGCCTCCCCAGAGCTAGGATTACCAGCAGGGGTCAACAGATGTGACATTGTTTTATCCTGGATTCTGGAGATGAGACTCCGGTCTTCTTGTTTCCAAAGCAAGTATTTTGCTGCCTGAGTTATCTCCTCAATCCTGAAATGTTTTCTCATCACCAAAAAACTTAAATAACAAGTCTATTTGATGCTTTACTGTCTTTCAAACTTGTTGACATTTTAGTTGTCATTCTTCAACCAAACAATTTTGAATGTTATAATTTTTATGAGTTGTGATCTTTTTTATGTAGTTTTAATTTTGAGATTTTTGATAGCATATAAAAGGGTAAAAATCGCCTAAGAACACATTTATCTGAATGCTATGAAAATCATACTTGAGCATGACCTTTTCTAGAGCACAGATAACCACAAATTCTCTAGTAATAAGAAGTGATATAAAGAAGCACCTGAATAAATATTTGTGGTACAATCATGGAAGTGATCAGCAGAATTAAGATAAGAAGTTATGAACATAATTGTCTGATGATCCATCAATGGAAGGTACTTGTGAAATAAAAATGTCTTCACAACTGAATCCTCTGTCTGTGGGGACATAATGTAAGTTCTTGTCTAGGGGTCCCCATCAAATTCCAAAGCACATGAGAAATTGTGGTTAGGAAAGGATAAAAAAAAAAACCACATCTGGAAATCCTGAGTATCCCAAGCACACATTCCTCTCTTTTAACTAGGTTTTAGGTCCATCAAGCTAGCTCAGTACATAAAAGGCATCAGTAGCTATGCTCAGACTTGAACTGAGTTCAATCCCCTGGAACCACATATAGAAGGAACTGGCCAACAGATGCCCTCTGATCTCCACACTGGCCAATGCTTGTTTACATTCACCTGGGTTCTTGTGTACACACACACACACACACACACACACACACACACACACATACCCACACATAATAAAAAAAATTTAAGTGTAGTACAATAAGAATCCTTAATTGTGGGAAATTTTTATTTTTAAATTTTATTCATATAGACAGGAAAACATTGTAGGCTTGCTCATTTCCAGACTACAGAAACCTGAGTATCTGGAGATATGGCTCAGTGGTTAAGATAACATGGTGTTTGCAAAGCAGATTTAACATTGGTTCTTTGCATCCATGTCAGGTGGCTTTCTTTTTTTTTGGGGGGGGGGTCTTTTCTGAAAATGTATTCACCACCAAAATTCTTCCAAGGTATCTTCAACAGTACAAGTTAGAAATGATATAATAAGAATCTTATTTGAATTATTGGTAAACAAAGAAGGTAGAACTAAAAAAAAGATGTGTAGAACATAGATCAAGAATATCTTATTTTTTATTAATAAGCCCAGGTCTGTAATTTTTCAAACTGGAATCTCAAGTTAATAATGCATAAATACAGCTAGCAGTGACCTAACATTCTCTCTGGCATTTGCTGGTACCTGGACACACATGATGGGCACTCATATACACAAATTTTAAAGTTATATATTAAAAGTTATCCTAAGAATAAGTTATAGGCCAGTTCTGGTGCCATCATTCAAGGATCAGAGGCATCAGAAGGCACCCTTCTCAATTGGGGGCGGGGGAGGGGCATAGTGAGATCCAATGTAAGAAATAAATCAAAGCAAAAACAGCAATAAAAACAAAACCACATGAGTTAATATTGAATCTCAGGAATGCTGAGGACTTGTCTGTTATATAGCTTGTATATATATATATATATATATATATATATATATATATATATATATATATATATATATAAAACTTGTCTGTTATATAGGGCCTGTCTGTCCCTATTGCTTTACTAATGTGTGTCTGTTTTATTTTAGGTACGTTGTGTCTCCTCTCTGGACCCAAGTTTGTTTATCTCCAAAAGAAACTGTATCATAGGATTCCCCAAATGCCCTGGCTCATTGACTTTGTTTTTGGAAGACCAATAATGAACAGAAAAGAAATGAGTGATTTAGACTTCCCCTTCAAACAGTTTTGAAATTATCACCCTAGGCTTACAGGTCTCGAGTTATTTTCAACAATTCAGTGAATTAAAAAAAAAATACAAGAAAAAATTGGGAAAAAGGAAAATGATTCAAGCAAAGCAATAAAATTACTCTTTCACGGTGATCCTCCAGGCTTTGTGTGTTTTTTAGTAGAATTTATAAATGGCTGCGTATTTTATTTCTTTACCACATACTTAACTTCTTCCTTAAAAGAAGTTACTCCCTACCTTTCAAAGTACAGCATTTAATCTGACATTTTCACAACACTGAAATAATCACATGAACTGGACTAAACATTTTTTAAAGCTGGAAAAGAAATAGTAAGTCTTTCTTGTCTAAAATCTTGAGAACATCTGACATAAATTAGTCAGCTCCATTAATACAAGTTTTACTCTGAGTATACACATAAACAATGAAGATTGGTAGAAATAAAATAACCCCACAATCTCCTGTGGTAAAATGGATGATCTTTTCTTCAGAATTTCTACAATGATGGGGACTCAGTGGATAAGACTATTGACCTCTCTTGCAGAGAAGTGGATTGGTTTGTAGTTCTAGGTCCAGAGATCTGATGCCTCTCTAACCTCTTCTGATGGATGGTTCCTTCTTCTATGTGGCTCACATATGTCAAAGACACCACTAAACATGTCTGGATACCAGAGTGTTCTCTTAGGTCATATCTTCTTGAAGGAAAGAGATTCGGTTTTGAGACATAGTTTAAAGTTTATTCAGAAAATCTAAGAATACCCTTTAAAGAGAGATTGGAGCAGTCTGTCATTAAATTGACACAGCTGCACAATGAGCTCCATGTTGAGGATTTTAAAGAACTTCTAACTGATGTGTATGAAGCAGGTTGTATATTTGTGGGTAAGAGAAACCCTTTCACTCTCTCCCATATTATATTAGACCAGATCTCCTTTCCAAGGCATTTTTTACACTTTTTTACATTTACATTTTTTACATTTTTATGTAGAAAATCCATGCTATGCTTGAGAATGGTGGTAAAATCTTTAAAGAAACCAAAGACTGTCGAGGATGTAATACCTTAGTTAAGACACAGGTGTGTTGCCGGGCATGGTGGCGCACGCCTTTAATCCCAGCACTCGGGAGGCAGAGGCAGGCGGATTTCTGAGTTCGAGGCCAGCCTGGTCTACAAAGTGAGTTCCAGGACAGCCAGGGCTATACAGAGAAACCCTGTCTCAAAAAAACAAAAACAAAACAAAACAAAACAAGACACAGGCGTGTTGATCTAATTTCAAAATAGCAGACAACTTAAGATGAGCCACACTGGGGAGGGGGGTGTTTTCACATTGGAGCTATAGATGTGGTTTGCCTTGTCTATTACAGATGGAACCCCTTCTGGACACTACTTAAAGTCTTATTGTTGATCTTTTGGGCCTTCAACAGGGTTTTGTGATATCCTCTCAGACCATGCAAACAAGAACAATGCATGAGCTTAGTTTAAAGACCCACCCCTCCCAGCAACATCATTCATTCTAATCTTCTAATCATGGTCATAGATAGGACTCATCAATGCTATTTAATTATATAAAAGTATAGCATCTAGGAAGGGAGATAATGTGTGTAGGGCCTAGAAAGATGGGTCAGTGGGTAAAACTGCTTGCTACCAAGCCAGGGAACTTGAGTTCCATTCCTGGTTTAGATTTCAGAGACCTGCATGCAAAAAGATAGATAAGTTCCAATATGTGGTCTTTTGCCATACATATACCTGCTGTGGTGTATGACTGTGTGTGTGGTGTGTGTGTGAGAGAGAGGGGAGGGGCAAATAAACATAATATAAATGAAAAATAAATGAATATATAAAATTAAAAACAAAATATACAAAGAAAGCCAGCATTTGTATACATGATAGGTTTAAGTGTTCCGACATTAGCTATGGAAATTTATCCAATCTTCTATTATAATTAACATGCATACATCTAATAAATGACTAATAAAGTAATAATAAAACTATATAAATGTTCATGAACTTACATGCATACTATTTTAGATGGGTAATTATTCTCAATACAAGAATTTCTTTGCCAAAAGACACATTAGTACTACATGGGCAGTGAGATTTGCTCACAGAAGTTCATTATAATGGAGAACACCAGCTTCCTATTCTCAGCATATATGTGCCAAGAGTATAGTGTGGGGTATCTGACCACATTTAGTAAAAAAACTCATACTGAGCATCATAGCCAAACATTTGGATCTCTTGTATTTAATTAGAGGCAGGAACAAAGGGGATACCCAAATAAATTTTCTTAAATTGTTGAAACAAAAAGACAACAATTATTAGTCTTTAATAAAAATATAGAATACAAGCTTTTGCAATCTTCAGACTATGAAATTCTATAGACTTTGTGTTGAATTTTTAAAAATAGAAATTATATAGTGGGAAAGGTACTAGATTTTGGAACAATTTTTTTTTTTTCTTTTTTGGTTTTTCGAGACAGGGTTTCTCTGTCTAGCCCTGGCTGTCCTGGAACTCACTTTGTAGACCAGGCTGGCCCTGAACTCAGAAATCCGCCTGCCTCTGCCTCTGCCTCCTGAGTGCTGGGATTAAAGGTGTGTGCCACCACTCCCGGCTCTGGAACAAATTTTTTTAAAGTAACAAAAAATACTCAAAATGTTTTAATTTTGTTACCTCTTTCCCCAATGAAACCATTCAGAAAAAGAAGGATGCTAGTTAAAATATGACCATAATTTGTGGCATTATGTTCTTATTGGATCATTTTAATTTCAATTATATTATATCAGTATATATTTTATACATAATATCTTATATAATTAGTGGATTTTGTGTGTGTGGTATTTGTGTGTAGGTATATGTGCCACAGCATATATGTGGAAGTCTAAGAACCACCCTGTGGGATGAGGTCACTCCCTCCACTTTTACAAGGCTCTGAGGAAAGAAGTACTGGGTTTCGGGCTCACATAGATACTGCTTTTATCCACTGAGCCATCTTGTTTGCCAAGTGTATTATAATTTTCAATATTGCTGAGAGTACACTTACATTTTAATTACTTTCATGATACAAAACTTTTATATGTATGCATGTGCTAATTAGAAATGTAGCCATTACATAATCGGTACAGATGTATTTCAGTAGATTATGCTATGTTTTAAAAAAATATTCTGTCAATTAAAGTAAGTAACTGACTAAATAAAGGTGATGTGAGACCATGACTACCAGAGTTAGGTTGTTATACTTAACAATAGTGGAAATGCTAAGGATTGTAGATTTTGTTATTATTGTTGACCATTGATTCTGTATTGAGTTTTATGGAACGAGTTCTTACTATGTAGCTCAGACTGAAGGGCAGTAAGTAGCTCTACCTGACCTTGAACTTTGATCTGTTCATCTCAGCTTCTAAATGACTGGGGTAACAAGTGAGTGCATGCATTACAACCATTCATAAATTTTTAATGACAGCAAAGGAGTTTTCCTAGGCCTCATAAGATTTATTTATATATTAGCAAAATGCAATAGTGTATTTTATATTTTAAAGTACTACACATATGAATATATATACAATGTATATGTGTACATATGTATACATTGTTTGTGTGTGTGTAAAAATGATGGAAATTATTTCCAGGTAACAGATAATTGTGCAGAGAAGTCCATTTCCTCAAAAACTATTTTTAAAACCAACTAATTATTACTGGTGAATTAAAATAAATCCATGCATCCATGACTGCTGAACACAAGCTTTGCAGAACGATATAATTTTTGGATGTTCCTTTCTTTTATATGATACCAACATACTATTTGTGAGCACCCTAACACATTGTTTGCAACCTTGACAAGAAATTTATCGCTTCCTTGACCTTTACATTCCTACCATGCTAATTCCAGAATCAACTTAGTATTGTTAAAATAAAACAGAGTTTCTATTCAGAAAGCAATGTGACTTTAGGTATCATCATGGCAAGCAGAAAATTTTTAAAAAACGTGTATTAACCTTATTACGAGGGAAGTTAGGATAAAAAAGCATAGTCTTAAAGTTTATTTATTCATAAGGGTTGGTCTGAGGATTATAAGAACTTTGTGGCCTCTGAAGCTATTTAGACTTTAAGGTTTTAAACAGTCAGCCTGATAAAAAGGAGCACAGTCATTTTGACAAATCAGCAGAATCAGTTATCAAATAAAAGGTGCTACATCATGACTGCTTTCATCAGGACTGGAGGTTGGGAGGTACAGCTGTGGTGTGGAGATGAGGGATTAACATTGCAGAGATCAGACAGAATCCTTTTGTAGATGCTGCAATAACGGGGAATTTCTCCTCCATTTTCTCCCTCTCTGTGTATAAGCATCTCAGCTTGTTGGCAGCAGGTGTATTTGGGACAGGGTTGTTGAGCCTACCTGATTATTTCCTGGGCTCTCAAGATATTTCCACTTAGCTTCCAGCTGTCACATTCTGAAGCAGCTCTCCCAGATGCATTAGCCAGCGTGCCGTGGATACTGCCGAGCCTTCTCCTCTAAAGCAAATTGGCAAGTCCAGTCCAACTGAGAATAACCAAAGATAGGTTTCAATCAGGTATTTTCCATCTCCACACTTTTTAAAATGGGTTCTATTTTGTTTCCCATATGACTGTCTTGGTGTGATAAAAATTATTTTAAAAATAAAATGAATATTAAAATATTTATGAAATAAAATAACAATTTAAATATTTATGTTTTAATTATTGCTGTTGCCTGAAAATATATATTACTCACCCTTGTTGCCACAAACTATCTCCTGGCTGTGACAGGGATGGACTCAGTTTATGTTTCATAAGGAGATGGTGTGTGTGTGTGTGTTATTGCATACATTAACAGCATAGCATATAACAGTTCATGTGGCCATCTTCTTTCAGCCCAGACATTTCCAAAACAGCAGCGAGTAAATAATTTCAAATCAAAACTGTAATGTATCAGCTTTTTACATTCTTGAACAATGACATTTATAACTTGATTTTTATTCTATTCTGATGCCTGTTTCTCTCTTTTGATGTACATCCCACCGCCGCCCCCATCTTGAGAACAAATTGTAAGTATGGGTATCATAGAGAAGGTTATGTGTCATCTTTTTAGTCTCTGCCTGAATCACACATTCGTGTAAGGATAATTAGGCCAGCATAGGAGTGTTTTGCTAACTAAAGCCTACAATGTGCATAAAACATCTCATTTTGTTGGTTTGTTGCAGGTGGATGTGTGTGAGTATGCTTATCATTGTGGATGTGTTCATGTGGGTGCAATTATCATGAGGATGACATCTGATGCCTTTCTTCAATTGCTTTCCACTTCTAATTTTTTGAGATCATGTCATTCATTGATTCTGAAACTACTTGACCATTCTAGGCTGTGCAGGCAATATTGAATCTAGGGTCACAGATACTCTGCATTGGGGTTAAGGCACCTTCCACCTTGCCTGGATTTGTATATAGGTTATTGAGATCAGAACCCAGGGCCTTATGTTTTTGCTGAAAACATTTCATCCACTAAGTCACCACCACATCTCTAAAAATATCTTTAGCAGGATAAAGCCATTCTAATCAGGAGACTAATGTTTATAAAATGCACATATAGGTTTTTTTTTTTCACAGTCTACAGCTTTAAGCAAACACACATACAAGGATCTCCTAGGAAGAATACTTCAATAAAGAGCTACACAAAGGCAAGTTACAGCAAGCACTTTGATGCTAACCAGTAGACACATGGCCATATAATCTTTTATTAGCCCACATAACATTTAGGATTTAACTTAAGTGTTTTAGCTTGGACATGTCCCCTGGCATTTTCCTGAAGTGATAAAAGCACAACTCCTCTCTCTCTCCCTTAGAGGGCTGCTGTCTCTTCCCCAATATTTGTGTTTGTTTGTTTCCTGGCTATTCCATGATCATAACTTTTTCTACATGTTCAAAAAGAGTTGAAAACATCTGTTTTTTTTTTTTTCCGAGTAACTGCTATTCCATGCTTCTTTATCTTAAAACTTTCCATGAGTGCAGTCAACCTTTGCCTATTTTATATGTTCTCCGTATTTATATGTTTACCCAGGTTTTCTGACTCAGTTTCCTCTCAGACTGCATGCTTCTATGAACTGTGGCTGGGTAGTAGATATCCTTTGATGTTGATATATACTGTTATCAGCATCTACTTCCTTAATAGTCATTTGCATCTTGATTTTGTCATCTTACATTTATATTATGTGTCCTAATGCCACAACTCCAGTTGTGAGAGAAATTTACCCTCTCATGTACCATGAGAGGTTTGGACTCAATATGCCTAAATCAAATTTGCATCTTCCTCCAAAGATTATTCATTTAACATCAACATTAAACATTCTAGTGTTCTTTTGCTTAAAGAGACACCATAACCAAGGCAATTCACAAAAGAAAGCACTAAATTGCAGTCTGCTTACAGTTTCAAAGGTTTAGCCCATTATCCATTATTAGCCCATTATGGTAGAAAACATGGGGCACACAGATTGACATGGTATAAAGAAGATGCTGAGAGTTCTACATCAGGATCTGCAGGCATCAGGAAAAGAGAATAGTCACTGGGCCTACCTTTGTCTTTTGAAACCTCAAAGCCCATACTTGGTGACATATAATCTCTAACTAGGCTGCACGTATCCCATCAAATGCACTCCTCCTAATGCTCCTTTCCCCAAGAATTGTCATTTCTTGATAACAATGTTCAAAGATATGAGCCTTTGTGGTTTGTTCTCTTTCAGCCCGCCATCTTTTCTGTCTCAGTGCATCAACACATGCTTCATTTTCTAAGTCAAACTATGGAAAACATTCTGAATTTGTGTTTCTTTCTTAGAACTAACATGCCATCAGTTGTAAAACCTTGTCAGCATTAATGTCAACGAACATGTCTACCATATTCCCCTTCTCTCTTACCTAACAGTTATGAGCCAGCATCCTTTGTCTAGAAGGCCATATAGTCATTGCTTATTTGACCCTAGAAATCATTCTCATATAATGAGTGGACTAACATATTTGAACACATCTCCACTTAACCATGACCTCTTTTTGAAAAATCTTTATTATTTAACAGTCTAAAAGGTTCAAGATGTTTAGCTTGATCTTTTGTGGTCCAGGACTTTCCTGGTCCTTCAGCTTCTTCCTCACTGACCCACCTGTTCTAACACTTCTAAAGCCACACACTATTAGTCATAGTTTGCCTAATGTTATAGGAAAATCAGTGTAAAGTTTCTGAGTAAGTTAACACTTGTAATTTCTTTATTCACTATACTGTTAGTTTAATAATTAATTAATCAAAATATGGGATACTTGTTCTACATTGGTGGTGTGAAGTATATTCACCTGCTCAGTCTTCCTTCCTTAAATCAGTAAACACATAAAACAGGTTAAATTGTACATTCTTAGATGACTCACATTAGGAAGACCTGATCCTGCCTTCATTCTATGGAATCCTCATGTTCATTCCTCTCTAACAGCCATTTCACTTCTGCCGCTCTAAGGGCCTTATCAAGATGCTTATGAGACGCCGCGCGTGGTGGCGCACATGCCTTTAATCCCAGCACTCGGGAGGCAGAGGCAGGCGGATTTCTGAGTTCGAGGCCAGCCTGGTCTACAAAGTGAGTTCCAGGACAGCCAGGGAAACACAGAGAAACCCTGTCTCGAAAAAAAAAAAAAAAAACCAAAAAACCAAAAAGAAAAAAAAAAAAAAAAAGAAAAGATACTTATGAGACTACCTCTCCCAAAACTTTTATCTTATATTTTTTTGTGGCAATAATGTCTACACTTTATTAAAGTTTTCTCTAAATTTTCTTATGTTGTTTATTTTTAACCATCTTCAACTTGATTTAACTTTTTTTCACTATTTTTAAAATTAATTATTTACATTCCAGTCATTTCCCATTCCTCCAGGTCTCCTCTCCCACAGTTCCCCCCTTGCACCAAAAGGGTACTCCCCCTCTCCATCCAGCCATCCTCTTTGCTTCAGGCCTCAAGTCTCTCTAGGATTAGGCATATCTTCTCTCACTGAGGCCAGACCAGGCACTTCTCTGCTATATATGTGCCAGGGGCCTCAGACCATCCCACATATGCTGCTTGGTTGGTGGCTCAGTCTCTGGGAGCTCCCTGGGGTCTGGGTTAGTTGAGACTGCTGGTATTTCTCCTATGGGGTTGCTCTCTACTTCAGCTTCTTCAGTCTTTCCCCAATTCAACTATAGAGGTCCCTGACTTCAATCCAATGGTTGTGTGTAAGTATCTGCATCTGTCTCAGTCAGTTGCTGGTAGGCTCTTTTAGAGAACCATGCCAGGTTCTTGTCTGTAAGTACATCATAATATCAGTGATAGTGGCAGGAGTTGGTATCCCCTACACTCTATGAGGTGAATCCCAATTTGGGCTGGTCACTGGACAGCCTTTCCTTCAGTCTCTTCTCCACTTTTGTCCCTGCAGCTCTTTTAGACAGGAAAAATTCTGTGTCTGAAAGTTTGACTGTGGGATGGTGTCTTAGTCAGGGTTTCTATTTCTGCACAAACTTCATGACCAAGAAGCAGTTGGGGAGGAAAGGGTTTATTCAGCTTACACTTCCACATTGCTGTTCATCACCAAGGAAGTCAGAACTGGAACTCAAGCAGGACAGGAAGCAGGAGCTGATGCAGAGGCCATGGAGAGATGTTCTTTACTGGCTTGCTTTCCCTGGCTTACTCAGCCTGCTCTCTTATAGAACCCAAGACTACCAGCCCAGACATGGTCCCACCCACAAGGGGCCTTTCCCCCTTGATCACTAATTGAGAAAATGCCTTGCAGTTGGATCTCATGGAGGCATTTCCTCAACTGAAGCTCCTTTCTCTGTGATAACTCCAGCTGTGTCAAGTTGACACAAAACTAGCCAGTACAGTTGGTAACCTCAACAGCCCACTAGAGGCTCTATCTATCTACCGGAGGTGGATTCTTCGAGTTCCCTCTCCCCACTGTTGGAAATTTTGGCTAAGAACACTTCATTGAGTCCTAGGAGTCTCTTACATCCCAGGTCTCTGGAACTTTCTAGAGAGTCCCTCTGCTCCCACTCCCATAAGCTTCACATTTCCATTCATTCTCCTGGCCCTCTAGGCTTCTCTCCTACCCACCCTCCATACCTGATCCTGTTCCTCTTTGCACCTCTCCCTCTCCTCTCTCATTAAGGCACCTCCCTCTCTCTGCCTCCTCTGATTATTTTATTCCTTTTTCTAATTGGGATTGAACCATCCTCACTTGGGCCTTCCTTCTTGCTAAACTTATTATAATCTGTGGATTATATCATGGGTGCTCTGTACTTTTTGGCTAATATCAGTGTGTATATACCATTTCCAATGATTGTATTTCATTTTGGGTCTGGGTTACCTCACTAAGGATGATATTTTCTAGTTTCAACCATTTGCTTGCAAAATTCATGATGTCCTCATTTTTAATACCTGAATAGTTTTCCGTTACAATAATGAACCACATATTCTGTACCCATTAGTTGGTTGAGGGACATCAGGTTATTTCCAGCTTCTGGCTTTTATAAATAAGGCTTCTATGAACATGGTATAACAAGTATCCTTATGGTATGGGCATCTTTTAGGTATATGCCCAGAAAGGGTATAGTTCGGTCTCCAGGTAGGAATTGTTTCCAATTTTCTGAGGAACCACCAGATTAATTTCTAGAATGGTTGTACCAGTTTGCAATCCTACCAGCAATGGAGTAGTGTTCCTCTTTCTCCAAATCCTTGCCAACATCTGCAGTCACTTGAGTTTTTTTGATCTTAGCCATTCTGATTGGTGTAAGGTGGAATCTCAGAATCATTTTGATTTGCATTTCCCTGATGACTAAGGACTTTGAACATCTCTTTAAGTGTTTCATGGCCATTCAAGATTCTTCTCTTGAGAATTCTCTGTTTAGCTCTTCACCCTGTTTTTTAATTGTATTATTTGGTTATTTGGATGTTATCTTGTATTCTTTATATATTTTGGATATTAACCTTCTATCAGATATGGGGCTATTGAAGATTTTTTCCCAATCTGTAGGTTGCCAATTTGTAACTTTTTAGTATATTTTTTTACCCCAAGTCTATTGCTAGAAACATAAAATGAATTCATTTAATATCAAAATTAAAAATAAATTAGGAAATTTTGCTATAGTACCTGCTTCCTTCATGAAACATCATCTGTAATATTTCAGGGTGTGAGACAGAAAGAAAAGTATAGATTATACCTTGCAGGGGCTATGGCATGTAAATAGTACAACATGTCTTATCTTTAACATTCCCAATCCAATACCCACACCAGTCTCAAAATGAAGTGGAAGTTAGGTGAAGAGACTGGGTCCTTCCAGACACGCTAAATAGAGGCTTCATAACTTATCCCAGACTTTTGTTTCCTGGAAGCAACAAGGTCACCTATTTTATCCATAAACTATATTCAGCATAGTGTACTGTTTTGCTTCAAGTACTTAAACACTCAGGTCTATCAAGACATTAATTGAAACCTCTGAAGTCTGAAGCAAAATTAATATGTTTCCTCATATAAGCAAATCATGTCAAGCACGTAAAAGTGTGTGTGTGTGTGTGTGTGTGTGTGTGTGTGTGTGTGTGTGTGTGTGTATGTGTATGTGTTTGTGTGATCTATTTCAACTCCAAATCCATGAAGTATTAAACTAGATTCTAAAAATAATTTACTCACAATGGTTTCTAAAAATTATATTGAATTAATATATGACTATTTTTCTTTTATTTTTCCAACATTTAAACCCAGACCATGTGAGCAAACCAACACCTGACACCATTAATTATACTGTTCTTTGCCTGCAGAGAGGAACCTAGTGTAACTGTCTCCTGAGAGGTTTCATCCAGCAGCAAATGGAGTCAGATGCAGAGACCCATCACCAAATATCACACAGAGCCCAGGGACTTTTGTGGTAGAGTGGGAAATAAAAGTGAGCAAACCGTAGAGGTCAAGACACCATATGAAGACCCACATATTCAGTTTTGCTGACTAACCTGGGACTATAGAGGCTCACAGAGATGGGACCAACAACCAGGGAGCATGCAGGAGCTGGGCCTAGCCCCTCTACACATTTGTGGCAATATGCTACTTGGATTTCATGTGGGTCCCTGAGCAAGTAGAGCAGCGGCTGTCTCAGTCTCTGTTATTGACATTGGATCTCCTTTCTCATATCTGGACTTCTTGGTTGGGCCTCAGTGGGAGAGGGTGTGCCTAGTCCTGGTGGAATTAGATGTCACAGGGTTGAGTGGTACCCAAGAGGGGCTCCCCTTCTCTGAGAAGAAGGGGAGGAAGCAAGAGGGGGAGGGATTTGTAAGGATGAGACAGGGAAGAGAGGAGAAAGGGGCTGTGATAGGAATGTAAAGTAAATAAAAAAATAAATAAAATAGAAAAAATAAATATTAAATATTTAGAATAAACAAACACATTGTAAATCCTTGTTGCTTGAAACAAAGCAATTTTTATAAATCTTGAAGTCATTTTTCAGTACTAAAAATATTGAAAACCTGACAACATAGGATTATTAAGAACTCAGATTCGTTTAATTGGATTTGCTATACTCTCTGAAGTCAGATGTTTTAATTGTATTATTTAAACAAAGACATTTTCAACATTATACTGAAATCTATATGCTTATTAGTGGAATATTTTCAGATAGTAGGTTTACTAAATTGCACTCTAAGTTGACATCATACGTGGCTTTGAAGTATACATGAATAGTCTTTCTGGAGATGGTTCTATTAGTGAGCAGAATAATTTTGCCTTTAAGTGTTTGATATTCAGTTTTGCTGAATAATAATTCAGATTTCTTGCTTAGCAGTTCCCAAAATGACATAGATACCTTAGATGATGTTTCTTACTCTCCTAGTATTTTTTAAAATCAACTGTTAGATTTTTCAATGTCCATGATCATCTTTAGTTGCCTGGTAGACTATGCAAGCTCAGAAGAAATCATGTTTTATAAGATTAAAGAGCAGAATTCTGAAACCAACACTTTTAAAAGCGACAAAAGAGATCTCCATACATATGTTAGAACACAATGCATAGCAAGCACACTAAAAGAAAAGATGCTATTGCCAAATGAAGCTACTTGGAATGAAGTGATTGCTCCTTCGGGGCAGAAAATAACATGTTTCATCAGGAAGGCAAGAAAATTAGAGACAGTCAAGGGAAAAAAATAAAGAACTGGAATTAAAAGGCTTCTATGATTAGTAGGAGAAAGGGAAACGGAGACATTTCATGAGAAATTAACCCAGACACTTTAAGGTTGTTCCTCATACTGAAATTTAGTCGTGCTAAATAGCCTTCATTACTAAAGACATGATGGTTTTCCTCATAGCTGAAGGGGAAAGTTCAATTACTGGACCAATGGAAGAGTGTACTTTAGATCATTTTTGTGTAAAGATTGAGTTGTACTGAAAGGGGTTTGTCATACTTGGGACGAAAGTCATGGAAATGAAATTCACGTGAAGGGACATTAACTTTACTATTTTCTCATTTGCCATAAAAGCCTTCTAAGAACCAAGATTTGGGACAGCCTGTAACTTATTATGATTCAAGTAAAGAAAGGAGGAGAATCCTCATGGATTTAAAGGCAAGTTGTTTCTTTTAGTTTATGGTCTGGGAAAATTAAGAAAAAAATACTTTCAGTTCCCTCGTGTTTTTTTTAAGGTTAATTAGATACCACCAATTGGCTGTTCTAACTCATTTGTTTTTTAGATCCAACTATCCAATATCTTTTAATGAGTTTCTTTATGTCAACCCCATTTTCCCAGCCATTAACCATCCATGTGCTAATCAAACAATTATCTTGTCATTCACTTTAGAAGGTATTCTAAAATACCCAGAGAAGCCTTCCAGAAGAAAGGAAATGTAATATTCAGAACACAACTTTATTTATTGAAAGCTTCACAAATAATTTGAGTCTATAAATAAAACTGGTGTAGGAAATGGTATTTTTATACACCAAAATAGGTGTTTAAGAATTATTGATGCTTATTAAATGCTGGCATGTGTAGTTTTAGGAGCTTTGGAGACTCTGATGAAGTGAAGTGTAAGCAATTTTAAGAGAAACATTTCCACAATTGCCAATAAAATCTTTTCGGTTCTGATTAGACAATAATCATCTTTATTAATAAATGAGATCATCACTCAACACCTTGTAAATATAAGACTGACAGGTTATGCTCAAACATTTTTTTTCTTTTAAGGTACAAGGAATGACTCACCCTGAAAATAGAGATTAAGGATTCATATGTAAGAACTGAGTATGTCAGTTTCCAAAACCATTAGAAATTTCTCTGAAAAGGGAAGGGAAATACACTTTGCTAAGTCTTTATAATGGTACTTATATGTATTTCTCATGGTTGAGCATATGGTACTAGAAAATCAACCAATTGGTGTATTCTTTTTTGGGAAAAAATATTGCTCCTATTCCCAAGAATACGTTAGTTGTTTATATTGTGTGTGTAAGTGCGTGTGTGTGTGTGTGTGTGTGTGTGTGTGTGTGTGTGTGTGCTCATATGTGCGTGTGTAGTTGAGGCCTCATGCTCTGTGCTCTGTCCACTTTAGCATGGCTATTGTTGTCCTGGTTCTGCTCATTTTGGGATGTCATGAGGGTGATATTTTTATGGGTTTAGCTTCTGACATTACTAAAAGACATAATCTCATGGCACACTCCTCTGCTCTTAGTGTATTCTTCCTTTCTTCAGTAACAATTTATGAATCTTAGGGTATAGGAGTTGTTTTGTAGATGTATTCATTTTGTCTGGGCCCCACAACTCTGCATTTTGATTGGTCATAATTTTCCGTAATGGTTTCAGTCTGTTCCAAAGAGAATATTCCTTGATAAAGAGTGAGGGCCTTGTGTGTGTGTGTGTGTGTGTGTGTGTGTATACACATATAACTGGGGCTGACTTACAGATTCAGTGGCTCAATCCATTATCATCAAGGCATGAGCATGGCAGTGTCCAGGCAGGCATGGCACAGGAGGGTCTGAGAGTTCTACATCATCACCTGAAGGCCACTATGAGAAGACTGGCTTCCAGTCTGCTAGAACAAGGTTCTTAAAGCCCATAAACATAAGGCGACACTTCCTCCAACAAAGCCATGACTACTTCAACAAGGTCACAACTCTTAATAGTGCCACTCCCTGGTCCAAGCATATTCAAATCACCACAATATGTATTATCTGAATCTAGTACCCATTTCCACATTTACATTTACCACAAATGTGAGTAAAACTCACTATTTTCAAAAAGAACTCATAATTTTATTATTCTTACCACATCTGTGTTACTTTTCAGATCTCTGTTCCCATGAAAGAAATGTTCATTCATTAAGCTTTCAGAAATACTTCCATTCATACAATGATACAACAAACAAAAAGAAAGAATTTAATCAATCTAATGAATTAAACTTTGGGCATTTTTTTCTTTACACTTTAGTTTATCTAGCCACTATTTGTTTTTTCTTCTTGTGGAATCAAAACAACTCCACCCATGACTTGGTCCTGGTGAGAAGGAGAGTCCTAGTGAACCCACTGTTTGGTTAGCAGGGACAGAACTTACTAATGGGTACCAAAGCTTCCTATTCTACATAGCACTGGAAAATATAAACAGGGGAGATGGGGCTTTGTGTAGTGTACACTTCTTCCTGGATCATGGCTTGACAAAATGACTTACAGAAGCTACTTGAGTAAGAAAGGTTGACTTTGGCTCATGGATTCAGAATTTTAGTATATAATAGCAAGCAAGTCATGATGGTGGATCTCAATCCATAGGGGTGACAGAGTGTAGCATAAGGTCTCCACATTACAGTGGGTCTGAAGATAGAAGTGGCAAATCAGTATCAGCCACAGTTATTACCTTCAGAGATTGTTCCCAGTGACCTACCTCCATCTCCTGGTGCCCCAGAGCCTTAGCAATAACATGACATATTTGGAACTCAATGTTCAAAAGACAAGCCTGTGGCCCTTATGTCAAATGGTCACACTCATTACTGTTAGAAGTCCAGGCTACTCCATTTTGGGGGCTATCTTCCTAAGCAACTACTCCCTTAAGAAAATCAGATCATGAATTCAGTTCAGCTGAGTTCCTGATGCAGGTTGTGCCTTATTTGTAAGTCCATCCCTCACTGTACTGACCCCAAATCACATGATCTAAATTAAAAAAAAAAAAAGAAATTGGTAGTAGTGTTTTTATGGATCTTTACATAATTCTCAGTCATTATAGGGGTCAATGCTTTATGCATTTTAATGACAAGTAGATATTATACAATGTGAACTGGGACTGGGCTGTTATTTAATCTGCATTTCCATGCAGACGAATTCTTTTACCCTTGTGTGTATAAATATATATATATTTGCTTTGATCCCATCATGTCTACAATTTCCATTCTGAGTAACATTTTGTACATTATTCTAAATAGTTAATATACAAAGTTTCAACCATTGTCATTGGCTTATTATTTTGTAGTGAAAATTTGAATGTCTTTTTATATAAGATACTAAGTTGAATGACTTTTTATACTTTTGTTACTATTTGCTGCTTTGCATTTTTATGGTAAATAATAATTTCTAGAAATAAGTTTGTAATTTGAAATATGATAATTCCCTTTATTTAATAATGGCTAAACTTAATTTTCTCTTCCGTGACTCTCTAAGGTGGGTCAACTCAGGAGCACACAGGCTGCAGAAATAGTAAATCAGCAGGGGCAGGGTCCTACAGGCCTATATCTGCAGCCAGGAGGTGGAGCTGATCCTCAGTCCTCTATGCACCTTCCCTGCCAGAAGAGAGCTTGCCTCCAGGGAGTGCTCTAATGCCCTGGACTCAGGTGAGATCATCATTTTCTCTCTGGTGACTCTCTAATGTGGGTCCACTCGAGCGACCACGGGCCTCAGAAGCATCAGAGCTTCTGGGACAGGGTCCTATAGGCCTACATCTGCAGACAGGAGGTGGAGTTGTTCCACAGGCCCCTGTGAACTGGTTTTGCCAGGAGAGAGCTGGTCTCCCAGGAATGCCGATAAAGGCTTAAATACTCACAGGAGAAGCAAGATCCAGCCAGAGACAAGAACATCTAACACCAGAGAGTAACAGATGGCAAAAGGTAAACACAAGAATTTTACCAACAAAAACCAAGACTACTTGGCATCATCAGAACCCAGTACTCCCACCACAGTGAGTGCTGGATACCCCAACACACCAGAAAGACAAGATTCATATTTAAAACCATATCTCATGATGCTCATAGAGGATTTTAAGAACGACATTAATAATATCCTTAAAGAAATACAGGAGAACAAAGTTAAACAGGTATAAGCCCTTAAAGAGGAAATACCAAAATCCCTTAAAGAATTATAGGAAAACACAAACAAACAGGTGAAGGAATTGAACAAAAACATTCAAGATCTAAAAATGGAAGTAGAAACAATAAAGAAATCACAAAGGGAGACAACTCTGGAGATAGAAATCCTAGTAAAGAAATCAGGAACCATAGATGAAAGTATCACCAACGGAATACAAGAGATGGAAGAGAGAGAGTCCATAGAAAACATGGACACAACAATCAAAGAAAATGCAAAATGCAAAAAGATCCTAACTCAAACATCCAGGAAATCAATGACACAATGATAAGACCAAACCTAAAGATAATAAGTATAGTTGAGAATGAAGATTTTCAACTTAAAGGGCCAGTAAATATCTTCAACAAAATTATAGAAGAAAATTTCCCTAACCTAAAGAAAGAGATGCCCATGAAAATACAAGAAGCCTACAGAACTCCAAATAGACTAGACCAGAAAAGAAATCAATAACATAAATTAAGAACATAATAATCAAAACATCAAATGCACTAAACAAAGATAGAATATTCAAAGCAGTAAGGGAAAAAAGTCAAGTAGCATATAAAGGCAGAACTATTCGAATTACACCAGATTTCTCACCAGAGACTATGAATGCCAGAAGATCCTGGACAGATGTCATCTATATCCTAAGAGAACACAAATGCCAGCCCAGTCTACTAAACCAAGCAAAACTCTCAGTTACCATAGATGGAGAAACCAAAGTATTTTATGACAAAACCAAATTTATACAATATCTTTCCACGAATCCAGCCTTCAACGGATAATAAAGGAAAACCTCCAGCACAAGGGCGGGGGTCAGGGGGTGGGCAACTACACCCTAGAAAAGGCAACAAAGGAATCTTTCAACAAACCTAAAAGAATATAGCCATGTGTTTATGTAAACAGAGTTCCAACTCTAAAATAACAGGAAGTAACAATTACTTTTCCTTAATATCTCTATTATCAGTGTACTCAATTCCCCAATAAAAAGACATAGACTAACAGACTGGCTACACAAAGAGGACCCAACATTTTTCTAGTTATATGAAACTCACCTCAGGGAAAAAGACAGACACTACCTCAGAGTGAAAGGCTGGGAAACAATTTTCCAAGCAAATGGTCCCAAGAAACAAGCTGGAGTAGCCATTCTATTATCGAATAAAATCAAGTTCCAACCCTAAGTTAGCAAAAGAGACAAGGAGGGGCACTTCATACTCATCAAAGTTACAATCTTCCAAGATGAACTCTCAATTCTGAATATCTATGCTCCAACTTTAGTAAGCTCAAAGAACACATTGCACTGCACACAGTAATAGTGGGAGACTTTAACACCCCACTCTCATCAATGGACAGATCCTGGAAACAGAAACTAAACAGAGAAACTAACAGAAGTTATGAAACAAAAGGATTAAACAAATATCTACTGAACAAAAGGATATACCATCTTCTCAGCACCTCATGGTACCTTCTCCAAAATTGACCATATAATCAGTCACAAAACAGACCTCAACAGATACAAAAATATTGAAATAATCCTATATATCCTATTAGTCCACCACAGACTAAGGCTGATCTTCAATAAAAACATAAATAATAAAAGCCCACATACACAGGGAAACTAAACAACACTCTACTCAATGATAACTTGTTCAAGGAAGAAATAAAAAAAGAAATTAAATGCTTTTTAGAAATCAATTAAAATGAAGCCACAACATACCCAAACTTATGGGACACAATGAAAGCAGTCCTAAGAGGAAAACTCATAGCTCTGAATACGTCCAAAAAGACACTGGAGAGAGCATACACTAGCAGCTTGACAGCATTCTTAAAGCTCTAGAACAAAAGGAAGAAATTTCACTCAAGAGGAGTATATGGCAGGGAATAATCAAACTCAGGGCTGAAATCAACCAAATAGAAACAAAGAATCAACCAAAGCAGGATCTGGTTCTTTGAGAAAATCAACAAAATAGATGAACCCTTAGCCAGACTAACTAAAGGGCACAAGGGCAGTATCCTACTGAACAAAATCAGAAATGAAAAAGGAGACATAACAACAGAGCCTGAGGAAATCTAAAAAATCATCAGATTCTACCTCAAAAGCATATGCTCAACAAAACTGAAAAACCTGGATGAAATAAACAATTTTCTAGAGAGATACCAGATGCCAAAGTTAAATCAGGATCAGATTAATGATCTAAACAATACCATATCCCCTAAAGAAATACAAATGGTCATTAATAGTATCACAACTAAAAGGAGCCCAGGACCAGATAGGTGTAGTACAGAGTTTTATCAGACCTTCAAAGAGGACCTAATTCCAATACTCCTCATAATATTCTACAATGTAAAAACAGTAGGTACTCTACACAATTCATTCTATAAAGCCACAATTACTTTGATATTTAAACCCCACAAATACCTAACAAAGAAAGAAAGAGAACTTCAGACACAATTACTCTGATATTTAAACCACACAAACACCCAACAAAGAAGAGAACTTCAGAACAATTTCCCTTATGAATATCTATGCAAAAATACTACATAAAATTCTCACAAACAAAATCCAAGAACACATCAAAATGATCATCCATCATGATCAAGTAAGCTTCATCCCAAGGATGCAGGGATGGTTCAATATACAGAAATCTATCAATGTATTCCAATATATAAACAAATTCAAAGGAAAAAATACCCAAATTAATGTCTCATTACATGCTGAGAAAGCATTTGACAAAATCCAACACCCGGTCATGATAAAAGTCTTGGAAAGATCAGGAATTCATGGCCCATGCCTAATCATAATGAAAGCAATATACAGCAAACCAGCAGCCAATATTAAACTAAATAGAGAGAAACTTGAAGCAATCCCACTAAAATCAGGGACTAGTCAAGACTGCCCCTCTCTCTGTACCTATTCAATATAGAACTTAAAGCCCTAGCCAGAGCAATTACATAACAAAAGGAGATCAAAGGGATACAAATTGGAAAGGAAGAATTCAAAATATCACTATTTGCAGATGATATGATAGCATACATAACTGACCCAAAAAATTCCACCAGAGAACACCTAAACCTGATAAACAACTTCAGTGAAGTAGCAGGATATAAGATTAACTCAAACAAATCAGTGGCCTCTCTCTACACAAAGGATAAACAGGCTGAAAAGAAATTAGGGAAATAACACCCATCATAATAGTCACTAATAATATAAAATATTTCAGTGTGACTCTATCTAAGCAAGTGAAAGGTCTGGATGACAAGAACTTCAAGTCTCTGAAGAAAGAAGTTGAAGAAGATCTCAGAAGATGGAAAGATCTCCCATGCTCATGGATTGGCAGGAATAATATAGTCAAAATGGCTATCTTCTTGAAAGCAGTCTACAGATTCAATGCAATCCCCATCAAAATTCCAACTCAATTCTTCAAAGAGTTAGAAAGCACAATTTGCAAATTCATCTGGAATAACAAAAAGCTAGGATAGCAAACACTATTCTCAACAATAAAAGAACCTCTGGTGGAATCACCATCCCTGACCTCAAGCTGTACTACAGTGACAGACAGGTAGATCAATGGAATAGAATTGTAGACCCAGAAATGAACCCTCACAACTATGCTCACTTGATCTTTATCAAAGGAGCTAAAACCATCCAGTGGGAAAAAAGACAGCATTTTCAACAAATGGTGCTGACACAACTGATGGTTATCATGTAGAAGAATGCAAATTGATCCATTCTTATCTCCTTATACAAAGCTCAAGTCTAAGTGGATCAAGGACCTTTTAAAACCAGAGACACTGAAACTTATAGAGGAGAATGTGGGGAAAAGCCTCAACATATGGGCACAGGGGAAAAAATTCCTGAACAGAACAGCAATGGCTTGTGCTGTAAAATCAAGAATTAACAAATGGAGCCTTATAAAATCGTAAAGCTTCTATAAGGCAGAGGATACTGTCAATAAGATGAAATGGCAACCAACAGATTGGAAAAAGAACTTTACAAATCCCAAATCTGATAGAGGGCTAATATCCAATATATACAAAGAACTCAAGAAACTAGACAGCAGAAAACTAAATAACCCTATTTAAAAATCGGGTACAGAGATAAACAAAAAATTCTCAACTGAGGAATAGTGAATGGTTGAGAATCACCTAAAAAATGCTCAACATCCTTAGTCATTAGGGAAATACAAGTCAAAACAACCCTGAGATTCTACCTCACACCAGTCAGAATGGCTAAGATCAAAAACTCAGGTGACAGCAGATGATGGTGAGGATGTGGAAAAAGAGGAACACTTCTCCATTTCTGGTGGGATTGTAAGCTGGTACAACCACTTTGGAAATCAGTCTGGTGGTTCCTCAGAAAATTGGACATAGTACTACTGGAAGATCCAGCAATATGACTCCTGGACTTATACCCAGAAGTTGCTCCAACCTGTCATAAGGACAAATGCTCCACTATGTTCATAGCAGCCTTATTTATAATAGCCAGAACCTGGAAACAACCCAGATGTCCCTCAACAGAGGAATGGAAACAGAAAATGTTTACATTTACACATTGGAGTACTACGCAGTTATAAAAAACAATAAATTTATGAAATTCTCAGACAAATGGATGTATCTGGAGGATATCATTCTGAGTGAGGTAACCCAATCACAAAAGAACACGCATGATATGTACTCACTGATAAGTGGATATTAGCCCAGAAGCTCAGAGTACCCAAGATACAATTTGCAAAACACATGAAACTCAAGAAAGAAGACCAAAGTGTGGATACTTCGATTCTTCTTAGAAGGGGAGTCAAAATACCCATGAAATGAGTTACAGAGACAAAGTTTGGAACAGAAATTGAAGGAAATGCCAACCAATGACTGTCCCACCTAGGGATCCATCCCATAAACAACTACCAAAACCAGACACTAATGTGGATGCCAAGAAGTGCTTTTTGACAGGAGCCTGATATAGCTGTCTCCTGTGAGGCTATACCAGTGCCTGACAAACAAAGAAGTAAATGCTCACAGCCATCCATTAGACAGAGCACGGGTCCCCAATGAAGGAGTTAGAGAAAGTACTCAAAGAGCTGAAGGGGTTTGCATCCCCATAGGAGAACAACAATATGAACTAACCAGTACCTCCAGAGCTCCCTGGGACTAAACCACTATTCAAAGTGGGACTCATGGCTCTAGATGCATATGTAGCAGAGGATGGCATAGCCGCTCATCAGTGGGAGGAGAGGCCCTTGGTCCTGTAAAGGTTCTATGTCCCAGTATAGGGGAATGCCAGTGCCAGGAATCAGGTGTGGGTAGGTTGGTGAGCAGGGGTAGGGGAAGGGTTAGGGGATGTTTGGAGGGGAAACAAGGAAAGAGGATAACATTTGAAATGTAAATAAAGAAAATGTATAATAAAAAAGAAAAATATGTTTAAAAAATCAGAAACTTTAAATGGTCATAATTATTTAATAAAATGCTAATGGTTAAAATTATATTTATAAATGTATGAGTTACACATGTTTGTCTTTCGTTGGCTTTATATAAAGTTATAATTATATATACATACATATACATATACATATACATATACATATACATATACATATACATATACATATACATATACATATGTGTGTATGAATGTGTGTGTGAATGTGTGTGTGTGTGTGTGTAGTGTATGTGTACCAATTATATTTCGTATAAATCACCCCTGCTCATAAGATTTTCTTTCACATTTTAAAAAGTAACAATACATGATACTACCTCACAGCAGACATGTTGGTCCTTTTGTTCTTCCAGCGTTTGCATCCCTTCTCCCATGGTGTTCCCTGAACTTAGTTTTGGGAGGGGTGTTGCATATGCACCATATTAGATTGAGTACCCCATGTGCGTCTCTGTTGATGGTCTTCATTTACACTAAAGAACAACTTTGATGAGTAGTGAGATCTACTACTCATCCTTTCATGAGTAGTGTGAGTGTAAGAATAAGTATTTAGAGTTAATGAGAGTTATATTTGTTTAGGAAAGAAGAAGCATTAGGTTCTCCTCTGGGTTCCCCATTTCTACAGCCATTGCTACTAATCTGGAATCGAGCTCTCAGCATACTCATCTCCTGCTAAGCAGCTCTTAAGTCCAATGAGCCAGCTACAGGTTAACCCCCCCCAAGACACTAGTGACACTTCCACAGCACTGGCAGTGATGTAAATATAAAATTAATGAAGAAGTCAAAATGGGAAAGGGAGTCAGGAGACATGGGGATATTGGAGAAGGGGGAATAAAAATGATGTAAATAAAATACTGACTCATGGAATTCTCAACATTAATTTAAAAATAAAAACCATTACAATAAAGTGATTCTATGAAATTAAACATTAAGCATCATTTGAAAATATTACTGGTGAAATAATAAATTTAGATAAAAGAATGCTTGTGAGCTTCTGAGTCAGGAAATAGTTCATACTATATATTTAATTTCTATATTTCTGAGTAAGTCCTGCCAGTGAGTAACAGGTCTGTCAGTAGAAGGAAATTGAACAAAATTCCAGTGACCTCTAGTTGGAATTAAATCTAAGTAGCATTTAATGAGCATCAAATAGTGACAGTGTTCATTTCATTTTCTCTTAATTACATCTCCCAGCCTTCCTGGGTCATGGAAGGAATTCTAATAGCAATTGGTACTCACATGTTGATTTTATGCACACATGTGGCATCTTTTAATATGTTTCATGAAATTTCAGTGCCATTTTATAGTTTATGTGAACATGTCATCATTCATTTTAATCTTCCCAAATAACAAAGTACTCTTAACCCAAATGTTTTCTCTGGAAATTTTTTTTACCCCATTATAAACACTGAAAAATTTCTTCTACTTGGAATGAAAAAGTTATATTTTTTCATTTGTCCTGCCAAGTAAATCATTAAAATCTACACATTATATATGTGATGGTTTGTATATTCTTGGGCCAGGGAATGGCACCATTTGGAGGTATGGCCTTGTTGGAATAGGTGTGACCTGGTTGTAGTAGGTGTGTCACTGTGGGTGTGGGCATAAGATCTTTACCCTAGTTACCTGGAAGTCAGTCTTCCACTAGCAGCCTTTGGATGAAGACGTAGAACTCTCAGTTCCTCCTGCACCATGCCTGCCTGGATGTTGCCATGCTCCCACCTTGATGGAAGTGGACTGAACCTCTGAATCTGTAAGCCAGCCCCAATTAAATGTTGTTTTTTATAAGACTTGCCTTGGTCATGGTGTCTGTTCACAGCAGTAAAACCCTAACTAATACAATATATAAAACAAATTTTAGAGGACTCAGGGGAGGGTGAGGCAGATGGGCCAGGAATGGCAGCACCCCAGTAGTCAAGTTACTGACATTCTTAGATTTCCTTTTTCCTTATAGATATCACTTTCACTTCTTCTGATGGGTATCAAGCTAGATTTTTTTCATTTTTTGAATTTAATAATAGAAGAAAATAAATACTCACATTTAAGAACTGATAAAAAGCTCCCTTGTTTTGAGTGAAGTCCTTAAGATAACACTGCTCCATTTCTGTAAAAAAAAAAAAAATCTATATACCATGCAAAAATATATGTGTGTACAAAATAAAATTTCCAAAATATATATGTACAAAATAAAAATTAATATGTTAAGAAAACAGCCAAATATATTATGAAACAAAATATAAAGCCAAATAATACACATCATTATAATTAAAACCATCAATTATAGTACAACTTCCTAACATTCCTATGTCAACTACTGATATTATGACAGATCAAGTTATCAAGACTGTAGTAGAACTCTGAACACCACTCATATTGTATAACTGACTTTTTATAACTATTCCACATAAACCACAAATCTACCCTCCTCTTGTGTGGTCACCGAAAACAAGGCTCATCCTTTACTTGATTCTAAAACATTGAAATTATTAAATGAGACTAAACTGTAAATCAATAACATGAAAATACTTTGAGAGTCTCTAAACAGCTGGAAACTGTATATTTCTAAATAATCTGTGGATCAAAGAATACTCGAGGGAAATTAAATTTTTCTTTGGACTTAATGGAAATGAAAATTCAACAGAGAGATACTGGTAGAGTAGTGTTAAAGCAACACAAGACAAAAATACTTTCATGCACAGGACACAAAGTATATACTTTAGCAAAAGGGAAAGGGCTATAATCAATAACCTAAGATTCCACCTCAAGGAAAATAGCCCCCAATAAGCAAGATGAATTAAATGGTAAAGATTATGCCAGAAATGAATGAAATGTAGATCAGGAAAATAATAGGTAATAGTCATGAAGTGACACAGAGAAAAAACAGCAAAACTAATAGCAAAGGTGATAAAGGAGAAGAGAAGAAAGGTGGACTATCAGGAGCAAGATAAAGGCCACTGCTACAAACGCTAAAGCTATGAACAAGCTAAGAATATTCTAAACAAGTACCTATGCCTGAGGAGGCAACTCTGTTGACATGACCATGCACTGGGAAACATAGTTCACAATTTGTTAAAAAACAAAATAAATCATTTGAACAACCCTCAAATATAAAGGAGATTGAATCAATTGAAAACTCAGTATGAGAGAATGGCTGGATCTATGTTGTCACAGGAGAATTGTTCAAAGATTTGGAATACTAACTCACATTATACATGATCTCTTGCAGAAGAAAGTGAATAAGGACATAGCTTTCATCTTATTCTACTAAACCCATCTGATATCAAAAGCTGACAAAATTATCAATTTGAATACTAAAGACTACCACCTTCCATAAAGATTTGTATAATTTCTTAAAATATTTAAAAATATAAATTAGTGGTATATAAAATGATTATATAAGTATAATCACAATATTGATATACCAGCCAAAGGACAAAAAACTCCCATGGTTTGATCAACTTAGGAAAAAAAAACCATTGATAAAATATGTGAAAATATTTAATATGTGAAATACTACAGTGAGTAAAATAAAAATGATTTGAAAAGTTAATGAAACATTTCTCAAAATGCATAATAAAACTGTAAAGAAAAATTGCAGAGATTATACAGAGGCTAAGCACACTAACTGTTCCTGTAGAAGATCTAGGTTGAATATTCAGAACTCATATGATTCAAAACCACACGCGCGCACACACACACACACACACACACACACATATTAAAAATAAGATAAATATACATTTTTAATTCTAGAAAATGCAATTCCATTCATACTATAGGCAGCATTCACACAGTTGACATAAAAAGAGATGAACTACACAGAGCCTTAAAGAATTATTCAGGAGAAAGGGAAATGTTTGATATCTCCATTGTGGTGATGGTTTCATAGAGAATACATATGTCAAAATTCTTCAAGTTGTGCAATTTGAATATCTGTCAAGTACTCAACATAAATTATAGCTGCAGTACAGGAGAATAATAAAATTTCACCTGACATACGGTTAGCTCACTGAAGCAAATTACGGTTTCACTCTGTAACCTTTCAAGTGTTTGAGTGAAACTTAGCTCATGAAGCTGTTTTAAGCACTAGATTATTTCTGCATGTAATAGATTCATTTGGCATAATTTTATATCATGTAATGCTACTTAGGGTTCTAATGTTGTCAGTTGTGCCTCATAGAAGTATTGTAGCTTTACTAAAATAAAATACCTGAACTAAAACTATTAGCAACATTGTTTCCACTAGACTTTTAAAAATGAGTCTTTGGCTATGAATTAAAGCTATAAGCACATTCAGTTACAACATCCAAAAGGAAAAAGACACTAAATGTAATATCCAGTGAATGAGCCTGAGTGAGCACGTTTTCCTGGTATGTACTTTCTCTAATAAGCTAATCATTATTTAATATGTGAAATACTACAGTGAGTAAAATAAAGATGATTTCAAAAGTTAATGAAACCTTTCTCAAAATAAATTGGACTGTGGATTTCGCTCATCAGCAGAGTGTGTGCCTATCCTGTGTGATGTACAAAGACAATTCCTAACACCACACTCTTCTCAGAGAGAGGAAGGATCTGTATCTAGACGTTGCCGACACACTATGAACTAAAGGGCACATGTGTATTGACACCCAAATACTTAACATTTTTGATGAGCTAACCTATAATGACTGACCTGTCTTCAGTCCTGATTCATCTTTCATATGGAACAGTCTCCCCTTCTTACAGAGAGCGACATGTGGTCTTCTAAGCAATAGAATGAAGCAAAAAATGAGAGGAAACCCCTGATCATAGATGTATGTTGAAAACATCTCAGAGTGGGTTGAGTTCCATCCTGCTAGGATACAATTCCCTTTGGGTATATTGAAGAAATGAGTCTCGAGTTACAAAATACAAAGAATGAAAGAACCAACAGATTATACCAGTTTGTCTTGCAACCAACAAGGAAATGTTCATCTTGTGACAAAATTCTCATAGCTATGCTGGTGGTAAGCAACTGGTACAAGTGAAAGCATAGCCTTCCGCTGTCTAAACTCAGTTGAGATCAGAACTACAATTATACCATTGACCATCAACCAACCTGTAGCTTTAGGATTGGTGGTCCAGGACTCACACAACACAGAGCAATGATCAATATTTAAAAATTCATAACCAGTGCTTCAGCTTCCCTCATTTTACTGTTTCTTAAAATTTCCTGTTTACTTTTTCTCCCTCTTGAGGTTTCTTCTACATTAAATAATAAGTGGCTGTGTTAGTTTCTTTTCCTGCTGCTGTGTTAAAATAACCTCACTAAAGCAACTTAAGAGAGAAAGGATCATTTTAACTGACAATTCCAGGTCACAGGAGCTTGCAGCAGTTGGCCACATTACTTCCACATTCAGGAGAAGAGAGCAATGAATCTAATGCTCACCTCATTCCTTCACTCTTACACAGTCCAAGGCAGGCTTCTAAGACCTACAGTTGTACATATTCCCACCTCAACTAAATTACTCAAGGCAATCTCCACAGGCTTAATAAAGGCCTATCTTCCAGGTGACTCTAGATTCCGTCAAGCTGATGGTCACGATGCCATCAACAATTGGTTCTAAGTCAACACTGAGAAAGATGGGTGTGTGTGTATAATATGCCTATTTTAAAAACTCTTATAAACGGTAATTTTAATAAATTATTTTTTAATGAGAAAGCCAGATTTTAGACTTGCTTGGAGAGTTTAAAAGTTTTTGCCTTTGCCAGGCTAAGAGACACAGACATATACTTTTTAAAAATTTGGTGTTTAGATGTACAACATCTAAATTCTAAAACTATTCCTGACACAATAGAGAAGAGGCTTCTAAGTTCCACTGTTTTTCATTTTCACTGTTATTTACCCGTTTACAAAGATTAGTGGAATGTAAAATCTGTTGCAAACCAACCAAGACTTACTTAAAAAGCATAACAATCTCTTCCTTGCCATTTATTGGTACTAATTTTACCCTTCATTCTCCCCTAATTACTTTTAGAGGTTGTTTTCCTTGTTCCTTCAAGTAATGAAAGTCTTTTTATTCAACATCACAGAGTCAGTCTAGAGGTAACTATGCTGTAACTAAACCATGTTCACTGGGGTCATGCCAGGTGAGCTATTACTAGAAACTCTGGCAAGCAAAGTCTACAGGATCATACACACACACAAACACACACACACACACACACCCTCATCTTTAGTCTCTTCTTTCTGAATTCTAATATCAGAGGTTCAGAGAAAATGTAGTCAAGGAAACCTATGTAGGGTCACTAATCAGATCTGTTGAAGAGTTCCCAAACCCCATGATTGTTTTGTTATATAAATAATATTAAGAATGTTGTTCATTATGTCCGCAAATATCTTCCTATGTGCATCCCTTAGAACAAATCTATTTAATTCCTGGACCAATAAGTGTAGTATTTATCTTGAACGATTGGCCTGCTTTTAACCTAACAGACATTATTAATTAAATGTCTTTTCCTATAATATAATTGGCAAAGCTTCCTTTGCATTATCTACCTGGAAGCTGAAAGACAATTCAAACTAAAACACTGCTGCCTCAGCTTTAGCTGCAGATTAAAAACACATCTGTAGCTCTGAAAGAAGTTGAGATGGGAAATGACCAATAAAATCATGTTTTCAGAGGACACAAGGCTGGATCTCAGTTCTAAGATATGGGGAAAGGCCAACAGTCTTATCCGTATTCTACATTGTTGAGGTGAGACCACACTTCAGCAACCTAATCATGGTAACTTTGTGTCTCTTCATCTGCTTTACAATCATCTTAGTATTATAACTTATTTTTTGAGAATTTCATACACTTGTACACTGATTTTGATCAGTTCTACTGCTACAGTCCCTTCCACCCCCTCTCAGTTTGTCCCTATTTCTCCCTCCTGACTAATAACCCACTACTTTTTAAATATAAATTGTTAAGTACAAAACTATTGCTATCAAACTGCAACACTCTATACCTTTCCTGGAAAAAATACTTTTGCATAGCAAACTTTGACCCTGTAAATTAATATTTCCCTATCACTTTAAACAGTAAATAGTAACTTTGACACTATGAAATATGAAAGAAAAATATCACTTCTTCATTCACATTGTGCATTCACATTTTTCCATACATTATCCCATTCCAAATTGGTTAAATATTCTACTGTATCCTGTGTGTCTATCTTTAATCTCAGGTCCACTCTGAGGAGCTGAATGATAGAATAGCATTAATAAAATCCTACTTTCTGTACATCTGCATCAAACCAATCTTAGCAATGCATGACAGCAGTACCATCCATTGTGTGGTAAAGGTAAGAGCATCATAAATTTCAGTCATCTTTGGCTACACAAGAAGTTTAAGTTCAATCTGAGTAGCATGAGACTCTGATTTTTGAATTTTTGTCACATTTAACAATTGGTGCAAAATTAAGATATTTCAAAGAGTATCAATAATCATAATGATTTATGCGCTCTTAGTAATATTTGTGATGTTGTATTAACTCAAAGATGTGTGCAAGTCACATGGAGAATTTGTGAATTATCAATGCTTCAACTTAGCAAATTATAAAATTTGTAATGACAGATTACCAGCACCTAAGCCTTGAAGGGCTATGTGCCTAGTAAATGCTCAATGAGCATTGAGTAAATGTAAGAAAGAGAAACGCAGGTGTTTATATTTTATGTATATGTCATGAGCCATAAATATGTATTTTATGTAAGAATCTTTTTTAGTTAGACACCTACAGACACAAAGAACACGGAAGAATATTTAATATACTTAGAATGAAATAAAATAAGTTCAAAAGTGATTAGATACACAATGTTAGGAAAGCAGTGATATTCTTTTTTCTTAATAAAAAGTCATCAAAGTTACTATGTACTGTTTTAAAGTATATACAGAAATAGTAATTTTTAGTGTCTATGTTTGTTACATCAAGTAATTTTGCCAGAAAAACTATACTAGGCAAGATGATATTGTTGAAGGATTACACACATCCATTGCTGGTGCTCTAAAGATAATATTTGCATTGGGGGCAGATAGAGAAATATTGAGATCCTATTTCAGGCTAAAAGCCCATTTCATATTCAGCTGCCACTTCATAAAGTGGCCTTGCATCAGTAAATCTGAAAACATTTGAAGTTGGTTACATTTCATTCCTAATGGACCTGGATGCTAAGCGTTCTTTACTCTGTAGTTGGAGGGCTTCCAACAGAGTGATTTAGGGTATCCTTATTTCAAATACAATGCTTCATTGCTCAGATTCTCAGGAAAATTTAAAGAACATGTGCCTAAAACAGGAAAACAAACAAAACAAACAAACAAACAACACAGAGAGAAAGAGATGCAGAATTAAAAAGCACAAGGGGACAAGAGAATGGAGAAGGGGGTATGTACTCATGAGAAAGAAGAGGGGAGAAAAAGGGGAGGGGAGGAAGAGAAGAGAAAGTCTGAGATTTTTTTTCATAGTTTTAGTTAAAGCATTCCCTTTGAACTTTGATATTAAACATATGATCCTTCTTGCACTTAATGCTAACACCATGAATGTGAAACATAACACCAGGAAAAAAATAAAAACTGCTTTTCCTAGTTCATTATTCAGTCAAATCACAGGTGTCTGTCACCTGAATCTCATACATGACCTCCTAAGTTAAAACTTACAGAAACCCATAATATGTACTGATTAAGCACTGTGTAAACGAAGTGCTAGCTATGATTTCTGTAATATTAGACAGTAAGCTAAGCTTCATTTATTCCTAATATTAGTGGCTTTTGTGCTAACTCATGATTAGTAATGATTTCTGAATCAATGGGTTTTTCAAGATTTCTACCCATTGCTGTTATTTGTTTTTAAACTCTGTTTAGCTCCAAACTTTGTCTCTCTAACTCCTTTCATGTGTATTTTATTACCTATTCTAGGTAGGAATGAAGTATCCACACATTGGTCTTCCTTCTTCTTGATTTTCTTGTGTTTTGCAAATTGTATCTTGGATATTCTAGGTTTCTGGGCTAATATCCACTTATCAGTGAGTTCATATCAAGTGACTTCTTTTGTGATTGGGTTACCTCACTCAGTTTGGAGCTAAGACAAAAGGATGAACCATCCAGAGACTGCCCCACCCGGGAGTCCATCTCATAATCAGCCACCAAACACAGACACTAGTGCATATGCCAGCAATATTTTGCTGAAAGGACCCTGATATAGCTGTCTCTTGGGGGGATATGCCAGTGTCTGGCAAATACAGAAGTGGATGCTCACAGTCATCTATAGGATGGAACACAGGGCCCCCAATGGAAGAGCCAGAGAAAGTACCCAAGGAGCTGAAGGGGTCTGCAACCCTATAGGTGGAACAACAATATGAACTAACCAGTACCCCCAGAGCTCGTGTCTCTAGCTGCATATGTAGCAGAAGATGGCCTAGTTGGCCATCATTGAGAAGAGAGGCCCCTTGGTCCTGCAAACTTTATATGACCCAGTACAGAAGAATGCCAGGGCCAAGAAGTGGGAGTGAGTGGGTAGGGGAACAGGGCGGGGGGGGCATCTAGGGAAGTTTTGGGATAGCGTTTGAAATGTAAATGAAGAAAATATCTAATAATTTTTTTAAAAAATAAAAAATATAAAAAAATTTAAAACTCTGTTTAAAAGAAGAGCTATCCTGTTTTCCAAAGAGAAATTATAATTCCATTAGTTGTTACATTCATAGACACCTCACAGAGCATTGAAATGTGATGAGCAACACACACACTGTAATCTTTCTAAGCTAGACAGTTAGGTCAACTCATGATGCTCTAGGAAGCAACCTGGTGAAGTTTCAAACACACTTTGATGATTGTGTAATTTGCATAGCACTTAAAAAAATCAATAACAAGACGGTGTTTCTCAACTCTGTGAATAATTTCCTGTACAAAACAATAATGAGAATTATATCATTTTCTTGTTGTTGAACTCTGTCAAAACAAAGTGGAAGCATAAGGAACACGTCTTGGTAACGTCATCTATAAACGGAAACACTGAGAATCAATAATTCAGTCAAATAGTGGAGGGAGGGTGGAGGGAAAGACTGATATATTTGGAAATAAAACAAGCTCAGAGAGAAATAAAGTAAAAGGATCTATTGTCAATTTCAACTAAGAAGCAAAATAGCTGATGAGATATTATCTGGATATTAGTTTAAATTCTTACTTAGAAACATGAGTTGTAGAGCAAATGTTACAACATTAAAAAGATAAATGTTCTGTTGTGTGAAGAACATAATTTCAGTTAAGTTTTGTTTGTGGATGTTTGATTTATATATATGCTTTGTATTACTAGAGACCCATGGTCATGCAAAAATATTTTTCTTGAGCAAACGTAGTTGTGTAAGCAAAAGTTCATGAAAGCATGATCTAGAAGGTGTGTATGTGCAACGCACCATTCATTCCCAGACTGCCAAAACCAAAATAACCGTCAACTTAGATAAACACTGTGGATATGTTGTATTTTCAAGTACCAAGTATTTCCTGATATAGTATGCCTGTCATTCAAACTCAAATTTGAATTTGGCATTGATGAGTAACTCAACTATATGTATACCAAGAAACTGTTTTAAATTCCTCATCATGTATTTTCAGTATATCTTTTCTATAAGCTTACATACCAGGAGTCACTTAATAGTTTCCCAGTAACAAGGGCTGTAAGTGTAAAGAAGATTAAGAAGTACTGATCTGTTACTAGGTTCCTTCAACAGAACTTTAGAATGTGGCTTTTCTGTGAGTCCCTGGCCTATGTAATCTCAGGTTATTTTGCCCCTGAGCAGTGTCAGAGATGGGTTACATCTTATGAATTGGCCTTAAGTGTAGTCAGATATTGGTTGATTTATGGCACTATTGAATTAGTGTATCTTACAGGCAGTTCACCATTGTAGGTGAAAGAGTTCATATCTGTGCTGGTGTTTACCTTTCTCTTTTGGTATCAGGTAGAGTACCTCCCAGTACCATGAACATTTATTTTTTAGTAGAGGTGAAGGCTCTAGGTAGGAACCAGCTCATCTTCTCTATGTTCAATGAGTTGTATAGGTGTTGGTGTCTGCAAGAGGGCCTTAACATCAGTTGATTGAGAGCAACTAATAGTCTTGGCAATACCATTGGTTGTTTTTGAGTTCCTATTGGTGCCTCTTTGGCCAACAATTCAATAGATATATCCCATTCTCAGAACTGAAAGTTTCATTTGGTGATGAGTGATGTCTTTTTTTTTTTTTTTTTTTTTTTTTGGTTTTTCGAGACAGGGTTTCTCTGTATAGCCCTGGCTGTCCTGGACACTCTGTAGACCAGGCTGGCCTGGAACTAAGAAATCCACCTGCCTCTGCCTCCCAAGTGCTGGGATTAAAGTCGTGCACCACCACACCCGGCCCGACAAGAGATGTCTTACTGGTACTCTGTCTCCCCCGTTATTTGTGATTCTATTTAGATCGCCTTCATATATTTACATATTTTTGGAAGCTTCTACTGTATTCAGTTTCCAAACACCACCTCAAATGGCTGTAGGTTTTAGCTCTCTCTTCTCCTATTTCCCCTTGAACCACATTCTTCCCTCTTGCTCCCCATAGATCACTGTCTCCCTCAGCCATCGGTAGAGAAACTTCTCTGTGAATTAGATGGGACTTGAGAGATCCAGAGACTGACAAGGTGCAGAGAGTGAGAGACCTTGGAATACTTGGTCTTAAGTGAGATGATGACTGCATCAATTCATTCCCCTCGCGGCTCAGAGGCCCCTGCATGAGAAGAGACAGGAAGCTTGTAAGAACCAGAGGAGAACGTAGGGAAGAAGGCCCTTTAAACACAGCAGAACCAATGCACAAACCAGACAGAGGCAGCATGCACTGGGCCTACATATGTTTATGTCAAATGGTGTTCCAGCACCAGAGTGGAAGTGGCCACAAGCCTGTATCCCTTAGCCAGAAGATAACTCTAATTGATAGCCATTTGCAAATGAAAAGAAAAATGGATCTTCTCTAATGTCATCTAGCTGAGTTTACAAATCACTCTTGAAGCCAACACAAATTAATCCCATGGGTACTTTTTTGAGGAGGTATTTGTATCACAAAATTCTTTGTCTGAGATAATTTTTTTCGTTTCTTTTCTACCATTTTTCCTTTCTCTCCCCTTCTTCTTTCTTTCATTGTTGCCCTAAAGGCCATTTGCTTTTACATTATGGTTTTGGGTTTTATGGTTTTCAAGACTTTTGTGTGTATGAGTGTATATGAATGTGTATGTGTCTATGTTTATGTGTTTCTTGAGATTTTCTTTTAGATGTTTAGATGTTTAATTTTATATTTGTTTGTTGTATCCTATTTGGGTTTCTTTGTTATTGTTTTATTCTTTTTTGCTATGTTTTAATACCTGTTCATTTTCAAATGTAATATATTAAGAAAGCATATGGATTTGGGTAGATAGGGAGGTGGGGAAGATCAATGGAGAGTGTGGAGTGGAACTATAACCATAGTAGATTGTACAGATTTAATCTATTTTTCAATAAATATTTTAACAAGAAGTCCTAATCAGAAAGGCATGTCTAACAAGTGTATGTGTTTTCATTCTAGCATTAAACAATAATACTAATTAGACTCAAACTAAATCCTGATTGCAATAACATATCATATGAAGAGGTTGAAATGTGGAACTTGCAATAGAAACTTGGTATATACTCAGAATTCAGTTATGTAATCAATTAAAATTAATACCATTGATCATATTAAATCAAAGAAGGACTTAACCATTATCTTAATGAGAGGATGGGTCTTCAGAAGAAAAGGCTATCATATGGCCAAAATAAATGGTAATAAATCCTCTAATGTTTCTTCAAGGAGGCAGATGGCTCTTCAAATGTGTACTCTTACTCTGAGGAAACACTGGACATATTAGAAATAACCGAGAAGATTATTGGTGGCCTTAGCGAGTACCTGACACATGCTAAGGAATTGTAGACACACATAAGTCTGATTCTCTATCTACTTAAATAATGAAATACAGAAGAAAGCAAATCCCATCCTCGGGAATATATTAAAATTAATACATGTGGGCTGTAGAGATGGTCCAGTGGTTAAGAGTATATAAAAAGAAAAAAAATTAAAAATCAGGAAGAACAAATATACCAAAATGGAATAAAGCCACTCCCCCACCCTGCAACAACCCACCCCAATATACCCCACCCCACTATACCAAACCCACCCCACACCCCATTCTACTTTTTCACCCCAACCCATTCCTCCAATGTACTCCCTCACTCTAATCCTCCACCACATCCCACACAAATAGGTAGAGTCTCTTTTGTATGAGCCAACTACTCCTAGCTGTGGTACCTCCCTTGGGTTCTGCTTCTTTTATTTTTATTAGAAATTTTCTTTATTTGCATTTCAAATGCCATCCCCAAAGTTCAATCTCCCCTTCTCCAGCCCTGCTCCTCTACCCACCCACTCCCACTTCTTGGCCCTGGTGTTCCCCTGTACTGGGGTATATAAAGTGTGCAAGACCAAGGGACCTCTCTTCCCAATGATGGCCAACTAGGCCATCTTCTGCTACATATGCAGCTAGAGACATGAGCTCTGGGGGTACTGGTTAGTTCATATTGTTGCTCCACCTATAGGGTTGCAGATCCCTTCAGCTCCTTGGGTGCTTTTCTAGCTCCTCCATTGGGAGCCTTGTGTTCCATCCTATAGATGACTGTGAGCATCCACTTCATAGCCCCACAGGAGACAGCTATATCAGGGTCCTTTCAGTAAAATCTTGCTGGCATATTCACTAATGTCTGTATTTGGTGGCTGATTATGGGATGTATCCCCAGGTTGGGTAATCTCTGGATGGTCCATCCACAATGAATTTATAAAATTTTTGTGCAAATGGATGTATCTGGAGGATATAATCCTGAATGAGGTAACCCAATCACAAAAGAAGTCACTTGATATGCACTCACTGAGAAGTGGATATTAGCCTGGAAACTTAGAATATCCAAGATACAATTTGCAAAACACACACACACAAAAAAAAAATCAAGAAGAAGGAAGACCAATGTGTGGATACTTCATTCCTCCTTAGAAGAGAAAACAAAATATCCATGGATTCTGCTTCTAGGTGATTGTCTCTTTCACAGCAATGATTGGGGTGCTGTTCCACTTCTTGTTGTTGGGATTTTGTCTGTTTTGAACCCATGGAGGTGATCACAGTCCCTTTGTGTTCATATGTACATCAATGTCTAAAGAACACTGTTTCATTGAACTCATCCATCATTTCTGACTCTTACAACTTTTCTGCCTTATCCCATATATATATATATACATATATATATATATATATATATATATATAAAATTATATATGAACAATTTGATGTTATGGGTCACAGTGATGGAGGCTGGGTTGTATTGATGATTATATTTTGTCTGGTAATTCATGATACACATTGCAGCATTATGAATGTCAGTAGTGGTGATATTTATTGTTGGGATTATTCTCTATTTATCTATGTTTGATAACATAAGTCATGTCTTTATCCTCAGAGCCATATTGCCATCAATCTATGGAGTATAACTATCAGCCTTGTTAAAACATTGTGAGCTTTAGAACAAGACATAACTGATTACTGGGGCTAAAGGTTTTACTAGGTGACAAAAGATGTCTAGTTAGGTCATTGTAAACCCCCCCCCAATTATATGATAATTCTGTTTAAATTCCTTTGTATATTTTAGGAAACTTCGAAAGTCGTATGTTTCAATATGGTTTCTCAGAAGACCTTTAATGTTAGTTGTACCACCCCATGCTCCCTTCTTTTCTTTATGTTCTCATATCTCATGCCTTTTAATGATACTATTGTATTATCTTTCACTATATTCCATTCCCCTTCCTTAACTGATCTCCCTCTTCCTGCCCTGGTCCCCTACTCTGCACCTAACAATGTATCTCAAGTTCTAGCTGTACCATGATTGGACACATACTCAAAAGCTCTGCCTTTCATGACAGAGATAATTGCTCATCCATGTTCATTGTTGTTCTACTTATGATAGCCAGAAACTGGAATCAGTCTAGATGCCCATCAAATGTTGAATGGATAATGAAATGTGATACATTTCACAAATGGATTATCATTCATCTGAAAAGAAAAGATGAAATTATGAAAATTTCAAGTAAATAAATAGAGCTGGGAACAATAATCCTGAGTGAGGTAACCCAGACTCAAAACTTTAAATATTACACATTTTCTCCTAAAGGTGAGTGTTAACATTTAAGTTTTCCATGTGGGTGCGTCAATATAATATCAAAAATTTCATGCATTTTTTATATTCCTGAAAGAAAATCTCTCTGTCAATTATGTATTTAATTTTTAGTATTAGATTTAATGGACTTTAAATAGCCAGTCTTTGCTCCATAAAATATATCATTTGAGCATTAACAAAGCCAGTACTATAAAAAATTTTATTTAATAATTTAACCTAACCTACTTTTTATTATTTTTAGTTTCAAATTAATAGCTTGGAAAATATATGAAAACAATGATAACATATCATTATTGGCTTCCAAGACAACGTCTGATGGTTTGCATTTATATGTTTATTTTCAGATTTTATTTTTAAAAATTCTTATTTTCTTGGCAAGTGATAAGGCTAACATAAATACTTTTATTTTTTTACTCTAAAATACAGTAAGATTTTGCCAGAACAGTCACTAGCTTTGAAAAATTGTGTTCATTTGTAGGGTCAGCTCATTTGTCTATATAATGATAAACTTTTTTGTAGATCATTTCAGGCCTAGTGCCTCCCACATAATAATCACTTAGTAAATATTAATTCTTGTTACTGTTATAAAGTGATTATATCTTTTAAAATATGTTAAGGTGTGGCTAAAATATCTTCCCAGTATATTTTAAGGACATGATACTGCTTTATAAAATAAACAAGTTTTCAAATTTTTACTATTATCATCAAAAAAGGAATCATAATGTTAATATATTCCCTGAGATCTCTCTCTCTCTTTTAAGTTCTCTGCACTTTTATTATTTTTTTTACTCAGATATTTTCTTTATTTACATTTAAAATGCTATCCTGAAAGTACCCTATACCCTCCCCCTGCCCTACTCCCCTACCCACCCACTCCCACTTCTTGGCCCTGGCGTTCCCCTGTACTGGGGCATATAAAGTTTGCATGACCAAGGGGCCTCTCTTCCCAATGATGGCCGACTAGGCCATCTTCTGCTACATGTGCACCTAGAGACACGAGCTCTGGGGGTACTGCTCCAGAAATAATACTCAGTATACAAATAAGGGTACATACAGCAAAATCACACTTCACCATAACATTGTGACTATATTATTCTTGTATTTAAATTCCATCGTAGTAGATGAGAAAAATATCAGCACTAACATATAACAGCTCAAAGTATTAACAAACAATGTGTGTATGAAAAGAAAAATGACAAATAAACACATAAAATTCTAAGACTTCAGCAATAGAAAAACACAAATTAAAAGAGCAGTAAAATATGACACTCACTGCCTAACCAATATGATTAAAACGTCTAATGTTACACATTAGTATAAATGAAAGAGATGGACATACATACTATTAGTAAATAGTCTATTAATGCAAAGCTCATAACTGCTCTTTGTCAGTTTCTATTGATACTAAAAGCCTACAAACATTTTGAAGCATGGATAAATTACTGAAATGCCTAATGGAAACTTGGTTACATAAGTTATGCTGAAGACACAAACCACGGAATTTTGGATAGCTATATAATATGCAGTAGCAAGGACAGATGTTCAAGTAATAATAATATAACATGGTGTGGGATCTCACATTTAAAATGTGTGGGCAGATGTTCTTTTGTTCAGTCGTGAAAATCAAACTCATTACTTATCTAGTCAGTGCTGGGCCTGAGAAAGGACAGACAGCTCAGAGTCTTTTCCTCTTATATGTTTTGACATTATTAAAGTATTCACTGGAGCTAGAATGACAGCTCAGTAGTTAAAAGGGGTTAAGATCAAGTGTTACTCTTACAGGGGATACACGATGTTTCCTAGGGTTCAATTCAGGCAGCTCATACCAAGAGGTAACTTAACCTGCAAGAAGATCCTTTGACTGTTGAGAGCAGTTGCACTCATATGCACAAAGGCAAACATAGTCATGTATGTATACACAGAATTCAAATAACAAAACACATCCTTTGACAATCTGAATAATTTAGAGAAGGAACCATTGCTGAAATCATTAAGGTCACATTATGCATATTTATTTTTAAAACTGTTATGATAAAATTGTGGGAGCTTTAGCTTTTCTTGTGAGGTTTAGTAGTTATTTTAATATTATATATGATTTTGTAATATTTATCTAATATAGAATACGTAATAGGAATGATGTTTTAGACATTTGAAAACAATCAACAAATTCTGTATACCTGCCAGAAAAGCAGGTAGGTTGCCTGCGGGCATCCCCACCCCCACTACTTTTCCCCCAGACATAATTGCTCTGTCTCACCTCTAGTGCTGAAAGAGATGATCAAGGGCAGCCTCCTTTCCCCTCTGACTATATCATCTATAGACCCCAGAGATCATCTTCTCCTAACTTCCATTCCTCTACTGTTGCTGTTTCCCAGCCTCTAACACTATCAGACAATTCCCATGAACAGATCAGATGAGCAGGCCAGTAAAACAAGAAACACACAGCCATCACACATCCATCCAGAGAAGAAACAAAACTCAAGAAATAAAACATGCAGCCAACAAAGACAAACCTGGAAATCAGCAAGTTGATCTATAATCGTCCTGGTCATCATCATCATCATCACCACCACACCTCCAAATGCCTAGTTGCTTCCATAATAACACAATCAATAATAACCAGCATATTGTATATCCACTACAGCCCACTTATCCCTCCACAGGAAGCCCAGAATAATTCAACAAAGCTGAAGCACAAGAAAAAGAAGTTAAATCCAATTATATAAAGATGATATAGGTCCTTAAAGAGGAAAGGAATAAATCCCTCAAAGAAGGACAATAAAAGACAAATAGAAATTGAATAAATGCCTGAAATAAAGCCAAGAAAATACAAATAATTAAAAGCATTGAATACAACTGCTCAAGACCTGAAAATGAAAATAGACATAATAAAGAAAATGCAAACTGGAGAAATTGGGAAATGAAACATTTAGGAACTAGAACAGGAACTACAGAGACATGTTGCACCAACAAACACAGGAGATGTATGACCCATGACATCCAGGACTATGCAAACAATCACTGTCTTGAAATATAATAAACAAAACCAAGGAGAATTATGGGGGGAGAGATGATCTTAGGCATTGAAGATACAATAGCAGAAATGGATATATTGGTCAAAGTGTTAATTCTAAAAATTTCCTGGCATAAAACATCTAGGGAATCTGAGTCTCTGTGAAAAGACATAACATAATTAATAATGATAATAATAATAATATTAATAATAGAAGAAGGAATAGAATCTCATCTCAGACGCCCAGAAAATATGTCAATGAAATCATAAAAGAATACGTTCCTAACCTAAAGAAAGAGATGCTTAGAAACTACAAGAAGCATATAGAATGCCACCTCAATTGGACCATAAAAGGAAGTACTATCACCACATAATCATCAAAACACTAACATACAAAACAAGAAAAATATTAAAAGCTGCAAGAGGAAAAGACTAAGTAATGTATAAAAACAAGCCTATTAGAATTACATCCTACTTCTCAATGGAAACTCTAAAAGACATAAGGACCTGAACAGATGTACTGCAGATTCTAAGAAACTACAGATGCCAGGCCAGAGTACCCTATGCATAAAAAGTATGAATCAGCATAGATGGAGTAAATAAGATATTCCATAATAAGCCAAATTTAAACAATATCTCTCCACAAACCCAGTCCCACAGAAAGGACTTTTACCAACTACACCTCCTATAAAGGACTAATATCCAAAATGTGGAGAGGACTCAAGAAGCTAGATATCAAAAAATCCCATTTAAAATCAGGTATAGATTTAAAAAGAAAAGTCTGACCAAAGGGATCTCAGATGGCTGAGAAACACTTAAATAAATGCTCAATATCCTTAGCCATCAGGGAAATTTAAATCAAAACTTCTCTGAAATTCCATCTTATACCTGTCAGAATGGCTAAGGTCAATGCCTCAAGTGACAGCTCACACTGGAAAGGATATGGAACAAGAGAAACACTCCTTCATTGCTGTTAGGATGCAAACTTGTACAACTACCATGGAAATCAATATGATGGTTCCTCAGAAAATTGGGAATCGATCCACCTCAAATTCAGCTACTATACCACTCTTGTGCAATACTCAAAGAATGCTTCATCCTACTGCAAATACACTTTCTCAGTTATGTTCATTGTGCCAATTGATGTCTGAATTGACTTGTGGGCTGCTCTGTGAAAAGAAACCTATACCTGAAACTTCTTTGGTAAGCAAGAATCAGAGAGTAAATAACCCAAAGATCTAGGGTGAAACCAAGCATGACTGATCTTTAAAAACAAAAAAATTAAAAATATATATTCCTAATGATATTCTGTTTACTCAAAGATCAGTGCCTTACCTATCCATGGTCAGAGAGGCTTCCTCTAAGAGTTGATGGGAGCAGATACAAACATCTACCACAACCAGGCAGAGAAAGACTAATTGGAGTTCTCCTTCAAACTCCTCCCCTTGGAACTCAGGGGATCCTCAGTAGAGGAGGTGAAAAGATTGTAAGAGTCAGGGCTGATGGATAACAGGCAAACATGGTCCTCTGAATCAAATAAGCAGGCTGAATATGAGCTCATAGAGAAGCAGCAAACACAGGACCTACATGGATTCATACCAGGTTCTCTGTGTATATTTTATAGCTATTGGCTTAGTATTTGAGTGGACTCTTGACTGTGAGAACACATAGGTCTGGCTCTTTTGTCTGCTCTTGGGGATCATTTCCCACTGTTGGATTGCCCTGTCCAACTTCAATATGAAAGTTTCTGCTTCATCTTATTATAGTTTATTTCTTCATGTTTGGCTGTTATCTCTTAGAAGCCGGTTCTTTTATAATGAAAGACAAAATGGAATGGATCTAGAGGGGAGGGGAGGAGAGGAAGATCTGGGAGGAGGAGGGGGGAAAACTATAATCTAGATATATTGTATGAGAAAAGGGCATATTTTCAAGAAAAGGGGGGTGGTTTGAAAGTTGCTGGTTCCATCTAATAGGACAAAATAAACCTCTCACTTTCTAAAGTATAGTTCAATACATAACCTGAGGAGGTCTTTGCTTTTCCTGACAGAATGTTATTCATTAAGCTATATCACTAATAAGAATATTAGAATTATTTCAGCATCACATAATCAAAATTACATGAAGATATAACATTAAGAAATCCATGTTCTACTGTGGTAAAACTAGTTGGACAGAAATTTCATAAGCTCATGACTTAGTCTAGTTATACAAATCTCTTCACACTAACCACAGGCTCAGTTTGCTGGCGTTGAGTATTCAATGAGGATAAAGCTTATGTATTACTTCCCCTGTTTGTGATGCTTTGGTTGAATATTAAATAATTTTAGATTATAATATTACTAACAAAATAAGCATACGAAGGTGATTCTGTCAAGTTTGAATGATATGTATCTTTCTAGGTACTTGAATATTCCACAATACTTGGCTGCCTGTTCCTACTTTTGAAGATTTTAGATATTATCATAAAATCAGAATTTTGCAATAATAGGTTTTATATCTAGTAACTTCCTAATTCCCCCATATATAAAATAGGGATAACAACTCCTTACATGGCAGCAGATTAAATGAAGTCTTATGAGATGCTATTGGTACATTATCTGTTAATTTTACAAGGATTATCCAGTCTTGAAATCACTTAGTTGGCAGCTTATAACATCAACTTATCCTTTCCAACCCATAAAACCACCCATTGAACAACAATAAAATGATCCTTATTTTACCTTACTGGCACATGAATAATATTCATAAAATACAGAATGTTAGAGAACACTGCCCCCATCTCTCTTTCTACACACACACACACACACACACACACACACACACACACACGTTGGAGAGGAATAATATATTTATTAGGAGCAGGGTATCCATGCAGAGAGAGGACTCCTGTGGGTGAGAGGCAGTGGGATGGGCAGGAAGAATAGGATTAATAACCAACAGCATAGATGATGGACTCGTGTGAATCTTTTATACCTCGGTGATCATTCATTAAGCATCTTTGATAGATATTTTCTACTTTGGCAAATGATCATCCACAGATACCTCAAAACTTTAAATTTTCCTTTTATTAACAGACAACTTCCCACTATAATGATTGTTATACATATGGATCATCAGAGTTTTACATTATAATTTCTTGCTGTGTCAAGATAACTGATGAAAGGTGTTTAAAGGGCAAAGGATTTTTCTTTTCTCTTTTGCAGTCGGAGGAATGTATTTCCTCATGGCAGGGAGACACGGACGGAGTGGGTTACGGCATGGCTGCTGGAACAAGAGAGTAACTCACTGCTTACCCTGCATCTTTCTGGGAATCATGGAAGGAAAAGGGAATGAGACCAGATGTAAAATATCAGGATCCTGTACTGTGAGGAGCAGGTGTGGCGACCATTCCAAGATGGCGCCCCGGGAAGGTTGCCAAGCCTTATGACTAACACCTGACTTCCTTACACACCCCTGCATAGTCACGTCTGCAGTCTTGTACTGCACAGAAGCGCTGCTACGGAAGATCAGGCCAGCTGACGTTGAGCACATTTAACCTATGGCAAGCACCTGCCTGGCAGGCTCTGAGTGGTAAGGGCACAGAGATTTCAGGGCGGTCAGGGAGAGGCTCAGGGGCCATTTGGAAGAAGTTAAGGATCCTGAGTAAACTGCTTTGAGAAGAACGCCGTGTCCTGTTGCTCCTTTTCAAGGGTCGTATCAGGTAGTGACACTGTACCAGTGGCCTACATCCTTCAGTGAGGCCTCACCTAAGGCTAATCAAACTTACAAAACAATACCAGTAGCTGGGCACATAGTGTTCAAACCTGTGAGCCTGTGGAGGCCATATCACATTTATAACACAAAGGGTGGCTAAACAGAGAATTCATGACTACCATTTGAAAGTATGAGCCCATGTACTAAGAATCATGTTATTGGGCAATCAACATCAAAGTATCTTCTCAAGCTCCCCAAACAAAACAGAAGTGTCTACAGTTATGAATAAACAATGAACCAGTGAGAAAAACTGGACCTTAATCACCATTGATGTTCTTGCTTGCACCTCCATTGCTGTAGGGGAGAGGTGAGAAAAAGGTGTGGCTGATCAGAAAGATTAACTACAGGAGTGTCAACCATTGGTATCACTAGCACCATATCCCCTCGACAGAATTTTATATGTTTCGTATCATAATGCAGATAATAAGTTCCAGGAACAGGTCTTTTATTCAGAAAAAAAATATATAATAGTTCAACCTAAGTAGAAAATTTTCAAACTTTCATTCAATAATAAGGCATGAAGCATTGCAATCGCTTAGAGAGATTTATGTACAGTTTTAGTATTACTGCTTCTCGCAGCCTACTGGTGTTCTCTGATTCATGAGGCAATTGGAAATGCAACAAAAAGAGTCTGTTGTTTCTAGTCACAGCAAATGCTATTATAGCTAACAATTAGGTAGTAGAATCAACTGTCATAATAAAAAGAAATAGCTATTATTAGCTCCCCAAATGCCTTTGTGTGTACTTTCCATCACGTACAAATAGCTGAGACAAGTGCAATTTTAACACAAAGCTATTTGCAAATAGCTAAAGACTATACCTTTAGAATTACTATGGTTTAATGCAATGTCTTATGTATTATAAATGCTAATTTTATTATTTGAATAGAAGATGTCTGCTTTAGTAGAGTTGTTTCTATTTTTGGCCTATAAGCATTTATTTAACATGTATTAGTAACTTACATATATCATACATTTTATGGAGAAGTGGATTTTATTGAGGCAGGATATAATGCGTTTCACACTATATAGAAGAATATAATGATTTTGGAAATTCTTGGTGAGAAAATAATATATAACATGATGCACTAGTTTTCCTTCTGCCACACATATGATATAGAAAGCTTTGTTTTCATAATCCAAGACAAAATATTTACAGAGCAGTCTTTAATTCATGTCACTTTTTCCTATTTCTTCCCAAAACATCAATGACATCAACTTAGTCTCCTGGTTTGAACAATATTTTTTAAACAAAAGAACATTGATTCTAAGAATTAATTATATATTATTCTACATGTGACATTTTAGAGGGAGAGTGTGGTTCTGTACATTTGAGATCAAGAGACAGTGACAGAGAAACACATGTGGAAGGAGGCACTTAGGAAACTTAACAGGAAAGATATATGGAACTCAAACCATTTTCAGCTCTAATCCATTGAGACATTGTGCCAAACAATAATATAGAGTTTCCTACTGCCAGTGACTTGATACTTAGTTTTCTCTGCCCCTGAACATCTTAATTCTCTCCATTATTGATCTGTTAAAGAAGGCTTTAGATAATTATAAACAATGAAAAACAACAATATCTCTTCAGGCTCCATAGAGAAGAGAAAACATAAAATAAAAGTGTATCATGTTCCTTATCATCCTTTGAAAATATTGATACTAAAACTCTAAGTTGATTCATCATAATGGTCATCTTTTTGCATAAATTTCATCCTGATACATAGTAAAACATGACCAATTTTATTTAACCTGATTTTCTGTTACCAGGAGACACCTCAGGAGACCTAGAAAGTCACTTGGATATCTTTTCTTATTTCCCCATGCTTGTTTACCATGAAAGATACTACTATTTCATAATTCAATATCCAAAGAGATTGAGGAATCACAAACTTAATTTCAATTAAAGTATTTAATAAAATAATATTGTTGAAATACATTTTGTTTTTCTTCTTAAAAAACATCTTAATAATTCTATCAGGAATTATACTACAAGGGCTGGTAAGATAGCTCAGTTGTTAAGCACACTGGTTGATTTTCCAGAGGACACAAGTTTAGCACCCAGCACCCAAATAGTGACTCACAACCATCATTAAAACCTATTTAAGTATAATCTGACAGCTTCTTCAGGCCTGCATTGATAACAGGCACACAACTAGTGTTCCTATATATGTGTAGGCAAAATACACACATATAAAATAAAACAAATACATTGTCAAGAAAAGAGAAATAAAAAGATTAGAATGCACATTCAAATAAACTTTATGAGTCCACACAATTTTAACTTTCATATTAAGTGTTCAAACAACACATATATATTCTTTATCAAGCCTCAGCACTTACATATATTCCTGAGTATGTTTTGGTTCTTTTGTCCATTTAAGTGCTTCACAATGCATAAACTCCACTGTCAAATTCATGCTCATTTTTAAAGTAGCAGGTTTTTTTATACTAGAGCAAGACAATGTTAATATTTCAGAAATATTTCTTGTTATTCAGCATTGGGAACTACACAAAATAGACGGCATGATTTTATGTATTTTGTTGTGTTTTGTTTACTCTTGTTTTGCTTTTTTTGTTTGTTATTATTTATTTGTTCCTTTTTTGTCTTACTGAATTTTGCTGGTGGTGCTAGCTTTGTTTTGATTTTGAATTTTGGATTTTCGTTTTGGAAGAGAAAATTAAGGAAACAAAGCTGAGTGGGAAAGAAGTGTGTGGAGTAGTGGGAAAGATTTGGGATGAGATAGAGGTAGAGAAATAATGTGATTAAAATATATTGACAGTATGAAAAACCTTGAAGAAAATAAATGAATTAAAAATGATACAATATTTATTAAATTTGAGTATTTTATGTAAGATGTTCCAGTAAGATAAGATAATATTTAAAAAATAAGTACTATTCTAGGGACCAGTGAGATGGCCTACAGTGTATATGCAATTGAGAACAAGACTTCCAACCTGAATTTTATGCCCAGACAATGCAAACAGAAAGGATAGGAGGCAGTAGTACTGTAGCTTCCCTGGGACTCTCATGGGCACTTGTAGAGCTCTCTATCTCACATACATAAAAACACGTGGAATAATGTGAAAGTTTGTGTCACTGTGTGGGGAAAATTTATGGGTATAATGTTAAAAAGAAACAATATTATGTGTGGGAAACTTTGTGCATTTAGTTTTAAAAACAAATTATACCTTAGATTACCTTTGAATGCAATATAAGGAGATAATGAAGGAGAATTTGATGTGTTTTCTCTGCCCTAAAGAAGAGAAGAAAACTGGTAAAAAGAGATTGGCTTCATAAAATATATACTGACTACCTGCTCTATGAGCAATAACAGAAATATCCTGACAATAAAAGTGACTAGTATATTTATTGTTTTTACCTTTCATTGAAGATTTTCATTATACATGGCACCATGCTAAATATTGACATTTTCATACAAATATGTATTGTACATTGAACCTGTCTATATCCCACACACACTGTAGTCAATTCGCCCCTTCTCCTCCCCAACCCCATTAGTCACATATGTTCTATTTTCACATCCTCTATGCACACATGACTTTATGCAACTACATAAAATCTAGGGAACATGCAATATTTTTTGTTCTGAGACCTTGAATTTCTTGAGATAACTCTGTACAATTACATAAGATCTCTTACAAATACCATACCTTACTCTTGCTCTTACTTATTTGTGGAAAAAAAGGGGCATTGTGTATGCATAGTTTTCCTTTATCCACTTCTCATGAGCACTAAGATTGCCTCTACCACTTAGTTATTATTATTAGCTGTTAGTGCTACAATGAGCATTTGAATGCATGTTTCTTCATGATATGTTGACCTTGAATTACATTGGTAAGCTTAACTTAAGGAAGTAGAAGAATTCAGTAGACAGCTGGAAATGCTTGAAGCCTTTTGAAGAGCAAGCAGGACTGATGGAGCGAGCATGAGATTGCTTACAATTGAAAACAACTACAGAATAGTGTGAGGTAATTGTTTAAGTCTAATGCAGAGTCATTCAGCATCCCACAGCATCATTTGTGCCCAAGATGTTCTCAGCAGCAGTAACAAACTGTGTTGGATTTCCACATAGAATAGTGTCAGTCACTCTTAGCTAAAACACACCAAGAACTGCTGAACAATGTTAAACATCAAAGTAGTTGCATTCAATCAAAGTATAGTAGACAATGGAGAAGAACATTAGCTTTGTTAAAATTGAAGAAAGGAATAATTGAACATAACCTTATGAATTATGGATGCTACCTAGTTCTCTGACAGATTCAATCCCCAAGTCAATTCTTACAGCTTGTCTTATGTGACCTGGAGTAGTGATGATCAAATGCTTTATTATTCAAAATATAATCTTAAGGGAAATGCAAAGAGGACATAGTTAATAATTGTGCTTAAAAAAAAAACCCTAGACATAAATGTTGATTGTCGCAGATATCTTTGAGATTGCTGAAACATATCCTGTAACTAGAGAACATGTACTACCATACAAAATATAGTAATACAGATATAAATTTTATTTAAGATGGGGTTGGAAAAGTAGTCATTAGCCACCCACACCCTTTCTTTAAAATGAAAAACATTGTTCAACACATTGATTTCAAACCTACTGCAAAGCTGCAAAATGAAAGTAGGATAGAAAAAGAACCAGGACAGAAAATACTTCAGAGGACTGGAGCCAAGATCAATAGGCAGTAATTATCTATATGACTAATTAATGTCAACAAGATGCCAAGGTCAATGGATAGATAGTTGCAAAAGATGCTTACGAAAATGAATATCCATATTTGAATTTATAAAGTCTGACCATGTGTAATATTAATGAAGTTTTCTTTTTTTCATCTTTAAAAAGTTATTCTATGAGTGTAATTACTTTTCTTGAATCCATATAAATATACTATGTGCATAGTGTTCATGGAGGCCAGCAGAGGGGATAAACTCTTATGAAACTCAAGGTGTATGTGGTTGTGAACCATTATGTGGATGCAAGCCAGCAACTGAACAGAAGTCCTCTACAAGAGGATCAGGTGCTCTTAAATACTGAAAGAATGGTCTAAGTCCTCATCAGTGTTTTCTATGGCAATAAAATTAGAACCAACAATGACCAAAATAAAAAATAGGCAAATGGGTCATACAAGATTAAAGGTGTGTACACATTGAACTAACTACATTTGTTTCAGTGTAAAAAATACCTGGCAAAAAATATGAAAGAAGTCTTGTTTATTTGGCTCATGCTTTCAGACAGCTCAGTCCAAAGTGGTTGGATCACAAATACTGCATGCAATGGCAAGTAAATGTTTCTGTTTATCACTTTGCTGGTGATGAAAAAGAGAGGGAGATAGAATTCAGAACGGGGAGAGGGTAAATTGTAACTTTACCTGCCTATAATCTGCTGGAGAAGCAGAGATAAGGGTATCTCTGGAACTCACTGGCCCATGTGGGACTGAGACATCCTAACTTCTTAAGTTTCTAGAGTTCTGTGGACTGTATCTTGAGTATTCTGTACTTTTTTTTTTTTTTTTGCTAATATCCACTTACTAGTGAGTCCATACCTTGCGTGTTGTTTAGGGTCTGAGTTACACCATTCAGGATGATATTTTCTAGTTCCATTCATTTGCCTGCAAACTCAGGATGTCCTCTTTCTTAATAGCTGAATAGTATTCCATTGTGTAAATGAACCACTTTGTATATACCTATTCTTTTGTTGTGGAACATGTAGGTTGTTTCCAGCTTCTGGCTATCACAAATAAGGCTGCTATGAACATAGTGGAACACATGCCTCTATGACATAGTGGGGCTACTTTTGGGTATATTCCCAAGAGTGGTATAGCTGGGTCTTCAGGAAGATGTATTTCCAATTTTCTGAGGAGCCTCCAGATTGGTTTCCAGAGTGGTTGTACCAGTTTGCAATCCCAACAATTACATAATTTGTTTCCCTACAACAAAACCTGGCTTTATTGTGAATTATTCTTGTTTTGGGGAATAGGATTAGTTGGTTTTATTTAACTTACAGTTATATTCACTTAATATTAATATAATCATAGGCACAGACATGTCTATCTACATTTCTAGTTAGAATTTCACTTTATTTAATTTATAAAAAAGAACTTCTTCAGAATCTTTATTTATAATATAATTTATTGTCCATTTAATGTTTTTTATTTTGACTGATTGATATATTTTATTTTATTTATTTACATTTCAAACATTACACCCTTTCCAGGTTTCCACTCTTCAAACCCCTGATCCCTTCACCTCTAACCCTGCTTCTGAGGGTGCTCCCTCATCTACCTACCCACTCCTGCTTCACTGTGCTAGCATTCCTCTATATTGGAGCCTCAAGCCTTCACAGGAACAAGAGCCTACCCTCTCATTGATGCCAGATAAGGCCCTTTCAGCTCCTTCTGTCCCTCCCCTAAAACCTCCATTGGGGGCCCAGTGCTCAGTCCTATAGTTGGCTGTGAGCTTCCACATCTGTATTGGTCAGCATCTGGCAGAGCCTCTCAGGAGACAGCTGTATCAGGCTCCTGTCAGCAAGCACTTCTTCGTATCAGCAATGGTGTCTGGGTTTGGTGTCTGCATGTGGAATGGATCCCCAGGTCGGGCAGTCTCTGAATGGCCTTTCCTTCAGTTTCTGTTCCACTCTTTGTTCCTTTTGACAGGAGCAATTCTGGGTTAAATTATTGGAGCTGGGTGGGTGGCCCTATCCCCCAATCAAGGGGCCATTCCTAAGCTCTGGATATGGTTTCTACAGGTTGTCCCTCCCCTTTGTGGGGTAGTTCAGCTAATGTCATCCACATTAAGGTCCTGGTAGGTGCTTCCTTTCTTGGCATTTGGGACTTTCTGGTTGCTACCCTGAGTTCCTCATTGCTACACGCCTCCGTTCAATTTCCTGAACCTTTGTTCATCTCTTCCATCTCCTCCAATACCTGATTCTGCCTCCTCTTTTCCCATTCTGACTCCTCTACTCCTCCCAAGTCCCTCCCAACCTCTGCTTCCCATGATTATATTGTTTCCCCTTCTATGTACGACCGAAGCATCCACTCTTCGGTCTTCTTTCCTCTTGAGCTTCATGTGGTCCATGAGTCGTATTGTGGGTATTCCATTCTCTTTGCTTAATATCCACTTATCAGTAAGTACATAACATGTGTGGTCTTTTGTTATTGAGTTACCTAACTCAGGATAATATTTTCTAGATCCATTAATTTGCCTGACAATTTCATGAAGTCATTGATTTTAATAGATGAGTAGTATTTCATTGTGTAAATGTACCACATTTTCTGTATCCATTCCTCTGTTGGGGGACATCTGTGTTCTTTTCAGCTTCTGGCTATTATAAATATGGCTTCTATGAACATAGTGGACCACGTGTCCTTTTATATGTTGGAGCATCTTATGGGTATATGGCCAGGAGTAGTATAGCTGGGTCCTCAGGTAGTATATGTCTAATTTTCTGAGGAACTGCCAGACTGATTTGCAGGGTGTTTTTTTACCTGCTTGCAATCCCACAAGCAATGGAGTAGTGTACCTCTCTCTCCACATCCTCTCCAGTATCTGCTGTCACCTGAATTTTTGATCTTAGCCATTCTGACTAGTGTAAGATGGAATCTCAGGTTCTTTTAGATTTGTATTTCCCTAGTGACCAAGGATGGTGAACTTTTCTTTAGGTACTCCATGGCCATTTGAGTTTCCTCAGTTGGGAATTAAATATTTAGCTATGTTCCCCATATTTAATAGGGTTATTTGGTTCTCTGGAGACTAAACTCATGAGTTCTTTGTATATTTTAGATATGACCCCTCTATTGGATATAGTATTGGTAAAGATCTTAGAGCATAAGCCATTGGTGTTCTGTTCAGGGAAATTTTAACTGTACCCATGTGTGCAATGCTTTTCTCCATTTACCTTCTATTAGATTTTGTGTTTCTGGTTTTATGTTGAGCTCCATGATCCACTTGGACTTGAGCTTTGTACAGGTTGATAAGAATGAATCAATTTGAATTCTGCTATGTGCTGATCTCCAGTTGAATCAGCACCATTTGTTGAAAATGCTGCCATCCCACCACCACCACCACTGGATGATTTTAGCTTTGTCAAAAATCAAGTGGCCATAGGTGTGTGAGTTCATTTCTGGGTCTTCAGTTCTATTCCATTGATTTACATGCCTGGCACTATACCAATATAATGCAGTTTTTAATCACTATTGCTTGAGATCAGGGATGGGGATTCCCCCAGATGTTCTATAATTGTTGAGAATAGCTTTCACTATACTGGGTGGTTTTTGTTATTTCAAATGAATTTGAGAATTGCTCTTTCTAACTTTATGAAAAACTGATTTGGAATTTTCTTGGGGATTGCATTGAATCTGTAGATTGCTTTCAACAAGATGGCCATTTTTATTCTGTTAATCTTGCCAATCCCTGAGCATGGGAGAACTTTCCATCTTCTGAGATCTTCAATTTCTTTCTTCAGAGACTTGAAGTTCTTGTCATCCAGATCTTTCACTTTCTTAGGTAGAGGAGTTACACCGAGATATTAAATATTGTTTGTGACTTTTGTGAAGGGTGTCATTTCCCTAAATTCTTTCTCAGCTGATTTATCCTTTGAGTATAGGAAGGCTACTGGTTTGTTTGACTTAATTTTATATACAGCCACTTTGCTGAAAATTTCTACTGTACCCATGTGTTTATCACGTTTAGGAGTTCTCTGGTGGAATTTGGGGGGATACTTATGTATACTATCATATCATCTGCAAATAATGATATTTTGACTTCTTTCTTTCCAAATTGGATCCTTTCAATCTCCTTTTGTTGTCTAATTGCTCTGGTGAGAACATCAAGTACTATGCTCAATAGGTAGGGAGAGAGTGGGCATCCTTGACTAGTCCCTAATTTTAGTGGGACTGCTTAAAGTTTCTCTCCATTTAATTTGATGTTGGCTACTGGTTTCTTGTATATTGCTTTTATTATGTTTAGGTATGGGTCTTGAATTCCTGATCTTTCCAAGACGTTTATTATGAATGGGTGTTGGATTTTGTCAAATGCTTCCTCAGCATCTAATGAGATGATCATGTGGGTTTTTTTTTCCTTTGAGTTTGTTTATATAGTGGATTATGTTGATGGATTTCCATATGTTGAACAATTTCTGCATCCTTGGGATGAAGCCTACTTGATCATGATAGATGATCATTTTGATGTGTTCTTGGATTTGGTTTGCAAGAATTTTATTATTTTTGCATTGATATTCATAAGTGAAATTGGTCTGAATTTCTCTTTCTTTGTTGGGTCTTTGTGGCTTCATAGAATGAATTGTGTATACCTTCTTTTTCTATTTTGAGCAATAGGTTGAGGAATAATAGTATTAGGTCTTCTTTGAAGATCTGATAGAACTCTGCACTAATCCCAGCTAACCTGGGCTTTTTTTTTTTTTTTTTTTTTTGGTTGGGAGACTATTAAAGACTGTTTCTATACCTTTAGGGAATATAGGACTGTTTAGATCATTAATCTGATCCTGATTTAACTTTGGTACCTGTTATCTCTCTAGATAATTTTCCATTTCATCCATGTTTTCCAGTTTTGTTGAGCATAGGCTTTTGTAGTAGGGTCTGATAATTTTTTGCATTTCCTCAGATTCTGTTGTGTTTCCCTTCTCATTTCTGATTTTGTTAATTAGGATACTGTCCCTGTGCCTTCTAGTTAGTCTGAATGAGGGTTTATCTATCTTGTTGATTTTTCTCAGAGAACTAGCTCCTGGTTTAGTTGATTCTTTGTATAGTTCTTTTTGTTTCCATTGGTAGATTTCAGCCCTGAGTTTGATTATTTCCTGCCCTTAGCTCCTCTTGGGTGAATTTGCTTCCTTTTATTCTAGAGCTTTTAGGTGTGCTGTCTAACTGCTAGTGTGTGCTCTCTCTAGTTTCTTTTTGGAGGTACTCAATGCTATGAATTTTCCTCTGAGGAATGTTTTCATTGTGTCCCATATGTTTGGGTGTGTTGTGCCTTCATTTTCATTAAATTCTAGAAAGTCTTTAATTTCTTTCTTTATCTTCCTTTACCAAGTATCATTGAATAGAGCATTGTTCAGCATTCAGGTATATGTGGTCTTTCTGTTATTTTTATTTTCTTTAAACTCCAGCCTTAGTTCTCTGATGATCTGAGGATACACGGGATTATTTCAACCTTCTCATATCTGTTAACACTTGTTTAGTGACCGATTATATGTTCAATTTTCAAGAATGTACCATGAAGTGCTGAGAAGAACATATATTCCTTTGTTTTAGGGTAAAATGTTCTATAGATACCTGTTAAATCCATTTGGTTCATAACTTCTGTGTCCCTATCTAGTTTCTGTTTCTATGATCTGTCCATTGATGAGAGTGAGGTGTTGAAGTCTCCCACTATTATTGTATTGTGTGAGGTGCAATGTGTCCTTTGAGCTTTAGTGAAGTGTCTTTTATGAACGTGGTTGCCCTTGCATTTGTAGCATAGATGTTCAGAATTGAAAGTCCACCTTGGTAGATTTTTTTCCTTTGATGAGTACAAAGTGTCCTTCCTTATCTTTTTTGATAACTAGGTTGAAAATCGATTTTATTAGATGTTAGAATGGTTAATTCAGTATGTTTTTTGGGACCATTTTATTGGAAATTATTTTACCAGCCTTTTACTCTGAGGTAGTGTCTGTCTTTGTCACTGAGTTGCTTTTCCTTGTATGTAACAAAATGCTGGGTCCTGTTCATTTATCCAGTCTGTTTGTCTATGTCTTTTTATTGGAGATTTGAGTCTATTGAGGTTAAGAGATAGTAAGGAATAGTGATTGTTGCTTCCTATTATTTTTGTTGTTAGAGGTGCAACTATGTGTGTATGGCTATCTTATTTTGGATTTATTAAAAGAAGATTATTTTCTTGCTTTTTTAGTTTCCCTCTTTGTGTTGGAGTTTTCCATCTACTATCCTTTGTAGGGTTGAAACTGTGGATAGATATTGTGTAAATTTGCTTTTTTTGTGGAATATCTTAGTTTTTCCATCTGTGTTAATTGAGAGTTTTGCTGGGCATAATGTCCTGGGCTGGCATTTTTATTCTCTTAGGGTCTGTGTGATATCTGCCCAGGATCTTCTAGCTTTCATGTCTCTGTTGAGAAATCTAGTTCTTCCGTTACATTTTATTTGACCTTTTTTTCTGCTTTTAATATTCTTTCTTTGTTTTGTGCATAGTTTTTTTTTTATTGTTGTTTCTTTGTTTGTTTGTTTTCTATTTTCTGTTCTTGCCCAATCTATTTGGAGTCCTGTAGGCTCCTTTGTTTAAGGGCATCTCTTTCTTTAGGTTAGGGAAGTTTCAGTCTATAATTTTATTGAAGGTATTTACTGGCCCTTTAATTTGGGAATCTTTGCTCTCTTCTATACCTATAATCCTTAGGTTGGGTTTTCTCATTTTGTACTAGATTTCCTGGATGTTTTGAGTTTGACCTTTTTGCAGTTTTCATTTTCTTTGATTGTTGTGCCAATGTTTTCTATGGCATCTTCTGCACCTGAGATTCTCTCTTCTATCTCTTGTATTCTGTTTGTGATACTTGCATCTATGACTCCTGACCACTTCCCTAGGTGTTCTATCTCCATGGTTGTCTCCCTTTGGGATTTCCTTATGGTTTCTATTTCCATTTTTAGATCCTGGGGGGTTTTGTTGAATTCCTTCACCTGTTTGGTTGTGTTTTCCTGTAATTCTTTAAGAAGTTTTTGTGTTTCCTCTTTAAGAGCTTCTACCTGTCTACCTCTGATCTCCTGTGTTTCTTTAAGGGAGTTATTAATGTCCTTCTTAAAGTCCTCTATCATAATCATGAGATGTGATTTATATCAGAATCTTGCCTCACCAGTGTGTAGGGGTATCCAGCTCTTGCTGTGGTGGGAGAACTCGTTCTGATGATGCCAAGTAGCCTTTGTTTCTGTTGTTTATGTTCTTGCTCTTGCCTCTTGCCATATGTATGGTTGGTTATCTGTGGTATTAGCTGTAATTGCTGTCTCTGACTGTGGCTCATCCCTCCTGTAAGCCTGTGTGTCATCACTCCTAGGAGACCAGCTCTCTCTGGGCAGTACTTGGGTATGGAGAGCTATATGACACAGGGTCAGCTCTGTGGTGGAGATGGAAAATGGAAGGATCCTGTCCCTGGCTCTGGTGCAATGGGCTATGCACAGACAGCCTGGTCTCCAGTCAAGTTGAGGTCTTGAACCCTGGTAGGACCTGGTGGTGGTAATTTTCACCTACATGGGATGGAAGGTGTTTCCACATGTCTCCTGAACCCCTGGCTCCTGTCTAAGTTACAGATCCCACAGCCCCCACAGGAAATGCTCATGGCTTTCAGTTATGTAGACAATGTCCCAAGCTTCAGGCCTTCTGGCCAGACTCCTCCCCACAGTTACCTAGCAATAGCAAGATAACAATCCCACTATAAGAGGGGCTGTTTGGCCTCTACTCACTCTCTTAAGCTTTTACTTTCCTTGCTCTCTCTCTCTAAGCTTTTACCTCTCCCTAAGCCTTTAAAGTTCTTACTCTCTCTCTTTCTCTTTTTCCTTCCCCCTTCTCTCCTCTTGGCCATGGCTTGTCTCCCTTCCTCTTTTACCTTCTCCTTTCCCCCCTCTTTTCTACAATAAAGCTCTAAAACCATAAACTGTCTCTGATCATAAAGGCCCAGACTAGAGACACTAGTCTGTGTGGGAACCACCCAGCGTCCTACCCCAACCCCCTCCCCCTGCCCTCTTCCCTGATCTCTAGGACCTAGTGCCCAGGGCTGCTATTCTGTTCTCAGCTCCTCCACTGTATCCAGTGCTGGAGACTGAGAACCAGGGGCTGCCCCTTGTCCACCCCCATCTGTGTGGAGTCAGTGGCTTCACATAGCCAGATGCCCACCTGGGGCCACATAGAAAGAATCTGGCAGTCCTCCAACATCTGCCTGCCCAGAGCCCAGGAACTCTGGCAGGATGTGGGCACTCTCTTCTACTCCCCTCTTCCCACACACCCACAGCCCCACACCTGGCTGTTTCTTGATTCCTGTGTCCTGATGGCTCTAGGCAGGTCTCTCTTGGGCCAGAAATATTTACAGAAGTGGTGGTCCTACCTGTGCTCACAGGTGTGTCAGAACTCCTGGGAGACCAGTTCTTTCCAGGTGGGACCAGAGTAGGGAGAGCTGTGGCACAGGGTCAGTTCTGGATGCAGATGGAAATTGGAAGGGTCATATATTTCATGTTTTAAAACCAATCCATAAAATTTTAGAAAATGCTCAGGACACATTCATCTACAAAGCCAAATAAATGATAATATTCTTTCTAAGCTGGACAGAAGCATACATGATAAATATGATGAACAAAGAACAATGATTATAAACTATTTAACTTAAAATACCATTAAAACATGAGAGACAAAAATTGCAGGATAAAAATTTTCTAATAGTTTCACAAGCAGCTAGTGCTTTAACCTAAATATAAATTACTCAAAACAATGAGCTTTTGTTGAAGAACAAATTCACAGCTAATGTTGAGAGAATTAATTTTTAGAGAATATTACATTTTACCTATTGCATAGGTTGATTCATAAAAACATAAATAAAATGTAAAAGTGAAAAATTATTTTTACTTAACTAACATTTGTGAAAAGTAACCTACAGTTGTTTAAGGTCTATGTAATGTCTGTAGTAAAGCTCTATTTTCTATATCCTATCCCACATCTTATACCTATATTCTATATTCTTCTATATTCTATATTAGCTAATTTGTTGACTTAGAAAACTCCCTATTAGTCATAAACAGCATGTAACAGTAATCATATAAATGAATATACAGATTGATTAAATAATGAGAACTGAATATTACATTCTCCACTTCTGTCAACAAAAGCGGTTGTTCTTGAGTAGAATATGTAAATTTGGCAAATTTTGTTACATGGATATGCTGATGAGGGCTTTGTTGTTGTTGCTTTTGTTTTTATCAACTTAATCCAACCTGTAATCATCTGAGAAAAAATATTAATTGAGAAAATACCTCCATAGGAGGTCTATGTGACATTCTTTTGATTAATGATTGATGTGAGGGGGCCAGCCCACTGTGGGTGATGCCATCCCCAGGCTGGTCACCCTGAGTTGTATGTAAAAGAAAGCTGAGCAAGCCATAGAAAATAAATCTGTAAGCCACACTCCTCCATATCTACAGTTTATCTTAACCTTTGGATACCTTCTTCTACTTCTGCTCTATCTTCTCTCTGTAATGAACAGTGATCAGGGTGCATCAGACAAGTAATCCTTTCCCTCAACCCTTTGCCTTTGACCATGGTTTTAGCACAGCAAGAGAAAACAAAGTGCAACAATGAAATTTCTTTGAATCCCAAGTCTAAATCTTACTGTTTCCCAATAGAGAATGTTCAGGGAAAGACAGAACCTGTAGCCTCAAGCAGTGAAGAATTTCTCCATGCTCCTACTCATTCTGTTTTTGAAAGACAGGCTAAATATAAACCACTTTAATGAAGCATCCTTTTTCTTGCAATGCCTCTTTCTTTCTCACATCTTCAGATGCTGGTGTGCTTTAGAGCTTTCTTCCTTTCATTTTTTCTCTTTCTCTAAAGGTCACTTTTTATTGGAGGAAAAATAATAACAAAGACACAAATTCTTTTATGAAGCAGATTTGAAGGCATATAATGGGTTCTTTTGCATTTGTAATTATTTTTATTGGATATTTTCTCCATTTACATTTCAAATGCTATCCCCTTTTCCTAGTTTTCTCTCCAAAAATCCTCTATACCCTCCCCCTCCACCTGTTCCCCAGCCCACTCACTCCTGCCTCCTAGCCCTGGCATTCCCCTATACTGGGGCATAGAATAAGGATAATAGGAATAGATGAGAATGAAGATTGGTCTTTAGCTTTCATTTCATAATAAACTGCATATTATTCAGTTTGCCTCTCCTGTACTTGTCAGGGCCAATACAACAAGGGAAGAGTTTTTGGAGTCTAGATTTGTAGTAAAATGATTTTTTGTATGTGTGTCTCCAAGCCATATTAATTTGATTCCATTACTTTAGGGCCTATGGTGAGATCAGACATGTTGATCAGGTTATGTTGCTGGATTTTTAGCTCATAGCTAACAGTACAGAAGATAAAGACAGAGGCTTGTGTCCCACTGTTCCTTTCAAGGTCATGTTTCCAATGACCAGAACACTTCGACCTTAGCCTCACCTCTTAACAAGCTTAAGCATCTCCTATCAATGACAGGAGGAAAGTGGAAATCTTCATACTCAGGTCTTTGTAGGATGCTTCGTAAAGATGATTCACCAAACTCAACACCGATTGATTCCATCTACAACACCTCTTTCTGCTTCACATTTTTTTTAAAAAATCATGTTTATATTTGTGCCTATGTGTGCGAACATCTCATCTTTGAAGTTACTCATCAAGGTCAGAAGTATTAGGATCTCCTGAAACTGGAATTAGAAACAGCTGAAAATTGTCATGTGAAGGTGGTAGGAACTGAACTCATATTATCTGCAAGAAGAGAAAATGTCCTTAACTATTCAACTAAACAGATGAGCCTACACATCTATTTCTTAACTTTCTACAACATAAGTAAACTTTGTAATCTCTTTCTTTTTAGCATATTATTCAGTTTGCCTCTCCTGCTGCAAGTATGTGTGCAGGATTCAGCCTGCCAGTCAGCCACACCTGAGACTCTGATTGATGACTAGCTTTTGGAAGATTCCAAGAGCATGCCTAGCATCCTTTTTCAGTGACATGCAAAAATAATCTGTGTGTCTCTTCATTTAGACCTAAAGGAGAATTTCTTTGTCTTCAATTATGTAGGAGCGAAATGAAGTTTTACTTCATATTAGCACACAAAAGTACCTAATAAATGTTAAAATTGTGATGATTAAATAGTTGTTTTCTTATCAAATCAAATAAATGTGTCAGAACTTTTGGGCTATGTCAACAATATTCTAACAGGAATGTATTCTCAATTAATGTTTGGCCTATATTATAGTTTCTTTGTAAACATATGGCCACTCAAAGTACTTCTCTTTTATATACAATCTAATTTTAAAAGAAAAGCTTTTAATACAAGTTCCTGCTGAAAACATAGCTTGAATTTAGATTATTATCTTAGCTGAATGTTATTTTGGTATAGCTAATATGCTCCTGAAGAATTAAAGTCATGCATGAATTCTGCAAAAAGCATTAGGTGTTTATTGTAGTCACTCTTTAGAGCTCTTGCATTAATGAGCAGATACAGTTTATGTCTCCTAGATTTATAAGATAGAATTCTGAGTATTAAACAAAGACTCTTATTTTTCATTCCTGAATCAACACCCATCAAGCTTTGAAATAGTTTTCACATCACGCTGCCTTCAAATTGACAATGTTGTTCATAGCTCTGTGAAAACATGGCAATTTTTGACATTTGTAGAAATAGCAATTACCCACAGTAAGAAACATGAAAAGGCCCCAGTCAGCCTGTCTTACTTTAACTATGTCCAATGACATGACCAAAATTGCTATAGAAACACAGTTACTCAAGTGGATACCTATGAAAGTAATAAACCCAACTAGGAAAAATCCATCTTTGCTGAACCAAGTAGCAGAAAAACATAAGGCCAGCAGTGTTACAACAGGTAGAATAAAGATTTACTTTAAAAAAGCAAACAAGAATGATGATTGTCAGCATATTATCTGCTTCGTCCTTCCACATTATCCTTTGCTAAGTGGTGATGTGTTAGAAATAGTGTGGCCTCATAGGGAAACAATGTAAGTAGAATATCTTCCATCTCAGACCAGGAAGGTACTTACAGAAGGTTTTGTTTTCTATTATTGTGGATGTATGGAATGAAGAGGTAATTTAGAGAGACTTTAAACCACAAGTCAACATTCTATACTTTTGATTCTAGTCCAGATCTTTCTAATGAAGAGTCTGAGGACACAATGTCCATCTGAGCTGGGCATGCTACAAATAATTGAGTGACCTCACAAAGGAAAATGCCCAGGATCATGCTACGCATTGAACATAAATTTGCAAAGACAGTCTCTCTATAGCACTTCTGTTGATGTCTCTGAGTATGAGGAAGCCTCAACAACTGTATTGTGAACACACTACTTATTTGAAATGTGTGAAACAATGAGAGATTCAAGAAACAACAACAACAACAACAACAAACTCTAAGAAAGAGCAAAAGAACACCACAAGTATTCCTGGGGTTGGAACATAAGTGACGGAAAGCTGTAAACCTCCACTATATTTTATACTTTCCACTTAATATTGTTTGCCAGATTCCATGTAGCTTTGATGTTATCTTAGGATTGTCGATCAATCTTTTGCTTTTTGTAATTTAAATAAGAAAGTCCTTATTATAGGAAATCTGTGGAGTTATCAGAACATGTATTCAATTTCAATTGCTCTCCTATCGGATCCACCAAATGGAACCCATACAAAAAAACACACATCTCTCACTTTCTGTAAGTTAAATGTGCAGGTAGAAATTGTTGGTCCTTTGCTTGGGGTCATTCAGGTTGCTGTCAATAAGGAAGTTACTCTGTAGTGTCATCTGAAGAAGAGATGGGAACTCCATTTCTGAGCTCATGTAGGATGTGGAATTTATCGCTTATGATTGCGAGACTGTCCTCTAGCCTAAATACCACATATGAATAAACTTAGAGGTTACCAATATAATTTGCTCTAGAGAGTGGTTCTAATGCTAAGGTCCTGTTCCCGAATTGGATCATCAATAAAGATGCTAGTGGCCAATGATCTGGGCAGAATAGGTAGGACTTCCAGGTCTCCACAGGCAAGCTAGCAGACACAGGGTAGAGAGGAGGATTTTCATCATGCTTCAGAGGGAGAAAAGGTGACAGCCATATGAGATCTGGAGTGGCCATAGGCCTTTTCCCCAGATGGGAGATAAGAAAAGCAACTAAAGCTGAGGGCAGTTTTGGGTTACAGAAAAAGGAGAAGGTAACTGAGCAAATAAAGCTGGGGGCAGATTTAGGGTGCTCAGTTAAAAGTATTGGGAAGAGCACACTAGCCACAGGAGATTAGAAGTGCCCAGCAATTGGTCCACAAAGCAGGTTGAAAATTAAGTTAGTGTGTGTGTGTGTGTGTGTGTGTGTGTGTGTGTGTGTGTGTGTGTGTGTTATCTGTGGATCCTAGGGAACCTGGGTACAGATGGAAGCATGGTTCGTGGGCTAGCAAAACTACATACTACAATTTGCCCCTAGGTATTTTCTGTTATGGCCTTTTACTTTAACCAAGCACCAAGAAGAATCCATAGGGAGAATGTGTAAAAAACAAAAACAAAAACAAAACAAACAAACAAACAAAAAACTATGACATAATATAGCCAACCATGTAGTAGCCTTTCACGTGTGCATCATCTATTTATTACAAGCAAACTCCTCTTATACTTAAAGGGACCAGACTGAATATACAAATAAGCAGAAGCTGAGTTAATTCTGTCAGATTTGATGGGCTAAACAACAAAGTCCGGTGTACTAACTTAAGCCAATTTAAACTAACAGCAAACATAATAAAAGAAAGCAATGAAGGTAATGTCAGCTTGATAAACTTCTAATTCAGAAACTGCATCCTTTTCTTAAATATATATTTTTACCAAGGCTTTAGTATTATAAGAGTAACTTCCTTCAAGGTCCCCATATATCTGTATCCTTCCCATATGTCATACAATTTTAAATGCAAGCCTCTGCAAATATGTCAGTCTAGAATCTTTTGAGTGTACTTTGATCACCTCATAGTTTCTCGTACTTAGCCCAACTGTAAAAAGATATCGAAATCTCCAAAAACTGTCCATGGAACAGATGTATTAGGCTTTTCATTGTTGTGGCCAACTACCTGAACATAGCATGACAGGACAGATGTCTTGTTCTGTCTTATGGTTTCAGAGGTTTCATTCTGTAGGCAGTGACTCCACTAATCACTGGACATATGGTGAAGCAGCATGCCCTGGCAGTAGGAGAAAAAGGTAAAGGATATTCTCCACTTGGTGGGTACCAGGAAGAGCAGGACAGGAAAGATGTAGGGTGATATCCAGCCCTAAGATCACTGTCCTAATGGTCTATTCTTTCAGCTAGAATCCACTTCCTAAGTCTTCACCACCTGCAAATACATTGCCCATAAAGAGACCAATTTCTCGGCATGCGTGCCTGTGGGGGAGATTTTATATTTGTCATAACATCAGATGCTGCTTTTTTATTATTTTAAAAGAAAAATTCAATGTCATATTTATTTTAACAGAAAAGTGTGGGAGATGTTTTTATACACTAATGTTCCCATGAAAATATTTTATACTATGTAATTCCCTGGAGCCTAGAAATTGCAAACTATATATAAACATGTCTTTGTAGAGCAAATTTGACAGCAAGAAGTATCTTTAATGTTTTGCTTTGAAAGGCAGGAAAAATATAATAAAGTTATCTGTCATGTATAAGTGAAGAAGAGTCAAATTTTATGGTAAGTGTTAAAAGAGGAAGGAAGGAGGGAAGGAAGGAAGGAAGGAAGGAAGGAAGGAAGAAAAAAGGCAAGCAATATATTCTTGACTGAGTTCCATAGAAATAAATACTTCAGTTATTTACTAAGCTTTAGAATAGAAAAACTATGCATAAATAGAAACTAAACAAAATGCTTTTGTATGCAGATTATTTTCATTCATGCTTTGTTTTAATTAAAGCAGACCCTTTACTCAGAACACTTACATTGTTATATATTCTAATTTTAATCAAAAGTATTTAAATTAATTTCTATCTATCATTTATATATTTAAAATAAAAAATGTAGATGTCCCTTATAAATATATCACATCTAGAGTGAAAAAGAATTACCATGTAGATGGAAGATTTCAAAGATGGTCTTTCATAAAGCTGTGGTGAATTTCTAGGTCAAAAATAGTTGTCATACAAAAGGAGGTCAAGGGGATACAAATTGGAAAGGAAGAACTCAAATTATCGCTATTTGCAGATGATATGATAGTATATATAAGTGACCCCAAAAACTCCACCAGAGAACTCCTAAACCTGATAAACAGCTTTAGTGCAGTAGCTGGATATAGAATCAACTCAAACAAATCAATGGCCTTTCTCTATACAAAGGATAAANAGAAGAATGAAGTTCAAAATGTGGTCTCTTTGCCCCTTCCTAGAATTAAGAACAAAGCACACACTGAAGGAGTTACAGAGATCATGTGTGAAGCTGAATCAAAAGGATGGACCAACCAGTGACGGCGGCTGCCAGGGATCCTTCCCATAATCAGCCACCAAAATAAACACTATAGCATATGCCAGCAAGATAATGCTGATAAGGACCTGATATAGCTGTCTCATGGGAGGCTATACCAGTGGCTGGCAAACACGAAAGTGGTTGCTCACAGTCAGCTATTAGTTGGAACACAGGACTCCCATGGAAGGAGCTAGAGAAAGTACCCAAGGAGCTGAAGGGGTCTTCAACCCTATAGGTGGAAGAATAACATGAACTAACTAGTTCCCCCTGCGCTCATGTCTCTAGCTGCATAAATGGAAGAAGATGGCCTGGTTATTTCTTCAGTATAATTCTTTTTATTTAAAAAAACTGGTCTGAGAAATGTCCATTTGATATACCTTTAAAATGCAAGAGAAAAGGCCTATGTTCATCTTCTAGCATACACATAAAAAGCCAAGTATGGTAGCTTGCAGAGAAAACAGAGCCTTATGGATACCTGAGATTCACTGACAAGTCCCAGTTTTATTTTAATTTTTGCATTCCAGGCAAAGTGAAAAACACCATTTCCAAAGGCAAACTAGATGTACTTGAGGACTAGTAGAGAAGTCAGAGCTCTGGTCAGTCTCCATATGTATATATAAATACACATATACCATTTAAAATTATATATTTAAAATATGTGAAATGAGATTTAGATGTATATATCTCAATAAATATAAATGTTGCCGAAATGTGATGTATTATTCAAGCCTGTAGTCTCATGTTGCACACCAACTCTCTAGATTTATCCATAGGACTTGGAAGAAAATAGTTCAAGAAGGCTGGAATTATATTATCAGCTACTGAAATTCCTCACTTGCATGTACTCCTCTAGGACGAGGGACTCAGTTTCATGGCAGCAAAGAATTGTGCCAACTGACCTTTCTTAAAGTACCTTACATAAGCTCCTTCCATGAGTAGCCATGATGCCCTATCTTGTGTTCCTGCTCTGGCACACATCCAGTGTCTGCTTGACACATAGAACAACATTCAGCTTTATGATCTGAACTGAGGCAGCATTATGGATGCATCTCCAAGCCTTAGATATGTGACACACTTCTGACATCTCTCCATGAATGTCTTCAGATGTAAGTTATCTGTCTCACACTCTAATTTCTGGCAACTCCAAATGTACACAGAATTTTGCCACTGCGGTACAATAAGGTCACCATTTGGGTTCCATATTGTTTTATAAGAGAATAATTAATTTGAGGTACGTTTCTGAGTCTACAAGATTTCTGAAGACCGAGCAGCTATATACTTAGCATACTTGGGGCTCTCTGAGTCTGAACCACCAATCAAAGAGCATCCACGGGCTGTACCTCAGCCTCCCCACAGATATGTAGCAGATGTGCAGCTTGACTTTCATGTGGGTCCAGAACAACTAGAGCAACGGCTATCTCAAAAGATGTTGCTTGTATGTGAGATATGTTCTTCTAGATGGGCTGCTTTGTCTGGCCTCAGTGGAATAGGACGTGCCTAGCCTCACAGAGATTTGAAGTACCAGGGTAGGGGGATACCTAGGGAGTCCCCACCCACTCAGAGGGGAAGGGTAAAATGGATGGGGGAAGTATTGTGAGAGGGGGGTGTCCAGAAGTGAGGCATCAAGAGTGATATAAAGCAAATAAGTAAAGAATCAAATTCAATTTAATAAATTTCAACCTCTCAACCCAGGTTGCTATGGCAAGATTAAGAATATTTAGAGAAAATAAACATGTTTATCATGTCATTGTCAGACTGCTACAGATAAAACCTGAAGACTTCCCAAAGTTTTATTATCATATTTCATATTACTCTGAGTAGAAATGAACTGCTTATAGTCAAATATTAAAACTACAATATGAGTTTTGATAAATAGTACAACAAATAAATAATGTTTAGATATAATGTCTTAAACTTTATCATCAATATTAATTTCATCTATTTTCTTTATCCCAAATAGTTCATTGAAAAAATCCACAATTATGTATGATGTTCTCATTTACACCTTGCATTTTTCTAATGAGTTGTTCTGTGCTTTAAGTCTGTCTTTTATATAAATCTGCTCCCTTTTTAAACAGAAAACTAAAACCACAATTCTTCAAAATTAGTCTGTCATCAAGAGACAACCACATATATTTCGTTTTCTTTGCCGAAAATGTTAGGGGCAAATCCTTGAAGTATTTAATTTTCTGTTCATTAGATTTTTAAATGCTTCATTTTACTCCAACCAAAAAGTCATCTTTGTAATCAGTTACTTCTGTTATAATTTTTGGGATGATGTAATTTTGTAATCATAATAAAATTAAGATTTAGAATCTTCAGTGGATTGTTTATTTCTCCTTGAATGAGGCAACTGGAAAGAACAACACAAATTACACTGAAAATTTATATTTGATAGAAGGCAGATAGCATATTGGGTAAAGCATTTACTGTGCATGAGATGAGGAACTGAGTTCAGATACCCCAGGACTTGGTATAGCTGGAGAATGTACTCAGTTTCTGTAATCTGCTGCTATTATGGGGAAGCAGGAAAATATCCTGAAGCTCAGTTATGTTGATTTATACAGTTATAAACATCCAAGAGAACCTGTCTCAAACAATATGAAGTCAACATCTGAAGTTATCTTCCATATTCACATATTGGAATGAATAAATATACATGTAAATGTACAGATACACACAAACACACACACACACACACACACACACACACACACATACAAACTCAGAGAGAGAGAGAGGGAGAGAGGGAGAGAGAGAGAGAGAGAGAGAGAGAGAGAGAGAGAGAGATTAAGAAAAACAAGCCTAGATAAGCTCTTGCACCTTGTAACTGATTTCTACACTGACAATAATAGAACAATGAATTTAAAATGTAGGTTTGAGTTTCTACTGTTCTTTCATATGTGAAAAGATTTATAACACATGATATTCTCTTTATAAAGAATGACAGTACAGGAAAGAAAGCAAGTAAAAAGAATTAACTCTAAAATGCACCCCCCACACACAAAATTTTTTGCCTTGGTTTTAACTTCTAACACCCAAGCAAATTGTAAGTTTTTGTTTTCACTTGATTATGTTTAAAGACTTAAATGTCAACCCTAAAGACTCCCCAAATAAACCTATTTCCCAAGCTGGCTACTTTCTGGTGGCTGAGCTATGAACACACAAAACTCCTTGCCTGGTGTAATAACAGCCAGGCTTGTCAAGGGACAGGGCTCCTTCCGTCTGGAGGGCTACCAATGTTGACTTAATTTAGCTCTTAATTGCTTCACATTGTAAATTAAATTCCAGCTTTCTTTCCTGTGATATTTCTTCTAAAAGCCGTCGTCAGTATAACATGAGGTGTTTGCTCTTCATTTTTCATTCTTGGAGATACTGAGTTTATGTTCACTTAACATTACAGGATTAATGACACTGTTACCTTCATGTTTAAGTTTAAAATGAATAACTTCAGACTGCTTAGCTTTAACAAAATTAAAAAAAAATAGAAAAAGATGTTTCGTTAAAGTAGTTTATAAAAGTAATAGACCATGAAATTCTCAAACTGTATTTTATTTCCTTCTGATTTAAGATCATTCTCTCCTCATTCACCTCCTGTGAAAGATATACATCATATGTATACATGCATTTTGTTTCTTGAGAACCTGTGTACAATTTCTTGATACTCATCAATCTTACAAAACCTAGTTATGTAGGAGCTATTCAGTTGAAAAATCATTTCTCATATACATGTAAAATATTATTCTGTGTTTTATCAAAACATGTTTATGTTCCTTGATAAAATTAATTTCTCAAGACTCTATATCTTCAGAATTGTTATGAATGGTCCAGGAAGTCTTATTGATAATGGGTGACATGGCCACATGATGAGCAAAGGCGTAGTCTGCCTTAATAATAGGTCTTTCTATCCCTTCAGAATTTGGTAATGGTTAACACTGAAGCCAAACCAAGTGTAAGAAAATCTATCCTCTGAAGTCAGTAGGACATGTATGGAGACACATGCATGCTTCGCTAGCTGCTGTCACGGATCCAGCATATTTGGGAATGCTGGGGAGAAGGAACACTACAGTTACCACTCACTGACAGGACACTATTTCATGTGTTCAGTGTGTGGAATATTCACAGGTTAAAAGTTATAAACAAATAATATGCCTAACAGTTTATCATTCTATGTTTTTCAAGGCTCTGAAAAAAGTATCACTTATATTTTTTTTACTTTATTAATGCAAGTTCTTTTTAAAAATTATTTTATTTATTTACATTCAAGCCATTGCACCCCTGCAAGTCCCACCTCCAAAGTTCTTCATTCCATTCCTTTCCCCTTGCCTCAGAGAAGGTACTCCCCCACAAGAAACATTGGGCCTCAAGTCCTTCCAGGATTAGATGGATCTTCTCCCACTGAGGTCAGACCAGGGAGTCCTCAGCTATTTATGTGCCGGGGCCTTGGACCAGCCCATGTATGCTGTCTAGTTGGTGGCTCAGTCTCTGGAAGCTCCCAGGAGCCTGTGTTAGTTGAGATTGCCGGTCTTCTATGGGATCACCCTCCCCTTCTAGGATGTGACCTGGTTTGGGCTTGCACATATTTTATAAATGGTGTCCTGGCTCATATGAGCTACATGTGGAGAATATAACATAACCTCAGGTGACATCTTAAGAAATGACATTGCCTCCCTTGAGACTGACTCTTTCATTGGCCTGAAGCTCAGCAATTAAGTTAGACTGTTTACATCACCATTTCATTGGCATTTTTTTATAGCAGGTGGCATGGGGATAGGGGATTCCAGAAATTGAATGTAGATCTGATTCTATTGCTTTCCAGAGAAGTAGCCCTTGCTGTGGCACTTTCAAATTTTCACTATTGTACATTTGGATATTACAGAAAGAAGAAACTGCAAATGGCTTTATTGAGATAGATTTCAAGCATTATTTAAAATCCTGAACAACATGCATCATGGTAGTTTTCATCATATTACAAACATTTGTGATCTCCACCATGCTAGTCATCTCATACATCATTTCTAAGTCTCATAACAATGAGACTCATAACGATAATAACTTAGTCTCATAACAATCATTGTCATACAAATGAGATTTGTTCAGGAATTATCTCCAGCCAGCTCCCAATGGGAAATTGAATATCGATAACAGGAAGGTCCTCCTGCTTCTGAATACATGTTAGACTCTAAAAATCAATACTGATATCTTGATTCTGTTGGAATTATTTTTATATAAAAGAATATTTGATGAGCTTTGAAAGATATTAATGGATAAAAACATATTTTTAAAAAACATATTATTAAAGGAAAAACCAACATTTCCTCCTCAGCAATATATTACTTCTTCACAATACCACTTTGAAACATAAAGCAAGTAATTATACTCCAGGATGGTACATACATAAATTTCTAATGCAGCCCAAGGCTAAAATATAGCTCTTATTTCTCGACTGCAGCAAGTGCTACTGTCTATCTTGTGATAACAAAAAAAGTTCAAAATTCAAACAAATAGATGTAGCTGAATACTATGTATGCTCAATGAAAATAAAAAGAAAAAAATCAGGTAATCTAAAGATGACTCCGGTAGTAAAAGTCTTGGCTATGGATTTTAAGGCTGGAGTTCAATTCCCAGAATCCACATGATGATAGGAAGTACTGACGCCATTGTAACCTGTCCTCCAACCTCTCTACATGTTCACCATAGCACAAATGCCTACATCTGCATAAATTCACAATAACTGAATATTATATATATATATATATATATATATATGTATATACACACACATATATGAATGTATAATTATATATACATTTATTATATAATTATATATAATATTATTATATATTTGCATATATAGATATGCATATGTGTATACAAATATATGTATATGCATGCAGATTATTAATTTTCATATATGTGTTTATATGACAAATTGCAAATTTTTTGTTAAACATTCTTTAATGACACAGTTGTAGAGAAATGGTGTTAATAAAAAGCAGAGTGATGCTCTCCACTCTGAGAAAATGGCTAAATAACTTTTTATATAAGCAATTAAAAAGGACTGAACAGAATTAGAGCCTTTATCTTTGCTTTCAGAATTATAAAGTAAAGGTAAAAACATTCATATAAGTTTTACAATTAGAAAAAATAATGAGCCTTGTTTAGCATCAATAGCACTGATACTGTTATAATTTGGATGCCAGGAGTATTCTCAAACAACAGAACATTTTGATTTTTGTTCATGGAAATACATTTATACCTAAGCTCTTTTTTAAAATCTCCAAATACTTATTTCCAGATCAATATGTACAAATATTTCAGTATATCAATAAAGTCTAAATCAAAATGACTTGCCATATTAATATGATCATCCATATTAATAATAATAAGCTGCTCATAAACACATTAAGGGGCTGGAGAGGTGGCTCATGGCTCCCTTGTGAACCTGAAGACCTGAATTCAACCACAGCATGCTTATAACCCTTGTGTCAGAAAGCAGAGATGGGAAGAGCCCTGGAGCCTAGGACAACCCAGCTCAACCTATCTGATATGTTGCAAAGCTGAAGACCATTGAACATCCTTGTGTCAAACAATAAGGTGGATAGAGTCCTGAGACACCACAGTCAAGCATATACACAGAGCAGGGAGGAAGGGAGGGGTAAGGGAGGGTATGAAACGGAGAGGAGGGAGGAAGAGGAGGGAGGGAGAGAGGGAGGGAGGGAGAGAGAGAGAGAGAGACAGAGAGAGAGAGAGAGAGAGAGAGAGAGAGAGAGAGAGAGAATAAGGTTCATACGTATTTTCTTCTCTGTGGTTCATTGTTGGGTTGTTGGGTTCTCGGACCTCAGTGTGGCAGTGATGGGGGATACTTTGAGAGGGAATATTGGAGAGAGTCATTATGTTATTGCCACACATTTTTCTATGACAGTTAAGCATTCGAGATAGTTTAATTGTTTCTGATCTCCATTCTTATGTCTAGTTTAATTGTTAACAAATCTCAGTGTTGTTTTGATTTGCATTTCCCTGATGATTAAGGATGTTGAACATTTTTTCAGATGTTTCTCAGCCATTTGGATTTCCTCAATTGAGAATTCTTTGTTTAGCTCTATACCCCATTTTTTAATGGGGTTATTCATTTTTCTGGAGTCTAGCATCTTTAGCTCTTTGTAGATGTTGTATATTAGTCCCCTATCAGATTTAGGATTAGTAAAAATCCTTTCCCAATCCGTTGGTGGCCTTTTTGTCTTGCTGACTGTGTCTTTTGCCTTACAGAAGCTTTGCAATTTCATAAGGTCCCATTTGTCAATTCTTGATCTGACCGCACAGGCCATTGCTGATCTGTTTAGGAATCTTTCTCCTGTGCCCATATCTTCGAGGGTTTTCCCCACTTTCTCCTGTATAAATTTCAGTGTCTCTGGTTTTATGTGGAGGTCTTTGATCCACTTAGACTTAAGCTTTGTACAAGGGGATAAGAATGGGTCAATTCGCATTCTTCTACATGATAACCGCCAGTTGTGCCAGCATCATTTGTTGAAAATGCTATCCTTTATCCACTGGATGGTTTTAGCTCCCTTGTCAAAGATCAAATGACCATAGGTGTGTGGATTCATTTCTGGGTCTTCAATTCTATTCCATTGATCTATCTGTCTGTTGCTGTACCAGTACCATGCAGTTTTTATCACAATTGCTCTGTAGTACAGCTTAATGTCAGGCATGGTGATTCCCCCAGAGGTCCTTTTATTCTTGAGAATGGTTTTTGCTATCCTAGGTTTTTTTTTTTTATTATTGCAGATGAATTTGCAAACTGCCCTTTATATCTCAGTGAAGAATTGAGTTGGGATTTTGATGGGGATTGCGTTGAATTTATAGATTACTTTCAGCAGGATAGCCATTTTGATTATATTAATCCACCTTACACCAGTCAGAATGGCTAAGATCAAAAATTTAGGTGACAGCAGATGCTGGCAAGGATGTGGAGAAAGAAGAAAACTCCTCCATTGCTGGTGGGATTCCAAACTTGTACAACAACTCTGGAAGTCAGTCTGGCATTATCTCAGAAAATTGGATATAGTACTACCAGAGGATCCAGCAATACCTCCCCTGGGCATATACCCAGAAGATGTTCCAACTGGTAAAAAGGACACATGCTCCACTATGTTCATATCAGCCTTATTTATAATAGCCAGAAGCTGGAAAGAACCCAGATGTCCCTCAACAGAGGAATGGATACAGAAAATATGGTACATTTACACAATGGAGTACTTTTCTGCTATTAAAAAATGAATTTATGAAATTCTTGGGCAAATGGATGAATCTGGAGGACATAATCCTTAGTGAGGTAACCCAATCACAAAAGAAGTCATTGGATATGCGCTCACTGATAAATGGATATTAGCCCAGATACTTAGAACACCCAAGATACAAGCTGCAAAACACATGAAAATCAAGAAGGAAGACCAACGTGTGGATACTTCATTCCTCCTTCGAATAGGAAACAAAATACCCATGAAAGGAGTTACAGAGACAAAGTTTAGAGCTAAGATGAAAGGATGGACCATACAGAGACTAACCCACCAGAGATCCATTCCATAATCAGTCACTAAACTCAGACACTATGGCATAGGACAGCAAGTGTTTACTGAAGGGACCCTGATATAGCTGACTCCCACAGAAGTGGATGCTCACAGTCATCCATAAGAGGGAGCATGGGGCCCACATTGGAGAAGATAGAGATAGAACACCAGGAGCTGAAGGGGTCTGCAACCCTAGAAGAGGAACAACAATATGAACTAACCAGAACCCCCAGAACTCGTGTCTCTAGCATCATATGTAACAGAAGATGGCCTAGTCAGCCATCATTGGGAGGAGAGGCCCCTTGGTACTGCAATCTTTATATGCCCCAATACAGGGGAATGCCAGGGCCAAGAAGTGGGAGTGGGTGGGCAGGGGNTATATATATATATAATCAATACAATTGTGATCTGTGAATCAAAATCACTATTATTAATAGAAATGAGTGAGTTTAGTTAGGTGTAGTGCTACAACTAAGCACTTGCCTCACATAGAACAGGTTCTGGATTTCCTCCTCAGCACCACAGCATATTACAACAAAGCCAATCTAAGCTAAACTTAACACCTGCAAGATGGAGACAGAGTGCCACTTCAATATGGCATAGCACAACCTAGGTAGCCAATACCTTTCTTTCTTTTTTTTTAAAAACACATGCCAAATGATAAAGAACATGTTTTTAATATAAGGCTTATCAATTATAATTTACCACATGTAACGCTATAAATATATTTGCATTTCCAGATTCATTGGTACTTTATGAAATTTACAACTTTTTAAATGCTTTTATAGACAAATTTTGTTTATATATATTTTAGGCAAATTTCCCACAATATACAAGATACTTCTATTCCCTTAAATGTCCTTTCTGTTAATAGTTAAAATATGAAATACCTTTTAAAATACAGTGTACAAATTACCTTCCTGTTGAAGGTAGTAGTAGAGATGGATTCCCATGACTACCATGACTGCATTATTCAATTGTATTTTCTATCAAATACTGAAAATTGGATTCCTTCAAACCATATCTTTAGGAATTCACATGCTTCTAGGAAAGTAATATCTTGGCAACAAAGTGAATTATTTCAATATAATCATTCATTGAGGATAAACCAATAAAAAATTCAGCCCGTTTTCCATAATGAGTACAATTCAAGAGGGCCATAAAAAAGTGTGTGTCAAGAAATTAGCTTTGTGTCATTGACACCAATGTGGAATAGTGTGTAACTAATGAAAGGAGTGACAAGAAAATAATGAAATACCAGAGAGAATTAATATGCTGCCCTTCCCATTTCTAACAGCATTTAGGATAAAGGCTGAAAGTCTAATGGATCATACGAGTGATTAACTCCAGCTTGTAATTTTAAAATAATCATTGATCATGTGTGAGGGACGGGCTATGAGTCTTACCTTTATAGAGTTCCCAATCCTTTGTACATTCTGTGTGGCATGCCAAGCATTGATAACCAGTTCTGCAACTCAATGAAAATAAAAACCAGCCAGTGTGGATTACTGAATTCTTTCCCAGGGTTTCACATAGTCTTCCATGATAGATTGTTCAGTCTTTGTTCTGGTCTAAAAGGAACTATTTAATATCTCCAGTCTCCTTTCCCTCTCCCCCTCCCCCCTCCCTTCTCCTCCTCTTCCCCTCTCCTTCCTCCCCCCTCCCCCTCTCCCCATCTCTCTCTCTCTCTCTCTCTCTCTCTCTCTCTCTCTCTGTGTGTGTTTCTGTCTTTCTATGTCTCTGTCTCGCTCTCTGTTTGACTCTCTCTGTCTTCTCTCTCCCTCCCTCTCTCACTCTGTATGTGTTTCTGTCTCTCTGTCTCTCTCTGTTTGACTCTCTCTGTCTCTCTCTGTCTTCTCTCTCCCTCCCTCCCCATCATCATCATCATTATCATCATCGTTATACAAGTGATGTGTGAACTTCTGCAAAAATATTACTCATGACAATTTAAGACTTATTTCATTAAAAAAAATCTGCCTCATTTTTCCAAACAATTAACAAATTTAAAAAGGAGTTTGCAAATTGGAAATTGGTAGAAAACACCCTGGTGCAGGGTGTGTTCTAGAAATTGCTTTAGATTGTAGGGTAAAAACATGAGTTTCTGGCTCTTTTGACAGTTATGTGAAGGTAAAACTGGCTTCATTGTTTCTACAGTTGTAAACAGAAATTCCTATCACGGCCTATGAGATGAGTGGCTGGTTAAGGATACTTTCTACCTTGGCTGAAACCTGAATTCAATCCCCCAAACCAACACGTTATAAATAGAGAAGTGATCCCCACACTTGTCCTTTGACCTCGATACGTGTGCTCTGCCATGCAATGTCCCCAGATGCCCAATAAATTTAAAAATGTAATAATTTTAACTGCTTTATTTTTGTTAAAATTTTATGGCCTTTCTAACGGAAAAGAAATTATTCTCTCCAAGTAATTCTGTTTGCCAGTTGCTTTTCAATTTATCCACTTTAACATTTCTTAATACACATTTTTTTGTTTTGTTTTCTACAGGAAATCTATACATTGGTGCTTTTGAATGTGTTCTTAGGAGTAACTGGCTAAGTGTAAGTTGAGTTTTCTTCTCCTTGGAATTTTTTAGGCATTTTTGTTTTTCTAATTCTCCTAAATCAGATGAAGTCAGTGAAACAGTAAGAAGTAGTTACTAATAACTTTTTTTTGCCACAAGAAATTCTGGCAACAATTTTGTAAATGTGTAAATGTATATTTTTACATTTTCACATAATGAAAAATGCCTACAGAATCTCACACAGATGTTAATGAGCACTTTAAGCAACTTTCTCTTATGGTAACAAGATACCTGAGATTATTATTGTACAAGGAGAACCTTATTTGGGGGTTTACTATGGTTTCTGCCCATGGGACATTTGCCCACTGATTTTGAGCCTGTGGTGAGCTCATGGTAGGTGTGTGTAGCTGAGGAGTCTACTCTGCTCAAAGAAGTTATGAAATAAAACAGAGGGGCAGGATAGAGCAAGGAATCCAGGATCACCTATAAGGAAGTATTTCCAGTGATTTAACTTTTTTCTACTAGACTTGACCCCTAACTATTCCACCCCTACTCCATAGAGCCAACAGCTATGGACCAAAGTCAAACATATGGAACCTCATGAAATTCAAAATTCAAACTTCAGTGGGCAAGGTCAGAAATAAAACTTGGGAATTTAAAAAGTTTGCCAATTTTCTTTGTATGGCACAATACATGATGTTTAAGAATGTGTCACAGTATGATAATGTATGCCAAGAAGTGATTGGTTGATTTATGATAGCTTTTGCTCCTGATAAGGATATAAAAGGAACTGGGCATGGTGGAGGGAACCTATACTCCCAGCACTCAATGGGCAGAGGCAGAAAGATTATCATGAGTTTAAGGCTAGCCTTGCCAATAACTTGACCCTGTCTCAGCAAAACAAAACAAAATCTAAGATACAATACTGGGGAATGAAAAGTATACATCACAGCTGAAATTATAAAGTTATGGAGCCACTATGGAAATAGTGGTTTTCTAAAAACAAAACAAAATGAAACAAACAAACAAAAACAAAACCAACTGTCATATATACCAAAAGAAGATATGCTAAGTCAATATACCATGAACATATGATTATAGCTTCATTATTCATAGTGTCCAGGTAATGAACTCAGCCTGGGTACTCATCAACACATTACATGTGTGTGTGTGTGTGTGTGTGTGTGTGTGTGTGTGTGTGTGTGTGTGTGTGCATGACTATGTATATGTATATGCATTAGAATCTTACTCAGATGTAAGAAAAACAAAATAAGGGCATTTGTAGAAAAATGGTTGTAATTGGGTGTAATTATGCTAAGTAATAACAAGTAAGCTCTGAAATAAAAAAAATATTTTTCTTCAAAAATTTATTTTTACTTAGCCACTTTACATCCTGATTGAAGCCCAACCCTCCTTTCTTCCCAGTCTTATCCTTGAAAAAAAAATCTTCTTCCAATTATTTCTTCCCCTTTGAGAGATAGCAGCCAAGGAAGAATGCTTCATCTCATATTCAAAACCAAGATTTAAATTTTTCTCTCTCTCTCTCTCTCTTTCTCTCTCTCTCTCTCTCTCTCTCTCTCTCTCTCTCTCTCTCTCTCTCTCTGTGTGTGTTTATCTGTGTAAAATGAAATGTAGGCATATTTTGAATAAATAATAATAATGCCAAATGTCTTGGGAGTTCCTAAAAGAAGGTCAAATTGAAATATTGATGAATAGAGGAAAACAAAAGAAAGCATAGAGAAACAGTAAGACCCATAGATTTTAAATAACTATAATGTGAAGAAGATAGTAGGTAAAGAAGAAGGAAGAGGAAGAGGAAGAGGAAGAGGAAGGAAGGAAGGAAGGAAGGAAGGAAGGAAGGAAGGAAGGAAGGAAGGAAGGAGAGGGAAAGAAAGAAAGAAAGAAAGAAAGAAAGAAAGAAAGAAAGAAAGAAAGAAAGAAAGAAAGAAAGAAAGAAAGAAAGAAGAGAATGAATGAAAGAAAGAAAGAAAGAAAGAAAGAGAAAGAAAAAGAGAAAGAGAAAGAGAAAGAAGGAAAACGAAAGCAAGCAACAATTTAAAAACTCATCAAACTTATTTTCTGCTGTTCACACATTATTTTTCTTAATTTTTAAAAATGTATCTGTACTGGCCAATTTTGTGTCTACTTGACACAGCTGGAGTTATCACAGAGAAAGGAGCTTCAGTTGAGAAAATGCCTCCATGAGATCCAACCTTAAGGCATTTTCTCAATTAGTGGGTGGGACCATCTCTGGATCTCTGGGCTGGCAGTCTTGGGTTCTGTAAGAGAGCAGGCAGAGCAAGCCAGGGGAAGCAAACCAGTAAGGAACATCTCTCCATGGCCTCTGCTTCCTCATGCTTCCTGACCTGCTTGAGCTCCAGTCCTGACTTCCTTGGTGATAAACAGCAGTATGGAAGTATAAGCTGAATAAACCCTTTCCTCCCCAACTTGCTTCTTGGTCATGTTGTTTGTCCAGGAATAGAAACCCTGACTAAGACAGTATCTATTTGATTTTATGGGTGTGGGTTTTTGTCTGCATGCATCTCTGCAAACTAATGCCTGAAGGGGTCAGAATTCCTAGAACTGAAGTTATGAATGATAGTGAGATTCCAGGTGGGTTAAGGGAACAGGACCTGGGTCCTCTATAAGATCTACAAGGACTCTTAATCACTAAGCCATCAACTCCAGCCCCGCCCTCATATGTCAGATGTGTACTTTCACTGGAGCTTAACTGACCCTGGACAGGACACACCATCAAAGAAACTGAATGCTCCCCATCCCAGCAGCTATTAATTGCCAATAGATTCTCAGTTAGTGATAATTTTCCCTCCCAGTTCTCTTTCCCATGTTGAGAGCCTGACTGGTGGGAGTTGGAGGAGGAGAACAGATATTATCAATATGAAAAAATCATTTTTAAAAAACCCTGTGGTAACAAACAAAAGGGCAAACGAAAAGCTAAAAGAGATATTACTTGTCCTCATGCTTTCTTACACATATGTAGAAAAACGGGAGGTTAACATGCTTATGGTACAGATTTATTACACATTTTTTGCAGCATGGTTAATAAATATTTATATTAAGTATTTTGTTAATTGTTACACTCTGGGACTTGTAAGAATGCTACAGACATTTACAAAAGCAATAATCAAGGAGTTTGAGTATCAGGGCAGTTTATCATGCCAAGTACTAGGAATGTTGGTTGGAGTGGAATCCAAAGTCAGGCATCATGTACCTTCAACTTTACAGCATCACAGACTCTCGTTGCTTTCACTACTTTCCAAAATACAGTAGGCCAACCTCAGGAACTCACTATAGTTGTCAATGCTGTTCCTTTGCTGAGAAATTAGCCCAGTTACTACAAGCTAAGGGTGTTTGGAATGTTTTCTGGTTGATGGCGGTGAATTTAAGTTTACAGATCTGGTGTCTTGATGGATGTTTCAACAGTCTCTATGAATAACCCAGACAAAGCCTGGGTTATTCCCACACTGACAACTTCCACCCAGTACCACATAGGAGAAAAATAAGTGAATACCACCTCTCTGTTGAAGTCATTCTCCAGTGGTGAATCAGGTGGTAACCAGTCATTCACACATCCAGAATTTCGAAACAAGATATGACTCCTTCTGCCCCGCTTTGCATGGAATTTAATAGCAGCTGTTAACAATTTATCATTCTATTTCTGATTTATTTGTGATCATGACTCTTGCGTCACCCTGCCCTCACTCAGTATCTCTTCCCACTGCTCCCAACAGCCAGACTCTCAGAAGTGAGTCACTGGCTGGAGAGGTAGCACCATTGTTTCTTGAACAAGCATGGGAGCCTGAATTTGAGGTGCTAAAGCCACATCATAAGTAAATAAACAGGATGATAACTCACATTTATAATCCCTGTTCCCACTGACGAGCGGCCATGAATTTAGATTGAATCATGAGGTTAATACTTATTACAATTTGTTATTTCAAACTAAAGTCATATTTCAGGAGCTTTTAGTAGACATTTTTAAAGATTTATTTATTTATTTTATGTATATGAGTACACTGTAGCTGTACAGATGGTTGTGAGCCACCATGTGGTTGCTGGGATTTGAACTCAGGACCTTTGGAAGAGCAGTCAGTGCTCTTAAATGTTGAGCCATCTCACTAACCCGATATTAATTATTTTTTAATGTGTATGTCTGTGATATATGCACACATCTTTCTCTTCCGCTTAATTTTTTAGTCAGGGTCTCTCATTAATCCTGAAGATCATCATTTCACCTCAGCTGGTTAACCCACAAGTTCTGCCTGTCTCTAACCACCCTGACTTTCCCAGCTTTCATGCAAAGTTTTAGTTATACACACACACACACACACACACACACACACACACACACACACACACACCTGAATTTCATATGGGGCTAGGATTGGAACTCAGATATTCTTGATTTCACATTAAGCACTTTTGCCCATTAAGGTATATCTACAGTGCTAGAAAAACTAACTTTGTAATTAATTAAAATTGAACACTGATTCTTAGAGGAAGCAGGAAGAAGAAAATATTTGCAGGTTCAGACAACTTTTTGTGTTCCTAACATTAGCATCTTGAGTTGAGATTTTAAATCACACCTCTTTCTGTCTAAAATAAAATTAAACAGTTCATAATGATTTTCAAGTTAATTTCTATACTTGTGATCAATTGTCATTAGTTGCCATTTAAACATGGATGTGAAACAACAAATGTATTCATCGTTGTTATTTCTAAAGGGAAGTTTTAAAATATGTTACCCTAAAGTATCTATATGACATTATATTGTTTCTACCATGTGTTTTCCTCTAAAGAAACTGGAATTTAAATTTTGGAAATTGTGTCCTTTGGTGGGGTTCCACTAAATAAGTCTAAAATCACTGTTTGGAAACTGGTGGGTTGATAGGAAATAGGATAGCATTAAATGTAATAAGATTAACAATAACACACTCTGTATAAGCCTATAAACACTTCACAATTATCTGCTTGGCACTACTGATTTGCACCGTGAAATTGTGTAGGTGACGGATGGTGTTTCCTTTTGGAACTAGCCATGACTGTGCCGCAGTACTAAGCAGGTTAGAGTATGTGTCATCCATTTGTTTTCATATCACTCTTTCTTCTCATTTAACTGGGCATTTTATTAGAGAAACTCCCTCTTGGAGAATACAAATAAAGTAGATTCATTTTGAGATAGTGTCAATGACTTTTACTTCACTGTTTGTCTTAGCATAACCTTTTGATGGTTAGATGTGATAGATCTTCCAAGGCTTCAGCAAACACAGAGGAATAAAACCATTACACTGAAGTTCTAATAAATTAAAAAAAAAAAAAACATTCAATGAATGTTAACATGATGCAATATTACAGAGCACTATCCAAGAAAACTAAACAGAATGTCCCTCATTGTTCCCTGTTCTCATTCTAGCTGGACAGTCTACATTTCCCCCTTTGCAGCAGATTAAAAGAGAGCTGAAAGCGCTATTCTCTTGAAGTTCCCTATAGTCTCTTGCAGAGGGAAGAAGTTGTCAGTAGAGAACTCCAGCAAAGTCAGTGAATCTGTAATAACAGCTGAGCCTCTAATGTATTTGGTTTTGACCTGCAGGATGAGAGTTTGCAAACAGGGATAACATAGAAGCTTTGCAAAGAATGGTTAGAAGGAGATAGTAGAATATGAGAGGTGTTGAGATCTAATTGTAGCTGTAGATCATTGTGTAGACCATGCCTGACACAAAGTTGCAGCTGAAGCCTTCTTAGAAGCATAGTCAAAAATGTGACAACTGAGCAATTTCATGGATTCTGTGGTAGAATCATTCCTGAGGGTACTATGCCAGCTATGGCACTATACTGTCATCACGTTGTTATATGCAAATGTTACAAAGATACAGCCATGTGCTTATAACCCTATAAAACTAAGGCTTGATATAATGACAATCAGTACATTATCTGTAAACTCATATGTTCATTATCTCTATTTTTTCTGGAATCCAAGTTCTATTCCAAATTAAAGTTCTGGGGAATATTTTCATATATTTAGAAATGGACAAAATAAAAACTATCATTGATATGTATACATTTATAAAGCATTGATTAAAGAAAAAGGGACCATGAATTTGAAAAAGAATAAATTTTGAGGTGATGGAGGGATGAATTCATTTAGGATTTTGAAGAAAGAAAGGGAAGGGAAAAAAACACATTTCAAAAAATATATTTAGAAATTAAAATTTCAAAAAATACAAAATAAAAAAAGATGATGAGCTCAAAAAATATTCTTTGAGGTTAACATTAAAAATTATTTCTAAAAATTATAACTCATCTATGATGTGATAAAATATATCATTCTTTTTTCCCAATACAGACCATTAGAAAATGGCAGGTTTGTGTTTTCAATATTCTTATTTCATACAATACTCAATTAAGAGCATGGAAACATTTTCTTCAAACTTTATTTACAGAAAGTGCCCTTGTCCACCATATACAAATCTAGAGGTATTATATTACTTGAATCTTTTATAGTATAAAAATTAAAATTAAAAGTATAGAAATTTAAGAATTTTTTATCTTAAATTATCTGTAATCCTTTTTTCCTAGAAAAAAATTTCTATAGAAAATATTTGAATGATTTGAGTTTATTTTTACATGTATATATGCTCAGCATGCTTGGCAGGAATTATATATGCCACTAAAAATAAGAAGACTATATAAAACTATGCAATCATAAAGACATGGTTGGTATAAATTAAGACAATTTTCCATTATAAAATTGGCAACTGGAAGATACTGACAGAAGACAAATAGCATGTCAGCTACGGTGGCAAACTCTGTTATCTCCCTGACTGAGAATCAAAGGCAGGTGGATCTTTGTGAATTCAAAGTCATCCCACTCTGCTTAGTGGGACTCAGACTAGAAGGAGAAACAATAATGAGGGCCTATATACAAGAGTAGAAAAGATGAGGAAAACATTAATAGACAGTCCAAAATCAGCTAGGTTCATTGGTTTGGCATCTGGTAAGAGTAGTATATCATGACAAGTGCTATTATAAATAAGATGATAACAGTCTGAACTGATGTAGGAAGTAAGGGATTCCTGTGAATGGCAACACATCTTTTCAGGGCATCCACTCTATAACACAAGGTTCTTCCACTAGATCATAAACTACCATGATATTACTTCAAGGATCAAGCCCTTAACATATGCTTCTTTGCAGGGAGATAGAACACTTATTCAAACCATAAGTCCTCCTTCACTGAAGCTCATCCACCCTGTTGAGAAAGCTTCCATCTGTGCAGACAACTCCTATCCAGTAGGAATTATGGCAACTCAGAACCAAGTCAAGAGAAAAATACATGGAAATGGAACAAGTGCAAAGAATGACACATCACACCAGCATATGTGTGGATGCATTATTCGGGGATGGGAAAAGCTGAACAGTGTAGTGGAGAATAGAACATTCCAGGAAGAATAATAGCTGGATATTTATTGAGACTCCCTAACAGACTTATGAGTGCATCAAAAGCTACTATTTTACATTCTACCACCAGCAACATTTTAAAGAACAATTTGCTTTTAAGAAGGAAAGCCTCATGGGGGATACTTATCTAGAACACAAGGGGAGAAATGTGATGAATTCATACTTTCTTGTGAAATCAAATTAACCAAGCCTAAAAGCAAATATGGAACACTCTATAAAATGAACTAAAAACCTTACAGTAAAATCAAGGAATGAAGCATAAAAGTATTGACAATAAATTTACCTCAGAAATTTTAAAGTCAATAACATCAGCTGGGAGCACATTATTATGGAAATTATTGGCTGGATATTGTAGCATATGTTATTTACCTCCAATATAAATCCCTCAAAGAAAGCCATGCATCACAATTCTACAGTGACCACCTCCTATTCCAAAGAATGAAAAACAAATCAAAGGCAAAAAGAGAGAGGATTATGCTGTGGTTTTGAAACACTAGACCTACCATAACAGAATCAATACTCAGTGTGTCACAGGGCAGAAACTAAGCAGGTCACTGTGGACGGTTACCCTTTCAGAGAGATGTTCTTACAGAGTTTTGGGTCTACCAGTCTCCTGTGATAGTTGCTGCCATCAGGAAAATTTGCCTCAGGCTCATTTCTCCACATCACCTCAAGTTTTTTTTGGTTTGGTTATCCTTCACTTTGCTTTGCTTTTTTTGTGTGTGTGTTATTCTTGTTAAAGCTAGCAAAATATGTATGAATTCTGACTCAGGCAAATCACATAGATTTAACATAGTTTTTAGAAACATGAATTAGACAACCTAGAAGAAGAAATGTAAAACATTATGAAAATAGGTGCCATGCTATATGCAGTTTTCATTGCTCAAGTACCTTGATGTTTAGGTTATTACATGAACATCATTCAGGTAAAATAAGAATCATATTGTACACTGGGTCATTGAAAGCTTGATATGTATTGGAAAAATGATATAATGACAAAAACATGCACTTTACAGCAATAAGTCCTTCAAAGAAGAGATTCTGATGTCAGCGGGAGATACCTGATCATGAAGATGATGGTGAAATGAAAAGAAAACATAAGAGAAAATAATCAGAATTGACTTGAATCAACCTATTACCATTTTCTAGATACCTACTCTCTTGGAACTCTTGGAATGTAAGATGAAAAGAAATAAAGACAGAATAGATGACAGGGGAATAGAGACAACATAGTAGGGTGCTATGGAAATACAGAAATACTATCAAGACAGAAAAAGGAGCTGAAGGGGTCTCCAACCCTATAGGTGGAACAACAATATGAACTAACCAGCACCCCCAGATCTTGCGTCTCTAGCTGCATATGTAGCAGAAGATGGCCTAGTCGGCCATCATTGGGAAGAGAGGCCCCTTGGTCTTGCAAACTTTATATGCCCCAATACAGCGGAACGCCAGGGCCAAGAAGTGGGAGTGGGTGGGTAGGGGAGCAGGGTGGGGGGTGGGGGAGGGTATGGGGAACTTTCGGGATAGCATTTGAAATGTAAATGAAGAAAATATCTAATAAAAATTGGGAAAAAAGAAAACAAAAATGCAATTCACATGCACGTTCATTGACACACTTTCTTGTACTATCATTGATACTAGAACCAATGATATCCTAAGCATCCCAGAGCCTAAAACCTAAAGAATGGGATATATGCAGATGTCAACACCAATGCAGAGCACAATAAACTTACATTTGCTACTTTAAAGCCATCGTTGTGTGCTTCCAATTCTTCATCTCATGAGCTTGTATTTGTGGACAATGTTCAGAAAGTGAAAAAAAAATAAAAGGATTCTTTAGAGTATTACTAATGTAGAGGAAATATATGGGAGAAATGTATACAGGTGTCTTCTATCTTTTCAGAAGCTGTCCCAGACAAAAGGGGGGCTGCTTTTATCAAATAATGTAGGACCTAATGAATATTTAATAACCTTGGGTTATTAACAGAATCAGAATGTATTTATAATGATCTCTTGCATGAGCAGGACAGAGATAAATTGCTGTGGCATTTCAGAGGAGGGAAAGATGCAGCGTGTGGGAAGGGCCATAAAAACTACCTCCATCATCACACATGTAATTAGCCCTGAGGGCTGTGTTTCAGGAGGCCTGAATGGATCATCTGATGCTCTCCATCAAAGTGTGCTTGTTCCTTCCTCAATGTATGGCAATCTGACTAATTGATCAACTGGAGATGTGCAAAAATATTTATTGTAAATTTTGCTAATTTTGGAAGTGCTGATCTCTAGTACTTTACAATCTCTAGACAACCATATGGGAAAGATTATGCAACCTTATGATGGACACAAAGAGGTACATTTTCCCTCATTTTCTAGTATGTTTACAGTTAACTTTTATATTTGGTTGATGTGTTTGTGCCAATGAGTGTTTATGTGCCAGTATGCATGGATATCTAATGACACAGATCTTTCATTCCACTATATGGATTTTTGGGAATCAAACTCAGATCCTCAGAGTTTGTGGTAAACACCTTTACCCACTGAACGATTTCTCTGGCTTGTTTCCATTCATCTTAACTCAATCAGTCGTATAAATAGTCTTTGAGACATAAAATAGCTGCCTAAAAGCCTTATTTTTTTCTCATAGCTTAACCAGAGCCCTTATGTACCTCTCAATATCTATGAAAATCTTTCAGATGCAGGAAATATTTAAAGCCAAATGAACAACTATAAGAAAAGGAAAAAAATGAGAAAGATAAGATAGTCTATTTCACTTAGAAGTCATCATTGCTGGTTATGTAAATGAATGCCTTACCTTGCGCGCATCAATAGGAGCACATAGAACTTTGCCTGTCTTCCTTCATGTTTGTGTAAAAATATTGTCTTAGTCAGGGTTTCTATTCCTGCGCAAACATCATGACCAAGAAGCAGTTGGGGAGGAAAGGGTTTATTCAGCTTACTCTTCCACATTGCTGTTCATCACCAAAGGAAGTCAGGACTGGAACTCAAACAGGTCAGGAAGCAGGAGCTGATGCAGAGGCCATGGAGGGATGTTCTTAACTGGCTGGCTTGCTTGCTTGCTTGCTTGCTTGCTTGCTTGCTTGCTTCCCTTTGCTTGCTCAGCCTGCTCTCTTATAGAACCCAAGATGACCAGCCCAGAGATGGTCCCACCCACAAGGGGCCTTTCCCCCTTGATCACTAATTGAGAAAATACCCCACAGTTGGATCTCATGGAGGCATTTCCTCAACTGTAACTTCTTTCTCTGTGATAATGCCAGCTGTGTCAAGTTGACATAAAACTAGCTAGTACAAATATACTAGAGTTTTCTTACAGATAACCCTGTAAGAACCCAAACGATTATTTTTTGCAATGGTCATGAATATACATCTATTTTAATATTAATTCAATGCCTACTTAATATACTTAAAGGTCATATCATCAAGTTGTTTTGATATCATTTTACATAAAAAACAATAGAAATATTGATCAGTATAATTCAAGGACTCCAATCGATTAATAACCCATTTCTTAATATGTCTCATAAATATATAACTGATATTCATTTCTCTTTTGGAATATTTTAAGCCTATGATTAAGAAAAATGAACTAGAAACTGTTCACTAGAGATTTCAAATATATGCTAATGAGACATGACCTGGAGGTAAATGTCATGAGCACAATTTCTGCATATCATCTGTTACTTTGATTTACCTTCAATATGGAAATGTAAATAACTAGGCAAAAAAGGGGGGGGATTTCCCACGTAACTAATTTCTTAGCTACTTAACTTCACACTATGTTTCATCCTCTGCATTCAGACACTCAGTGGGCAAACATATGCTAAAAAAATCTACCACAAGAAGAATGCTGTTGAAAAGAATGCAATTCGAAAGTAACGGGATTTAAGGTTTTAGAATAACTCTGGCAGTGTACTGTTATTTTCAGTATATCTAGGTATTGACTTATGTGTTTTGAAGTAACTATGTCATCTCTCAAAATAATTCCTATGTGTAATTATCATTACAACTGAAGTTTTTAAATCTTGTTTATCTTCTTGTTTTCATCTCTCTACCCTACTTTAAACATATCTGGAACTAAAGTTTAAGTGGAACTTTGGGCAGATGCTTTTATATATTTATTTGTACATATGTATATTTATATTTAACAACAATTTTTTAAAGAGACTATGAACTTGAAAGAGAATTGGAGGCATTAGAAAAATGATAGGAAGAAGAGAGAAGATGATGCAATTTATTTTATTTACATAAAATGTTTTAAAATTCAATTTCAATTCCATTGATCAACCTGTCTGTTTCTGTACCAATATTATGCAGTGTTTATCACTATTGCTCTGTAGTACAACTTGAGATCAGAAATGGTGATTCCTCTCGAAGTTCTTTCATTGTTTAAGAATGTTTTAGCTATCGTGGGCTTTTTTGTTTTTCCATATGAAGTGGAGAATTGATCTTTCAAGGTCTATAAAAATTGTTTTGGAATTTTGATGGGAATTATGTTGAACCTGTAGATTGCTTTTGGTAAGATGGGCATTTTCACTTTCATCCTACTGATCCAGCAGCATGGGAGATCTTTCCATCTTCTCATATCTTGTTTGTTTCTAGGGTTTCTCTGTATAGCCCTGGCTGTCCTGGAACTCATTTTATAGACCAGGCTGGCCTCAAACTCAGAAATCCACCTGCCTCTGCCTCCCGAGTGCTGGGATTAAAGGCGTGCACCACCATGCCTGGCCTAATATCTTCTTTAATTTCTTTCTTCAGTGATTTGAAGTTCTTGTCATACAGGTCTTTCACTTGTTTGGTTAGAATTACACCAAGATATTTTATATTTGTGGCTATAGTGAAGAGTGTTGATTCAGGAATTTCTTTTCTTAGCCCATTTAGCATTTATATAAAGGAGGGCTACTGATTTCTTTGAGCTAATTTTGTATCTAGTCACTTTGCTTGTATACAGGAGCTTAGCATGACTGTTCTCTGAGCTCTACCCAGCAACTGACTGAAACAGATGCAGATACCCACAGCCAAACATTGGACTGAGGTCAGGGACCCTTACAGAAGAGTTAGGAGAAGGATTGAAGAACCTGAATGAGATGTGAACCCCACAGGAAGATCAACAGAGTCAGCTGGCCTGGACCCCCAGGAACTCTCAGAGACTGAGCTACCTACCCATGAGTATATTCAGGCTGAATCAAGGCCCCTGGCACAAGTGCAGCTCAGTCTCCATAGCTGCCTTGTTTGGTTTCAGTATGAGAGAAACTTAATCCTGCAGACTTGATGTGCAGGGTTGGGAGATATACAGGGGACCCCACCCTCTCAGAAGAGAAGGGGAGGGGTTGGAAGGAGGAACTCTGTGAAGGATGACCAGTGTGGGGGTAGGGGAGGGGATGACCATTTGGAGTGTAAAGAAACAAATAAATTTTTATAAGTTTAAAATAATGTTTATGAGATAGTAAGCATTTCCATATCTTAATATATACAATCCCATGAAGATTATTCATATTAATGTAAGTGTAGGATTATAACATGCTAATTGAAATAGAAAATTCCATCCACTGTCATAGGAGAAACTCCTTATTAAGAGTTTCTTTCTCATAACCCTTCTTTCAGCTTTGGAGCTGATTGAGATCTCTAATAGGATGCAAAGTCTCATAATGACTCTTCTCAACCCCAGCCAAGTGCCTTGTAAATGCAGAAGTTAAGTGTGGATTCTTATACATGGGGCGTTCTACCTATAGTGTTTATGCATCAATTTTAAGTCTCACTTGAGAATATGAAGTTGAAGTAAAAGGAGATTGATACTGGTCTGCCCAATGATCTGCCCTAGTTCCCTGCAAGACATACTTAAGTTGTATTTATGGAAGTATTTAACTCCTTAATACAGATCTATATGGGAGCACAGGAAAGAAGGGTAACTCTTAAATTGCTTTCATAAATCAGGTGAAACACTAGTCCAAGATCTTCACAAAAATTGTACTAAGGAAATTTCACATTAATCTCACTTATGAATATTGATACAAAAGGTTCTTAAATGAAGTGTTTGTGCCTAGAATCCAACAGTGCATCAATCATGATTACAAGCTGTGCTTGTTTTATAAAACATAAAACCAAACAATAGTCTTGCCTCTAATAAGTACATGAAAAAGAATTTTCTAATATCAATATTCTTGCTTACTTTACACAAATAGGTTTGTTTTAATGTTTAAGCATAGCTGATTATCTGCAATTTAAGAACAAATACATTGCAATCTCTGCTGAGAGTGTTGGTACATTTACTGTCCCCTAATTCACTCTTTTTCTTCATTTGTAAAACAGGAGGCCACAGTAGCATTGAGGTTAATCTTCACTTCAACTTGACTGGATTTAGAATTACTTAAGGGACTGTGAAGGAAAAGCTTGGTGGAAGTTGGTGGAGGTATTTTTAGAGATTAATTGGTGAGGAGAAGAGCCATCCTGAATGTGAATAGCATCATCCCAGTGTTTGAGATTTAAGATAGAATCAAAATAAATTTAAAACTGGAAATAAATAAATAGATAAATAAATTCTAAATATAGTGTGTCCCCAGACTTCTCTGTTGGCAATTTCCCAGCCTCCATGATGTGACATGCTCTGGTATATTGTGTTCAGATCACCAGGATAGAATAAGAGTTCTGACATGTGACCAAAAAAATATTTATTTTTAAATTCACTTTAGGAACCACAGTTGAGATGATTTTCACAGTGAATATTTTTTCTTAGTCAAGTCATTGTCTGCTACTGAAGCTTCTCCTCCTCACTTTCTGCTCTCCTAGATGCTTCCCCATCAAGTTATAAATCTTATTTCTATATGCTTATGACTTGACTTACTTCATAAATTTCAGCTATTAGGGCTGACTTCCTATTTATCTCTTCTTTATCCAAACTCAGGACTGTCCTACATTATTTCTCAATATATTTAATATGAGCTTTTATCTCATAAGAAGTTTGCTTATATTTTGCCATTACATACATTGTTTAGAACTGAGCTAAATATAGTACTGTGTGATAATTTTTCATTGTTAAGTGTGGTGGTTTCAATATGCTTGGCCCAGGGATTGTGAGGGCTTGTTGCAGTAGGTATGGCCTTGCTGGAGGAAGTGTGTCACTCTAGGGTTGGGCTTTGAGACCTTCCTCTTTGCTGTCTGGAAGACAGTCTGATTCTGGCTGAAGTTGAATCAAGATGGAGAACTCTAAACTTCTTCTCTAGTACCATGTCTGCCTGGACTCTGCTATGCTCCCTACCTTGATAATAATGGACTGAAGCTCCAACCAGGCCTAATTAAATGTTGTCCTCTATAAGAATTGCCTTAGTCATGGTGTCTCTTGACAACAATGGAAATATTAAGTGAGACATTAAGCACCCATTAATTTTTGTATCACTTGATTTTTGGTGGGCTGTCTTCCTTTAATGTAAAGTTAATATATCTATGCATGCCAAGAAGCACTACCACACCCTCAAATTCTTTTGAGTGTAACATAGTAAGTCGTAGTCATGGTTAACTGATTAACATGATTAACTTAATCACTTATTCACGACTGTTAACGTGATGAGATTTAGAAACATCCTGGGAACAAAATTCTAGGAGTAGATCTAATGGGTTTTATGGATTTAAGTTACTGCAAAGGGTAAGACACATGCTAGATGGGCAGCAACTTTCCATGGACTTTGACGATGGACTGAATAAAAAAGAAAACACAGCTAGGCAGAATCATTTGTTTCTCTGCATCTTGGTTTGTTGCGGTTGTCTCAAGTGTCTGCTGATATGTCGTCTCCAACAGAAATGTCAAACAGCCTCTCCAAAGAAACCTTCCTGTCTTAGCTACTGCTCTATTACTGTGAGGCAACACCGTGATCAAGGCAACATATAGAAGAAATCATTTAATTGGGAATTTGCTGACAACTTCACAGGGTATATCTATGATCATCATGATGGGAGGGAGACATTGAAACAGGCAAGCATGGAGCTGGAGAAGTATCTGAAAGCCACATCCTGGTTCTTAGGCAGCAGGCTAAAATTGAGAGGGGGTGTGCTTTTCAAACCTCAAATCTTTCCCCCAATGAAACATTTCTTACAAGAACACACCTACTTTAACAAAGCCACACCTCCTAATCCTTCTCAAACAGCTCTACTCTCTAATGATGAAGCCTTCAAGTATATGAGCTTATGGGACTGTTCTTATTCAAAGCACCACACATTCCTTCTTCACTTTGGTTTTCTGAACTATTTTTCTCCTTAACAGCACAACTAACTAATACAGGCCTGACCCATATACACCTAATCAAGTTAATTTGAGTATTGACAAATATGAATCCCAGCTCTTAAATCAGTATAGAAGGATTACTTATGAATTTATCATGTAAGAATAAGATTTCCTATCTCCGTGAATGTGGAAATATTTTATAACAATTTATCAAGAATTATAAAATTTACAAAGGTATAAAGTTAAAATTGACTTTCAGGAGCTCATTAGAATATTTATCAAGAGCTATTGTTTAAAAAAAAAAGAAGAAAATCCTTTTTTTTTTTCTTAATAAAATATTTAGAAACGGTAGTGAACCATTACTGAGAACGTTGCAACCTCTACCTCTTGCTCCACCCTCACTTCCCCCTTTCATAAATGCATTTTAACAATAAGCTTCACTTGAACTTGTCCCAACTGTTTTTGACAGAGTTATGAATTCACATGGGCATTGTATATCCTTTTAATCTATTACTTTCTAACAGTAATCAACATAAGTTGTCATAGGCTTTATATTAATAAACCTTGCATTCATTTTAAGATCCCACACAGTGCTTAGCGGCTTTCCTTGAATGTCACTCCAGGTTCCTTCTCCCGTCCTTAGCCTGTTATTTACATTGTCTTTGTTAGTCCCTGAGCCATTGCATGAGTCCACATCTGTTACTCTCTTCTGTCTCTGATCAGGATGAAGACTTCAGGCTTGGGCTGATTTCACATCTGTGTACATCTAAGGCAGCGTCCTCACCTATTTTCACAAGTAATCCTTCTATGCAGTTATCACTCAGTCCGGCAGGCACCAGGATTTCTTGAGATAGAAGCTAGCGTGGAACTCTTCAGAAGAAAGTCTTGGATCAAAGCCACAGCATATCTGATCTTTATCAGAGTCAATGCCAAGGCTTAGGGTGCCTGGGCTGACTGAGTCTGCCCATCTGTTTGCTTTCTAGTCACTCACAGTGGCCTTCAAGATTTTAATGCAAAACCATCTTGTCCTACCCTTTCTCCTCAGTACTGTTGTCTTTGCTAAACTCTCCAGAAAAGTGCCCGATGTAGCAATACAGTAAATAGTTGTTGGAGAAAACCTTAAAATAGGAATGAATGAATGAATTGCCTTAGTTTTTATAAGCATTGATTCCTCATTCTTTTCAAACTCCTCAATATAAATGCAAAATACCTCTTGATAAGGTCAAACACATTAGGCAATCTATCAAATTCATTTTTCTTTCTCAAGAGCAAATGAAGATAAATAAAAATATGAGATCTTGCATGTTTATTCATAAAGTCCCTTTTCTCTTTCACTGTTCCAACTACAATAGATGACATTATTTTATACAATATATTGGAGAATAAGTGAATGATAGCAGATGTAAGCACCTTACTGAGAGTTTTCTTACAGTTTGTAGTACTCTATTAGAAAGTCCACAACTTTAGGACATTTTATCCCATATAAACAAAGTCTTACATTTTACTTCCAATATTTAGTCATCCTGTGCATCATACATAGTATAATATGGTTCCATGAAAAACATAGTAAGCCTCTTTTCTTCCCAATCATATCAAATTATTGTTGTGCCTCTCATTATATTTAGAAAACAGTACATACCCTTTATAGAATCTTTAAAGTGATACAGTTAGGACATGTTCACAATATCTAAACCTCAATTTTCTATTTATAAAATGAAAAGTTTGAATTATTAGAGTCTCAAATTGACTCTCCAGTATAGAAATCAATAATGCAACTTCCACAATAAACTTGGGAACTAATTCAACGCATGCTTTAACTGTAATGTAAACAGTAAAATATCTGAGCTTGAACAAAATAGACCCCAAGACTAAGCAAAAAGGGATCTTCTAGAAACCAGAACTTATAAACCTATGGCTGAACAACAAAATAAAATTGTATACAAACTTACTCAGTTCAATGTAGAAAGACATTGAGTGATCACTGAACTAATATATCACCAGCTCGTTTTAAGTCACTTTAACTGAAACTGAGAAGGTCTTATCTATGTACAGATAGGATTGAGCCAGTGAAACAACTCTATACAAATGGTAGAATAGTCAATATTTCAAATAGATGAAATTCAAGCTTCTAGTTGTTTTAACCACCATCAAGAACTGCAATACTATGCCTGATGATATCTGAACAAATACATGATGTATGTAATCTCCTAATGGTTTCAATCCTCAAACACTCATGTAATATAAATGTATGTCAAAACTAAGGTTCTTCATGTTTGCATATGTATTAGAGGATATCTCCCAGGGTTTGGTTTTAATTTCTCAGTGTTTGAATAAACAACATTGAGATAATTGGGCAAGGTATGATAATAGTTCATAGATTTGACAAGTCATGAATTAGTGTGACTCCCAAGCATGGTTCAAGCAAATATCTGAGCTTGAAATTTTGTGTCTGGAATTACATTTTGTATCCTTCTGTAAGTCATACTAGTAGCTTCAAAGAGGAATTCAGTTCACCAAAAAAAGTTACTGGTTTGAGAACTGAGAATAATCATAATCATAATCAAAGTAAAATGTAAGACTTTGTTTGTATGGGATAAAATGTCCTAAAGTTGTGGACTTTCTAATAGAGTACTACAAACTGTAAGAAAACTCTTAGTAAGGTACTTACATCTGCTATTACTCACTTATTCTTCTATATTTTGTATAAAATAATCATATGCATTTAGTTAGTTTCCAGAAATTAAGTCATTTCTTTCAAGAATCACCATGTGTCACATAGAGAATGAAGAGGGCTAAAGCATAGTTCTCAGTCCTGTCAAGATTACAAGGTTACGTTTGAGAAAAATTTATGAAGGAAAATAGCCATTGCCAAAATCCGTCTATTACTTTAAAATAAATAGTTCAAAGTGAACTTGAGAAGGGTTTTGGTTGTTTTTCTATTCTTTGTTAGAAATTTTATATCATATTTTAACATTATATCTAGTAGATACAACTAATACTCTGAGACAAAACTATAAATATTGCCAAAATAATTTTTTATAATGCTGGGAACTGGACTTGAATTTAAGGCTTTGAAAAAGCTAGCAAGTGATACATTGCTGAGCTATAGTCTCAGCTAAACAAATTTTATTATTCTAGTGTAAACTAGTATTCTCAATAGGGTGAGTAATAAAGAAAGCATTTCACTAAGTTACAATTTAGTTCAATGAGAATAATTTATCCAAATAATAAAATTATATATTTTAATTATAGTTTGTATTTATTGATCGCACTTATGGAAATCAAAGGGCAATTGATAGAAGTCAATTCCATCTACCATGTGGTACCAGGGTATGAAATTGAGGTCATCAGGCTTAATGCAAGTGACTTTCATCTACCTGCCCAAATGTAATATTTGACAGAAAGAAAAAGGAAAATATTATTCAACCTTTAAATATTATGGAATCTTTGACTTGGGCTTAGCATTAGACTAGGATGTGGGAGGTCATGGGCATAGTTACCAAAATCACACACAAAAACAGTGAAACATGAAATAATGCATTAACTATATATAATTATATGTTAACAATAGCATGATAATTATAGATCTTTAAATATTAACAAGTAAAGATCATCATTCTTTAAGCATTGAGCTTACAAATGTTCTTTGTGCCTGTGAATATGATGCACTCTTGTGATGGATTATTTTGGTAAAATTATATAATTGCCATTAATACAATTAAGAATGAGTAAGCACAGCTTTTTGAGTGTTTAATCAGACTTTATGAGTTTTATATAAATGGAGTTGTGTAATTCAGGATGCAAAGTAATAAAGACTTTGTGAACACAGATGATCACAGCTATATATTAAATTCTTGTTGTCTACATACCACAGTGGTAGATCATATGTTTCTGATATTTTTCAACCTCTGAGATGGCAATATTGAATTCCTGAAGTTCCAGACATGTGACCCCTTAAAAACAGGACTCACAGAGCAAGGTAGGGCAATTTCCATGGATACCTACATCTATAATAAGCTTCCTGGTAGAATTCACCTTCCAGAACAGCCAGGGCTACACAGAGAAAGCTTATCTCAAAAAAGAAAGAAAGAAAGAAAGAAAGAAAGAAAGAAAGAAAGAAAGAAAGAAAGAAAGAAAGAAAGAAAGAGAGAGAGAAAAAGAAAAAAAGAAAAAAAAAGTATTCAATCAAATTTCTTTTTCTCAGTGGGAAATTCTATTTTATGCCTTGTCACTGTCTTACAGAAAACAATCCTGTTGAAATCAATGTATGACCAGCACAAGAAATTGCAGATAAACTTTAAATTATAAGTCCACACAAGAAAAAAAATGCTTTGTTTTATATATTTTTTTATTTCTTTTGTAGTTTATTTCTAGATGTGACTTCTAATTGTTGTCAAGGTAGATGGAAAGTGTTATGATAGTATGATAACTGGAGCTTAATTGTGGTTTATGAACTTTAATTTTATTGTGTTTCTAATTCTTGTGATTAAATTTATTTTTATTTTTAACCATAAAAATGTAGGTTTGGTGAGCTTTGAACAACAAATATTCAAATTATATCTCCGGGCTTATGTTGAAGTACACATAATCTATTTGATTTTGTGAAGTTGGTGAGCTGAAGTCAGATAAAAGAAGTTTCCCTGAAAATTAAGGTTAATATAAACAGTCACATGGTATTTTGAATATGCTTCTTAGGACAATGAATAGAATATGGACATCTAAATTAGCATATCCCAGTGTGTAATATAGTCTCCATACTTGTGCTTTGGCAAAGATGAAGAAAATATGTTTGCTGAAGTAAAATAAATCATTTGTTTAATTTAGACAATTTAAATTATTCTGGAAAAAATATGCATGTAAATACTTAAATAATAATGAACACTATAGTAGTTTGAATATGCTTAACCCATAGGAAGTAGCACTATTAGCAGGTATAATCCTGTTTTAATAGGTTTGGCATAGTTGGAGGAAGTGAGCCATTATATAGGAAGACTTTGAGGTCCTCCAGTATTCAACCTCTGCCTAATATGGAAGAAAACCTTCTGCTGGCTGCCCTCGGTAGACAGTCTCCCAGGTGTCTTCATATCAAGACAGAATGTTAAGCTCCTTCTTCAGCATCATGTTCGCTTGTATGCTGTCATGATTCCCACCATGATGATAATGGACAGAACCTCTGAAACTGGAAGCCAGCCGCAACTGAATGTTTGCCTTTATAAGATTTGCTTGGGTCATGGTGTCTATTCATAGCAGTAAGATCCTAACAAAGACAGAAGTCTGTACTGGGAGTGGGATACTGCTGCAGTAGACCTGATCATCCATTTGTTTGGAGGAATGTGGATTTTGGGACTTTGAAAAGCAATAGAATGATAGGAATATGGAAGACAGTGGTACTGAAGGAGATTTGAACTGTGGAAGCCTGAATCTAGAGGTTTCAGAGGAGAAGAATTTTAGTATGTGGCTTAGGAACTGTTCTTGTAATATTTGATGACCAATATGGCTGCTTTTTGCCCTTGTTTGCAGAGTCTCCCTGAGGCTCAGGTGAAGAGATTCAAATTAATTGCATTGACAAAGGAAGTCTCAAAACAGCACAGTTTAGACTCTGTGCTACACTGGACCTCCATAGGAAGATCATCAGTGTCAACTAACTTTGACCCTTCAGGTTTTCAGAGACTGAACCACCAACTAAAAAACAAACACAGACTAGACCTAGGCCTCCCTGCATATATGCAACAGATATACAGTTTGGTCTTCATGTGGTTCCCAAACAACTGGAAAGAAGACTATCCTAAAAGCTATTGCCTGTCTGTAGGATATATTCTTCAAGCTGGGCTGTGTTGTCTGACCTCAGTGGGGGAGGACACATCTAGTCTCATAGGGACTTGAAGTGGCAGGGCTGGGGAGATTTGTAGGAGGGTGCCCAGTAACACAGAAGGATAAGGGGCAATGGGAGAAAGAATGTGGGAGGGATTGACTGGAAGGGGGCAATGAGCAGGATATAAAGTGAATAAGTCCAAAAATAAAATAAAATTTTAACAAAAAATGGGATATCTAATGGTAAAGAACAGTCCCATAACCCCTAAAGAAATAGAAGCAGTCATTAATAGTCTCCCAAGCAAAAAGCCCAAGACCAGATAGGATTAGTGCAGAGTTCTATCAGACCTTGAAAGAAGACCTAATACCAATTCTCTTCAAAATACTCCACAAACTAGAAACAGAAGGAACAGTACCCAATTCGTTCTATGAAACCACAATTATCCTGATATCTAAACCATATAAAGACCCAAAAAAGAAAGAGAACTTCAGACCAATTTTACTTATGAATATCAATGCAAAAATATTCAATAAATTTCTCGCAAACTGAATCCAAGAACAATTCAAAACGATCATCCATTACTATCAACTAGGCTTCATCCCAGGAATTCAGTGATGGTTCAATACACAGAATTCCACCACTTCTGAACCCAGTGGAGGCCAATAAGGTCTCCAGAGAACTCGACACTCCACAGGACTTCGGAATCACCTCGGGATCACGGGTGAGTAGATCTCAAGATCAGTTCCAAAGAATCACAGAGGGTCTTTTGCCAGCAGGAACAGAGACAAAGGAATCCTGCTGGACCAGAGGCTGGGATCCACTCAAATCGGGGCCAGCCCCATCATCTTCTGCGTGAACCCGGCTGAAAGTGTCTAGGGCCCCAAAGGTCTCTCCACACAGCAGGACCCCTAGCACACCCAGAACCTCGTGATCACCTGAGAGCAGGTGGGTAACAGAAGCAACAGAGCTTCTTGGACATATTCCCCTCGGGCCTTCATCCTCAGCCAGGAGGCAGAGTTGAGACCCAGTATCCTATTTAACAAAATCAAAGAAAATTAAGTGTTGCTTCCTGTCACTTTTTGTTAAAGTTGGGAATCTATTCTTGTGGCTATCTTCTTTTAGTTTTGTTAATGAATTACTTTCTTGTTTTTTCTAGGGTGTAGTTTCCATCTTTGTGTTGTTGTTTTCCAGTTATTATCCTTTGAAGGGCTGGATTTGTGGAAAGATATTGTGTGAATTTGGTTTTGTCATGGAATACTTTGGTTTCTCCATCTATGGTAATTGAGAGTTTTGCTGGGTATAGTAGCCTGGGCTGGCATTTGTTTTCTCTTAGTGTCTGTATAACATGTGTCCAGGATCTTCTGGCTTTCATAGTCTCAGGTGAGAAGTCTGGAATTATTCTAACAGGCCTGCCTTTATTTTATACTTGCCTTTTTCCATTACTGCTTTTAATATTCTGTCTTTATTTAGTGCATTTTTTGTTTTGATTATTATGTGTCAGGAGGAATTTCTTTTCTGGTCTAGTCTAATTGGCGATCTGTAGGCTTCTTGTATGTTCATGGGCATCTCTTTCTTTAGGTATGGGAAGTTTTCTTCTATTATTTTGTTGAAGATATTTGCTGGCCCTTTAGTTTGAGAGTCTTCATTCTCATCTACTCCTATTATCCCACGGTTTGGTCTTCTCATTGTGTCCTGGATTTTATGGATGTTTTGAGTTTGGATCTTTTTGCATTTTGTATTTTCTTTGATTGTTGTGTCCATGTTTTCTATAGAATCTTCTGCACCTAAGATTCTCTCTTCCACCTCTTGTATTCTGTTGCTGATCCTCGCATCTATGATTCCTGATTTCTTTCCTAAGTTTTCTATCTCCAAAGTTGTCTCCCTTTTGGTTTTCTTCATTGTTTCTACTTCCATTATAGATGTTGGATGGTTTTGTTCAATTCCATCCCATGATTGGTTGTGTTTTCCTATAATTCTTTAAGAGATTTTTGCATTTCTTCTTTAAAGACTTCTACTTGTTTAGCTGTATTATCCTGTATTTCTTTAAGTGAGTTATTAATGCCCTTCTTAAAATCTTCTACCACCATCATGAGATATGATTTTAAATTTGTGTCTTGCTTTTTGGGTGTGTTGGTATCCAGGACTTGCTGTGTTGGGCATACTGGGTTCTGATCATGCCCAGTGGTAGAAGATGCTGAGAAAGAATTTTACAAAATCCAACAAAAATTCATGATAAAAGTCTTAGAAACATCAGGAATTCAAGGCCCATACCTAAACATAATATAAGAAATCTACAGCAAACCAGTAGCCAACATCTAAGTAAAAGAAGAGAAATTGGAAGCAATCCCACTAATATCAGGGATTAGACAAGGCTGCCTACTTTCTCGCTACCTATTCAATATAGTACTTGAAGTCCTAGCAAGAGCAATTCAAAAACAAAAGGAGATCAAGGGGATACAAATTGGAAATGAAGAAGTCAAAATATCACTATTTGCAGATGATATGATAGTATGTATAAGTGACCTCAAAAATTCCACCAGAGAACTCCTAAACCTGATAAACAGCTTCAGCGCAGTAGCTGGATATAAAATTAACTCAAACAAATTAATGGCCTTTCTACACAAAGGATAAACAGGCTGAGAAAGAAATTAAGGAACAACACCCTTTACAGTAGTCACAAACAATATAAAATATCTTGGTGTGACTCTAACTAAGGAAGAGAAAGATCTGTATGACAAGAACTTCAAGTCTCTGAAGAAAGAAATTGAAGAAGATCTCAGAAGATGGAAAGATCTCCCATGCTCATGGATTGGCAGGATTAATATAGTCAAAATAGCTATTCTGCCAAAAGAAATCTACAGATTCAATGCAATCCCATCAAAATTCCAACTCAATTCTTCATTGAGTTAGAAAGGCAATTTGCGAATTCTTCTGGAATAATAGAAAACTTAGGATAGCAAAAACTATTCTCAACAATAAAAGAACCACTGGAGGAATCACCAGGCCTGACATTAAACTGTACTACCGAGCAATTGTGTTAAAAACTGCATGGTACTGGTACAGTAACAGACAGGTAGATCAATGGAATAGAATTGAAGACCCAGAAATGAATCCACACAAATATGGTCACTTCATCTTTTACAAGGGAGCTAAAACCATACAGTGGAAAAAAGACAGCATTTTCAACAAATGATGCTGGCACAACTGGCGATTATCATGTAGAAGAATATAAATTGATCCATTCTTATCTCCTTGAACAAAGCTCAAGTCTAAGTGGATCAAAGAACTCCACATAAAACCAGAGACACTAAAATTTATAGAGGATAAAGTGGGGAAAAGCCTCAAAGATATGGGCACAGGGGAAAAATTCCTAAACAGAACAGCAATGGTTTGTGCTTTAAGGTCAAGAATTGACAAATGGGACCTCATAAAATTGCCAAGCTTCTGTAAGGCAAAAGAGATTGTCAATAAGACAAAAAGGCCACCAACAGATTGGGAAAGTTTTATCAATCCTAAATCTGAGAGGGAACTAATATCCAATATATACAAAGAGCTCAAGATGTTGGATTCCAGAAAATCAAATAACCCCATTAAAAATGGGGTCCGCCTGCGTGGTGGCGGACGCCTTTAATCCCAGCACTCGTGAGGCAGAGCCAGGCAGATTTCTGAGTTTGAGGCCAGCCTGGTCTACAAAATGAGTTCCAGGACAGCCGAGGCTATACAGGGAAACCCTGTCTCGAAAAACAAAAACCAAAAAAAAGGGGGGGGGGTAATAGGGTACAGAGCTAAACAAAGAATTCTCAACTGAGGAATACTGAATGGCTGAGAAGAACCTAAAAAAATGTTCAACATTCTTAATCATCAGGGAAATGCAAATCAAAACAACCTTGAGATTCCACCTCACACCAGTTAGAATGGCTAAGATAAAAAATTCACAGTCAGCTATTAGATGGAACACAGGGTTCCCAAGGAAGAAGGAGCTAGAGAAAGTACCCAAGGAGCTGAAAGGGTCTTCAACCCTATAGGTGGAAGAATAACCATGAACTAACTAGTACCCCCTGGGCTCGTGTCTCTAGCTGCATATATAGAAGAGGATGGCCTAGTTGGCCATCAATGGGAAGAGAGGCCCCTTGGTTATGCAGACTTTATGTGCCCCAATACAGGGGAACGCCGGGGCCAAGGAGTGGGAGAGGGTAGGTAGGGGAGCAGGGCCGGGAATGGGGAGGATATAGGGAACTTTCTGGATAACACTTGAAATGTAAATGAAGAAAATATCTAATAAAAGTTGAAAAAAATTTTCAACATTGATAAAGAGAAGCAGTAAAAAAAAAAAAATTCAGGTGACAGCAGATGCTGGCGAGGATGTAGAGAAAGAGGAACACTCCTCCATTGCTGGTGGGATTGCAAGCTGGTACAACCACTCTGAAAATCAGTCTGGCAGTTCCTCAGAAACCTGGACATAGTACTACCAATTGATCCAGCAATACCTCTCCTGTGCATATACCCAGAAGATGTTCCAACTGGTAACAAGGATATATGCTCCACTATGTTCATAGCAGCCTTATTTATAATAGCCAGAAGATGGAAAGAACCCAGATGTCCCTCAACAGAGGAATGGATACAGAAAATGTGGTACATTTACACAATGGAGTACTAGTCAGCTATTAAAGAAAAAGAATTTATGAAATTCTTGGGCAAATGGATGTATCTGGAGGATATCATCCTGAGTGAGGAAGAAGTCACTTGATATACACTCACTGGTAAGTGGATGTTAGTCCAGAAACCTAGAATACCCAAGATACAACTTCCAAAATACAAGAAAATCATAAAGAAGACCAACGTGATGATACCTCATTCCTCCTTAGAATAGGGAATATAATATCCCTGGAAGGAGTTGCAGAGACAAAGTTTGGAGCTAAGATGAAAGGATGGACTATCCAGAGACTAGCCCACCTGGGGATTTATCCCATAATCAGCCACCAAATCCAGAAACTATTGCATAGGACTGCAAGAGTTTTCTGAAGGCACCCTGATATAGCTGTCTCATATGAGGCTATGCCAGTGCCTGGCAAATACAGAAGTGGATGCTCACAGTCACCTATAGGGTGAACACAGGGTCCCCAATGGAGAAGCTAGAGAAAGTACCCAAGGAACTGAAAGGTTCTGAGACACTATAAGCGGAACAACAATATGAACTAACCAGATCCCCCAGAGCTTGTGTCTCTAGCTGCATATGTGGCAGAAGATGGCTTAGTTGGCCATCATTGGGAATAGAAGTCCCTTGGTAATGCAAACTTTATATGCCCAAATACAGGGGAATGCCAGGGCCAAGAAATGGGAGTGGGTGGATAGGCGAGCAGGGCCGGGGGAGGTTTTATGGAACTTTCGGGATAGCATTTGAAATGTAAAGTAAGAAAATATCTAATTAAAAAAAAAAAACTCCAAACTTTCAGCTTCAATCCAAAAACCTATTTTCCAAATAGGTTTTTATATTTGTTCAGTTATATTTTTACTCCGTTTAGTTTTGTATTCACATTCCATTGGTTAATAAGATGTCATCTCATACTTAGCACCTTTAATCTAAACTGAATGAGCTACTAAGACTGCAAACAAACAATCTACAGGGGCTCAATTGAGTTTTTCAGAAATCCTGCCACTCAGAAATCAGTATATCAGTTGGGGTGGAATCTTATGAGGAATCTGCCTAGAATCCATTTCTTAAGTGACTCAACTTGTTGTGTTTCTAAGAGTGGCTTCTTAATTGCAGTCTGTTTCCTGGAGGCCAACCTAGAAATAGATCCCACCACAACACTGTTAATGATATTCTGATTTACTTACAAACATGAGCCTAGCATAACTGTCATCAGAGATGCTTAACCCAGCAACTGATGGGAACTGATACAAAGATTACAGCCAAACATTAAGTAGAGCTTGGGAAATCCTCTCATAGAGGGGAAGAAGGATTCAAAGAGCCTAAAGGGTCAAGGACACCACAAGAAGTTATAGAACCAACCATCCTGGGTTCATAGGGGTCTCATAGAGACTGAACCACCCAACAGAGTACATGCATGGGGCAGACCTAGGCCCTTTGCACATCTGCAACAGTTGTGAAGCTGGGCCCTCATGTGCGACTCCTAAAACAGGAACAGGGACTATCTCTGACTACATTGCCTAGCTTGCCTTTGAAATTCGTTCCCCTAAATGGGATGCCTTGTTTATGCTCAATAGAAGTGTCTAGTCTTAAGGCCACTTGATATGCCAAGGCTGGTTGATATCCATGGGAGGCCTTCCTTTTTCTGAGGAGAAGGAAAGGAAGGGTAGTTGGGAGAGAGGATGAGGAAAGTGAGAGGGAGGCACTGGGAGAAGAAAAAGGAGCTTCGAACAGGAGGTAAAGTAAATAAATAACTTAAATAAATAACCCATATATCTCATAGTACGTTTACTGTAGATAATCATGGTACATTAATATGTCTAGTGCTGAGATATTAGATATTTAGACTTATTTTAAATTACTCAAAAAAAAGGAAATTGCTTTTAAAAAGAGAGAGACAGAGAAAGAAATATGGGGGGGACAGGGAGGGGTAAGGAAGTGGGGAGGAAGGGATAGAGTCAAAAAGACAGAGAACATAAAGTTGGGTAGGTGTATAGGGAGGTGGATAGGATCTAGAAGAAGTAAACATAATTAAACATTTTATATGAAAAACATTTTTAAATAAAAATATACAAGGGTAGCTAAAAATCTCCCACACAAGATTTTTATTTTAAAATCGCTTGCTAATGTTAATTGCATATCCATAATCTTTTTGTAAACGCCATGACATAACAATGTTGCCAGGGTAATGAGAGGCCACCAAAGCACTGTAAGCTAACTTAGAATTCTGCATACCTACCCCACCCATCCACAGATTTCCATGTTTGTGTCCTCCCTTCTTCTCAGGCCAACTACTTATCCATTTGTAATTCATGTGGCAAATAAATCACTCTCTTTGTTTTAAAGCTTTATACTTACTTATGTGTATTATACAATGCTCTCAGAGGCCTGGTTTTCAGATGCCCTGACCTGAAGTTATAGGCCGTTGTGATCTGTATAGTGGGGATTCTGAGAACCAAATTTGGTTTCTCTGTAAAAATAGCAAGCTCTCTGAACTGCTCAGGCATCTTTTTAGCTACAATTAATCCCTTTCTTGAAGGCACCTTCAATTTTGGCATCTTCTTATTTACATACTAGGCTGGAAAGGTTCTAATTCAATTACCTTATATTCTAGACTATTTTACTCTATATTAAACAATAGCATATATACATATATGTCTCTCTACATATGTTACACACATTTATGCACACGCACACACACACACATTCTAAACTTAATGAATGGATTCATTCTGACTTTTGAATCACAATCCTCCAGAGAGTTTTAGCTGAAAATGGAAGGCCCACTTGAAAGTAGGTGGTATATTCCATGGGCTTCGGTCTTGGACTGAGTTGAAAGAAAATAGAAGTAGAACACCAATATCCCCTCCCACTTCTCTCTTTCTTCTTACAGACTACACATCATAAACATTTTTTTTCTCAACTTGCCTAGTCTAACCTCTATCTGAACATGCGAAAGTATTGTTACATTAGTAGAAGCAGTCACTTAAAACGGTATTAAAATGAAGTGTATAAATCATCATATATTACATGGTGTGATGCCAAATCACATCTTCATTGAACATTAGAACTAAAAGATATGAACATAAAAAGAAATTATTTTAAACAAAAATAAGTTTTAAAAAATCCAGGGAGTCACAAAAAGTGGCACACCTTTGATTGCCTTTCCCTTTCTTCTTCTTTTTTAAATTTTATTTCATTTTTTGAATCCACAAAGCAGCAGAAATTTTTGTTCCTGTTGCTTGCACTTTGGGCCAAATGGATAGACCAAAGAATAACCCCACAGGGGTAAGAGAATCAGTGTTACTTCACACACACACACACACACACACACACACACAAAAGTGGCTTTGTTGGCACTTTTTCCTTCGAACGGTGGGGTTACTAAAAGTAATAGGCTCCAGAACATTTTGTTCTTCAAGTAACCAAAAATAGTTCCTTTGTGATCATTCTTAATGGAGGAAACAGGTCAGCTCCACAGAAATTAACCATGAGGCTAAAGGCTGTCTGCCTCTCCTTGCAGATGTGCATTTGAGTTGAAACGCATAGTCTTCTCAGTGCTTCTCATAGCCTGTGTTCAGTACAGAGTGAGTGTGGGATTTACAAGAGCCAATGTCATAGCAGCAAAGAAACAGAAAGAAAGAAATTGAATAAAACAGAAAAGGACGCTTGGCTATTTCCACCCTTCATTCCATCCTAAATATGAGTATCTCATTTCATCATCTTGTTTCACTAGCTAATATTTCAGAGGTAAAAGGAGAAATAGCCTAGATATTTCTTGTAGCAGAAAGTACAAAGAACAGGTGAACTTTAAGTGTTAATGATTCCCATTCCTTGCAATATAAAAACCTATCTAAGTCATCCATTCTTTTTACCTTCAATTCTTGTGTACCACCAAAAGGTAGAAAACCTGTTGAGCACATAATTAATCTCTCATTTAGACTTAAAACTGGAATTTATTGATACCAGGAAAATCCGTGATCCTTCCTGAGATTATTAGTTTCTTTAACCAAAGAATTTAAGAACAGACACAAATGGAGGATTGAGGACAATTTTATTAGAGTTTAAAAGAGAAGCTATGAGACTTAGTTGCTATCCAGACGAGGCAAATGGAGGAGCAAATGAAAGAGCCATAGAGTTAGGCAAGCACTGAAGTTAGTGGTTCAGTGGTGTGGTTGTAGGCAGTCACATGGCAGGAAAGGAAGCTTCAGAGAAAGAATTGAGAAACCCAAATTACCAGTAAAAGAACATTAAGGCTCTGGACAGCATCCAAGGAAGTATATCGGGGACAATTTTAGAGAAAGATAGGCAGATCTACCAGAAGCTAATGGTGACGCAACTTATAGGGACAAGGGATTCTGGGAAGGAAAATAGAATATATCATTAAAGGTAGAATTATTCTACCTACCTCTTCGGCATGATTTGTGGGGAGCCTGCCTTCCTAGGGGTGTTCTGTAGAGGAATTTTAATCCAGCAACATGGCTGCTCTAGCAAGGGACCACATCCAAGGACCTTCTAGGACTGTGTGATCTGGCAGGAATGAAGACATAAGACACCTTTAATTCCTCTAGCTGGAACATTAGACAAAGCCTTAGGATACACTTTCAAAATTAGTTAGTGTAAAAAACAGCATGTTTGAAAATGACATCTAATTAAGGAACTGACAATGTGACAAATCAGAGAAAAGTTTTGACTAAATTAGTGAGAAATAAAATACACACCACTCTCATGAGAATAGCATGGGAAAGAGAAGCTCTTCAAGAGCAGAGCAGGAAAAGAGAGTCAATCAGCTGAAAGTCAGTGCAGTGAGTGTACTGTAGTGGAGTGCACTGTGAGTTCACACAGATCAGTGCAAGTCAATAGAGGCAGTTCAAGCCAGAGAATCAAACCCAACCACATTAGAAGAAATTGCCATCGACTGAGGGTAAGAAGAGCAATTCAGTGAGAGACAGAGTCAGTCAGCGTGGAGAGGAGTTTGAACCAGAACAGCTGAGTTAAACCAGCCAGCCAGAGTTCAGAAGGAACTAGAAAGGATGAGTTTATTTAGCAGTAAAAACCACCAAGATGACAATTACATCAGGCAAATAAAAAAAAATACATTTATAGTGATTCCCTCTTTCCCTAGGTCTGCTCCCTTAAGCAAATTTTTGGCCCTGTCACACTGAATTATTAGGTTACTACCTTGGTCAGAGATTCTAGTCTTTCCACCAGGAGTTTTTCCTTACAGACTTCTATTGTTTACTCTAACATTATCTATGTATAAGGGGGATTTATGGGGAAGAAAACTTACTCTCCTTATTGCTTTAAATGCTGATCATTTTCCCAGCAAAATTCTCTGTTATCTCAGAGAATATGAATGCTATAGACAAATGATACTAAGAAAAAGTCAATCTGTCCAATGTTTTGTCCATACAATGCATTTGTTTTCATGAGTTATTGAATACTTCACACTATTTACTTGAAAAGTATAATAATGAAGGATTAAGAAGATAGGACACCATTTCAAGAAGCCTCTGAGATGGAAACATTATTATCTAATATGTTCACCACTCCATAAATGTGTCTCACCTTCACCTTTCATTCTTGGAACAAACTAGTTGTTCGAGAAAAAGATAGTTCTGAGTTTCGTTACAGTTTTACCAAGGGAAAAGAGTTATACCACTTATATTAGACTGTCTGGAACAGAGAAAGAAACATTGTTGTTATTATTAATAGTATTGGTATTACAATATCACAATACTGATATGATATTTTGATTTATCCTATGCCTTGGGCTTCCTTAAATTTGTCATTCCCCCAAAAGCATAGAAGTCAGGAGAAAGACAAAGAAAGAGATAAGGAGAAATGAAATAGTGTAACAGAAGAATACAGTGAGAAGAGGAGGCAGGAATGTACTACTATTAAATAACTTCATGAATAAGTTTATATGGCTCAGTCTGTAGAGTCTTGCTATTCAACATGGTGACATGAATGTGTTCTCGAGAATCCACATTAAAAAGCCAGGAGTGGTGACTTGTGTTTGCCATTCAAAACTGGGAAGGAAACACAGAAGGATACATAAGGCTCACTGGCCAACCAGCATAGCAGAATTACTAAGCACTAGGATACTATAACAAAAATAAAAGACTGGGTGTGTGGATCCTCAGAAACTACAGCCAAGGTTGACTTATGGCTTCCAGATAACACATATGCATGCCAGGTGCATGTGTGAGTGTGTCTGTGCATGCACACACACTCACACCTCACACATGGGGGTAAAGGACAGGGGGAAATACAGGAGCACACACACTAGTATACAAGTTCACAAAGGAAAAAGTCAGGGAGCATCACCTTAGTATCATTATTCTAAAAGCCAGACCATGTTCAAGAACAAAGAAGTTATAGTTCATCTTATGATGAATAGTCAAAGAATTTAGAGAAATATTTTAAAACCACCAAAGCAGTGGTGAGCACTTAAAATTAAATAGAAACTAAACTCCAGTGCCATACTTAGAACATTCTGCTCTTTTCCTATCTTCAAAGCTGGGTTTTTTTTTTTTTTTTTTTTGAGTATTAAGTCAAATAATAGCTATTTGTAAACTTGGTGGGTTGGTATTTTTCCATGCTTTTAAAGCAAAATTTCAACATGCTTTTGTCATAATAAGCCACTAGGGCAGCTTCTCTGGAAGCAAAGCCATGAGAACAAGGATGATTGGCAGCTTTGTCAGCAAGGCATGTGAGATACAGCAAGGCATGTGAGATACAGCAAGGCATGTATCTCACTCCCAAGAAGGACATGAATGACTCCTCTCATCAGCTAAAAATTAGGCTTGTGTGGATTTCACAAACATCCTGTATTATTTTAAATTGATAGGAAAAAATGTATACATCCAAGGTTAGAGAGCTGGCTCAGTAAAAAATGTATTTACCACAGGAGCATAAAGTTAAGTTGGCATTCAGGTCCACAGATGTTAAGTAAAGCCAAATGCATTATTGAGTATCTGTAGTAATAGCACACTATGACGAGGCAAAAGGCAGAAGCAGGACAATAATCAGGATCTAAAATCCAGCAGGCCTTGTGCATAAGTACTGAACAGTAAGAGATTCTGTCTCAAACAATGTGGAAATGAGAGCCTACACCTGAGCATTTCCTGTGAGTTACTCTCAATGTCACTACAGGCACCCACCCCAAGTCAAAAATGCAAGATGCCAGCATATATACTTTTAAAAAATTAAGGATAGGCATATGGGAGAAGAGAGAGAAAGGGGAAGGTGAAATAATGTAATTATAATCTCATAAATTTAAAAAGTAATAGATATGCTCATGAATAGGAGAAATTAACAACTTTAGAAAGCAGACTCTACAATATAGATCTGAGGTCTTTCTGAGATAGAGAATATTTAAAGATTAAAAGTAAATTTTATTCATTTGACTTTTACTCACTTTAACAAAGTCAACTCTTTGCACGTTATCTTTGTCTAGAGTCTGACAAGTATTTCAATTTCACCACCTTTGAAAGGACTGCTCATTTTTATCTGTAATTAGAACTTCTCAACATAACTATAAATAATTTAAAAACCAAAATACATTATACATTTTTAACCAGCTCTAAGGAATTTTTCGGGAGTCAAAATGCCAATGGGATATATTTAGTACACCAATATTTTATTTACCCAAATTGAGGGTGGCTTATGTGTGACATTAAGGGGATGAAACTGAGTCTTGTCACCAGAGGAAAAGGAAAGTTTGTGGCTGTCTCCTTAACAAAGGTCAGGATGTAGGCAGCCATGTTTGATTCTCCTGAACAATAACTACTTTAATTATGTTCATGATTGCTTTCCTTTCATTTCCAGTCTTTCACATCTGCTATTCTGTTGTTTCTACAGAGGATTGGTGATAGATGTGTAAACTGCCTGCTTGTATTTTATTTGAATAGAATTCTTACAGAGTTCCATAGACATCTCTAGAGCTAATGCTCCTGACATTAATTAAGACTATTTTTTCAAAGAAAATTACTTCCCAGTGGTTTCAAGTAATCAGCACATTGCTCAGTTCGCAGCAGAGAAACTTCTTGCAGTAGACAGTAGTTAGCAGAAAGCCACACTGGAAAGCATGCATGCACAAGACCTGGACGAGATCAAGCCAGAGATAAAATTCCAGCACAAATAAGGGAAGGTGTGCAAAATGCTCACCCTTAGCCAAGAGGCTAGTTACAAATTACATCTGCGAGGAAAATAAAATCTGTTTTCTTCAATAGAGTTTATCAAACACCTTCAGAGCAGGCCCAATGTCCAGGAGTAGTTGGCAAATACTAACAGTACTTCACATGCTTCTGTGAGCAAATCAGGTTTTGATTTGGTTTTGATTTTATAAGAAAGAGAAAGAACATGAAGTTGGTAGGGTGAGGAAGTAGAAGAGATCTGAGAGGAGCTTGGAGAAAAGAAAGAATATGATCAAAATATATTGTATAGAATTCTCAAAAAATAAATAAAAACATAAAAGAAAAAAAAAACCCTACTTCCCAAATATGGAACTTTAAAAGTAAATCTGATGGTATTGCTCATTAATTTAAATATGGAATGTCAAAACACACTCTCTATATGTATACATATATATATGTGTGCATGATATATGTCACTACTGTGAAGCTCACTTCCAAAGTTAAAGGAAACAAACAAACAATAAGTTTTCATCAGTGAGAAAAAGAAGTACTTTTTCATCTCTCTTCAACAGGCCTATTTCTCCCCGTCTTTTACTTGGTATCTTTGTGAATTTATCTCTCATCCTTTTAAGTTGTCTTATTTTTTCAGCAAATAACTTTAGGAATACTCGAATTTTATCAAAATCAGCAGACTTTTGTTGAAGATATTTTATTGATATCTATAAGGACCATGGAGAAACAAAATAAAATATCAATAGAAATAGGAAGCAAAATAAAAATAATCACTGTACATCTTAGCAGAGGAAATCTTTAAATTATTTCTTTAATTTTTTGCTGACATATCACTTACTGATATTTAAATTAAAATTCATTACATGTATGTATAAGATTCTCAAAGGACAAATAAAGATTATTTTATTAAAAATTCAGCAAATAAGTAGAACTGCCAAATGTAATGAAGCTGTCAAAATGATACAAAGTATACACTAGCAGATACATTTTTTCAAGAAAGAATGACACAAGATCTGCCCACCAGCATTCCACAAGGTGCTGGCAGGGAAGGACACCCAGAGACCCAGCTACAGCAATGACACACGGGTGGAAAGTAGACACCTAGAGACCTGTTTGCTGCCACCTGTGATGGATAAATGGGAGAGAAAGAGAAGCGGAACACTTCAAGCATTAAGAAGACAGACAGAACTGGAGATGTGAGGGTAGAAAGGAACAGACTGTTGTGAGTAGCCAGCCTTGCCACCTGAAGTCCCAGCCCTTGCTGCTGCCATGTCTGGATCCAGGGCCATGTCTGCTTCAGGTCCATGGCCAGACAACAGCAAGTGTTGCGGTTGATGTTCCTGGCTTATTTTACCATTGGAGACCATGAGGATATCCTAATTCTGGGTAGCCACCTGGGACCATACAGATGTCCACATTTCTCACTAGTGGCACCACTCAGGAGAGCAGGCCCTGTCCCTCACCTAGGCAGCACATGTTCCTCACTACTTGAAGCAATCAGACAAGTTGAGAAAGGTAGCCTCTTGGGTAATCAGAGCAGAAGAGAGCTGTCCCTGCCTCTCACATGCTTTTGTACTTTGGAGACCAGCACTCTCTGCATTACATCCAGGCAGCACAGCAGAGCTGGCCCTGGTTGTGGGAGTAAGAGCAAGGGAGATCTAACCCTCCACTTGTCTGCCATCAGGAGGCATAAGCTTGAAGATGATCTCTCTGCCCCCTTATCACCTGAAACAGTCAGGAGAGGCAGCCCCAGAGTCATGAGAGCAGGAGAGGTATCCCTGCCCCTTACTGGATGTAGCATTTGGGAAAGTGGGATCCTACACTTTCCTCACCAACAGATTAGAGATAGCCCTTATAGAGAAGATGAAGGTGAGCTGGCCTCATGGTTGTGAAAGTAGGAATGCTGGTCCAGTCCCTAGCAAGTTGTAGCACTTGGGAGAGTGAGCCCTGCACCGTGACTAGGCATCACAGTAGAGTTGGCTCTGGAGGCATGGGTATAGGTGAGCTGTCCCCAAGGGCATGCAATCAGGACACCTGACCCAATCTCCTACTGATGATGGCAAGCCATCAGGCTGACCACTCAGGCCCAGTTCCATCTGAGTTGGTCCACCCCAAAATCTATATCATCTCTGAACCGCTGGAGCATCTGAAAGGCTCAGTCCTGCTAATTCAAAGCTACAGAATGTCCCTGACACAGGACAACAACAGGATAACTGCGAGGAGTCCCCATGAGGTTCTAGAATAGATAGTGTAGAAGTAGTCAGAGGCCTGGGACCAGACCAGGCCTCATTGCAATGAATACTGGCAAGTAAAGATGTGTGGACAGAGGGATACTGTGGGAATTACTGTGACACACTACAGCTTCCATGACAAGATATTCTCTATGTTTGTTTCGTTTATTGAATTTTTGTGTGTGTGTTTTTAATTTGCTTTTATGCAAGAGGTTACAAGGACTAAGAAAGGATTTGAGGGGACAGAGATGAGTAGGATTGTGGTACATGCTGTGAAATTCACAAAGAATCAATAACATGTTGAAAGAGAGAAAGAGAGAGAGAGAGAGAGAGAGAGAGAGAGAGAGAGAGAGAGAGAGAAAGAAAGAAAGAAAGAAAGAAAGAAAGAAAGAAAGAAAGAAAGAAAAGGAAAAGAAGGAAAGAAAAAGAAAAAAGAAATTAACATTGATATTTTTAAACACTTCAAACAAGGCTATGGTATGACTCTTATTTCCTAGCTTTGACAATGAAGGGATGTATTTATGCAGGTCTCCCACTGGAAGGGTAAATGCAGAATTGTTCTTATGCCATTGTTCCTAAGATACACATGGGGCTTTCCCTCCAGCTTGCTCTATGTTTATCTTGGAATCACCAACAGGAATACAAATGTACATGTAGCGATGGAGACACCAATTAGTATTAGTCATTATTCACAGAGTGACATTTCTGTAGTTTTCATTCTATTGTTTACATGCACCAGCATCAGCATTCAGTATATTTCAATGTCACTATACCCACATATTCAGTCCATATAGGAATATTTACTGAGTGTCAAGCCCAGGCTCAGGCTTTAAGGAGTCTACAGATAGATAATGAAGGCAGGCTGTTCTATCCTTATGATGCTGTAATGGTGAACCCTGGGAAAGACAAGAAAAGATTTAATGAGAACAGAGAGTATCACCTGAAACTGTGAAGCACAGTCCTGGAAAGCGACAGACTGCTCAAGGTACTTTCAGATGTTCTAGGACAGAACACACTGCACAAAGATAGGGCTAGCAGTTTTCTTGCTGATTGTAAGGACATCCCTACTGTGAGGGGTGTGACATCAGAGCATAGCTCACACTTAGACCAGTGATGGCCTTTGTTCTACCTCTTTGAACAGCAGGCCTTTACCAAACAAACACCCTGTGACCCTGACATTTGTTGAGATTTGCAAAAACATCTCTAACTCCTCATCTAGTTTCCCATGAAGCAGGGGTGCTGTGTTCTTCTGTATGGAGATCTTGCATGGATCTGAAATAAAGGAATGATGAGAGGTCTTCCATACAAGAGCATTTTAAGTTTTGGAAAGAATACATTTCATTTAGATGCACGATAAAAAAGCCCCACCTTTTACCTAGGCTCTGTATTTTATCTGAAGAGACCCTACTGCCATTCTGTCTCCCTTGTTAATGTTTTTTCCTGTTCACTTACAGTTCACAGGCTGTTAGAAAATTCCAACTTAAGCAACCTTTTAAACTATGCTTAAAATGTGTGTGTATTATATTCATATTTCTGTGTGCATATTCATCTTCATATTCATGTATGATGGATATATAGAGAGGTCAGATATCTGTCTTCCTTGGTCCCTCCCCCTTCTTGCTTTTTTTGAGACAGGTCTCTCTCACTGAATCTGGACTTTACCCAGTCACATAGGCATACTTGCTGGAGATCTGCAGAGAAACATCCAATCCCCTACACCCAGCTCTGGATTTACAGATTCTCATCACTATGCTGAGCTCACTTTATGGGAGCTGAGGGTCTTCATTTTTATAAAGCAGGCACTTTAGATACCGAGCCATCTTGCCAGCCCTTCAAGGCATCTTTTTATAGTTACTCACAAGCATCCTTTGAATTGAGAGACTTTATTATCATTACTATTATTGTTGTTGTTGTGTGAATCATGAAGCCCTGTTGCATGATGGTGGATGCAGGTTACATCATCTACTAGCTGATTTTCAGTGGCATCTGTGCAACTTCTACATAAATTGTAAATGAATGTTTTCTTTGCCAAACTTCTGCAGCAGGAAGGCAGGAAGTAAAAACAAATTCAGACTCTTGCTGTCACTGAGTATTCTAGGAATGAAATATTAGATGGCTGAAGGAGAAATACAACTTTTATAAGGGTCATTGGGACACAGGCATTATCAACTCCTCTAACACTCTCATCAGTCTTCCAACACAGAAATAATGGAGGTCAGCAACACATCTTCCTCCACCTCAAGCTCAATGCTGGAGGTATAAGAATATGCGGAAATCAAAGATATGATTTCTGGAAAGACATTTGTTTGGATATTTGTGTTTACCTTGCAAGGCTGAAGAGTGCCCTTTGGTTAATCGTTGCATGATTTTGGCATGTGTCATCTGAAGTATATGAGGGATCTAGATTTTGACTCTGTAGATTGAAAAAGATTAAATTATTCACAAAACATCTATTTCATGGGTGAGATGCTGTCTGATTACTATTCCATTCTGCTTCCTGTGGCCCAAAAATACTGTGTAAATAAAAAGCTGAATGTCACTCATGTTTTCATTTTTATCTTTTATCCTCTGCATTATTTTTAATATCTTCTTAGACCTCAAGTGACATGAACATCAATGAGAAATTCTTGTGTGATATATCTACTTTATTATTATATATTCAAAGCAATGGTTAGGGGTAATTCTACAAGAGCCTCCTCAATTCCACTCAAGTTTTATAATCAATAAAACTGGGGAGTCATCACTGTTTATATGTGTTCCCCTTCAACATGAATATCTCTCAGAACACTCTTCACCACTAAGGATGCTGCTAGAAAGTTCCCATATTCATGTGTTGTAGAAACATGAAGAAAGGGGAGAAACATAAGAGGGAGATGGGATCTCCTAGCATCTCTTCGTTTTTCATGAGGGGTGAGGGTATATTGTGAGAAATCAGGTGCTTGACATAAGAAGGATCTTTGGGTGTCCCTGGAGTGGCTGAGTACGTGAAGTCTCTGAAGTTCTTATGTGTATTCTTTATACACTCTTCATATTCTTTGCACATGCTATCAGCTTTTGGTGGTGATTCTTTTAGCTCCATTACTCAAGCTTCCTCAGTCTAGACCTCCACTCCCATAACAATGCAGATTCATAACCAGAAGAGTCAAGTGGATTACAAGGCTCATGCAGTCACCTGTGTTCACACAACCGACATGTGCAGTCTTAAAGTCTGTCTTTGGGATTCTACAAAGACTGCCTGCTTCCTGGTGGACTGACACTGTCAGCAGGAAATGAAAACATACTTTTCTCATCAACTTCTCTCTATTGGTGTCTTTAGGAATTACATGGGATGTTGAACACAAACCCAGAACAGAAAGTTTCCTCGGATTAAGAAAAAAAAAAGAAAAAAAGAAAAAAGGAGGAGGAAGAAAAGTAGAAAAGAAAGTTGAAGCCACCAAATGGAGACATACTGTGCCTTTGACTTTATTTCCTACAGACAGAGAGGACTTCAAACATGTTCACTGGATTCTATTACTAAAATTTGCAAAGCGTATGCACAGTCCTTCTGTCAAGGTGACTTCATAACTGACAAAATAGACAGGATACAGAATCTGTGTACTGGCTTTCTACAATATTAACACTATAAACAGTGAAACACCACCCATCTCTATAAGGCAACAAATGATTCTTTCCACAGAGTCAGTAATAAAGAAATTGTGAAGAAGACAACTGTAGAAAACAAACACAGAAACAATAAGAGCAGTCTCTGCCACACCCCCAAAATTGACTGCAGCTGCAGGGTAGCACACACAGACAATAGCATCATAATATCTCCTCATTTCTTCACCCATTCATTTACAACTAATAATTAGAAGATTAGGCACTCCATGCCTTCCCACCATGAGGTACAGAGGCTTGCTGGCCACACCTTGATGACATGGGCTTCCCACATAGTGAGTCATTAGCAGAATTCACAATTCAGAATCTGCCAAAAGAATCAAGAAGTATTCAAGGTGTTTCTTGTGAGCCTACTACAAGGATTTGCTTTGAATTTAAGTTAAATGTTACAGAAGTCTAACACTTACTTTTGTCAATTTTATTAAACTAGGACATAGGAAAACTTGGGAAGTTTCTAGAGATGAGCCAACAGATAGACCGTCTGGAGTGATCTATTCAAGAACACTGGAAATTATAGTGATATTCTGTCAATACTATCAAATTTGCAACCGAATTCCTATAGAAGTACATGTTTTGAATCTGATTTTTGTTATAAATAAATGGTGACTAAGTAGATATGTTTAGTTTGATGAAATGGTACACAAGGCATATATTCACTGAAACAACATATAACAACATTCATATAGGTGGTACTTGAGATAGACATTAGTTAAAAAATTCAATTTAATATAGTAAATTATATGTATAAATGTAAAAGAAAGAGAGAGAGAGAGAGAGAGAGAGAGAGAGAGAGAGATACATACATATACACACACACACATATGGCCAGAGACCAAAGTTAATAGAAAGTTGAAAGCTAACAACAGTTAGTAAATGTACATGAGAGCAATTTTGTAGCATGGTGTTTATATCAGGTGCTTGGGGTATTTTTAGATCTCTTCCTTATGCTATAGAGAACACCTACATTCTCCTCAGCATAGCAAGTCTGTGTCACTCTTGAGATTAGCCATCCTATTAGATATCTGGGAAGAAATATTGATATCATTATTTCATCCATTAATTGCTCTCATACTTTTGGTTCTAGGTGTTATCTTTCTTTAGTTTAGAATATTCAATTTACTCTCTCGTATTCTCTGAGGCTAGAGTTTACTCAGATATAAACTTTCAATTATAAAGCAACTTTATTTCCATTTCTCCTGTTCTTAGCCTCCTCAGAAATGCTAAAAGTTTTAGGTATAATCACCAGTGTAGCAAAAAGAATCATTTTTTAATTGTCAATTTAGTTTCATTTCTATTTTTTAATAAAACATCATTATGGAAAAATTAAACAAACATAATTTAATTCTTTCCATTATCTTAAAAACGTTAATGTTCAGAAAGGACATTCCATTCTTAGAGGGGCTGTATGTAAATTGATGATCAAACAAGACTCTTTTTATAAGAAAAATGGGAAAGATATAGAAATACAAAAATAATATGGTCAAATTTAAAACTATTTGGCAATACAATCATCTATTAGGATACTTCCTGTTTTATATTTTCAAGATTTATTCTATTTGTAGCATATAAATGTGTATTGTGTATGAGTGTTTGTGGATGAGCATGTGTGTGTGTGTGTGTGTGTGTGTGTGTGTGTGTGTGTGTGTGTGTGCACATATCACATATGTAAGCATGTAAGCATTCCTCTAGAGGCCAGGGAAGGCATCTGATTCCCTGGAGCTTGAGGTATAGGCATTTCTGAAGTACCTAATGTGAGTGCTGGAGTCTGGGATCTGCCTCTCTGACAGAGCAAACCATGTTCTTACCTCCTGAGCCACCTCCGGTCCAGTGTCCTTTTCTTCCTCCTTTACACTACTGTACACTATCAGTCTTTAAAAAATACCCTATAAATTTGGATTCTTCTGACTTGCTCCCTTCTTAGCCTCCTAATAAGTCTATCCCTGATGCATTCTGTAGTTTAAGCACTGCCTCAATGTGTTGTGCCCACCCAGGGCTGTTCTCTTTCCTATGAAGCATTTGGTAAAATGTTAACAGTATTAAACTCAATTTATGCGTTGCTCCTATGCCTTTGTGCTGATTATTACTGTTGTTATTATTATTAGATTGGTTTAAAGTTATTCTCTAAGAACATTTAAATGTTTTCTACATAATGTATTATATGATATAGAATATGTATTCTTCTAAATGTTCAAGCTTTTGGTCTTTCTAGTTGCTAAATTTTTATTTTTTTAAGGTTTGAAGTAGAAATAAATCAATCTTTTCTTTCAGAGATTATAAAACAGTCAGCACCACTGGAATAGTAGTGACTCATTTTACTTTTAATCTGCCAAAAAAATCTTCCTAAATCCTTGGGATAGATTGAATCTTAAGAGAATTAAGTTTACTTTTTTGAAATTACTTTGCCTAATAATTGCATAAAAGGTTTGTGAGCTATTAATGGGCCACGTGAAGGCAAAGCTTAGCCTTCTGCTCATAATGAAAATGAAATACTATTTTGGAATACCAGACAATAGACAGCTTTAGTGTTTATATTCCTGACTCAGTTTCTCTTAATGTCACAGGACTTATCAGGGACATGCCACTTTACAGGCATTGTTTTCCCAGAATAACTTTTGTGGTAACAGGGAAGGCTTCACTGAATCTGTTTTGCTTACACTTTCTATATAAGTTCTATTATACCAGAACATTCCAAACAGTTATGAAGAGTACACTGAACTGATTTAATTATGAAGTATTTTGGGTATTCTGAAAGTGCATCTTTTTATGTTTTGGAATGGTGTATATAAACAACTGAAAAATATTTTGAGGAAATAAAACAAAGGAAATTTAAAGAAAAAAATCTCAAAGATGGAAATTTTAAGGCATAAAAGATACCACTCGTATGCATCCAAAATGAATTTTTGGACATGATGAGAGTTAAAAACATCTTCATTTATTGAATTAATTAAGGCCATTTTTGTTTGCTTGCATTTTATTTGTTTGTTCATTTGTTGTTTGGCAAAGAAAGATAGTGGTAAAATAGGATACAATGTTAGCTTGCAATGAACTTCCTCCTGATATCTCAGGGGGTGCACAAAATGGGGAATGACTCTAATTCTCCTTTGTTGTATCCTGTGGCCATTCCACTACTTATTCCTCTTGGATAGTACCCAGTTGTGGTATATTGTATGCTGAACTTTATCTGTTCTCCACTGACATTTATGAAAGGTATAATTCAGGGATAGGATAGGCTCTACTCAGAGTGTTTCAAATTAATCCATATTTTTAAATAATATATGCATATAATGTGTAGAAAATGGGTATATAGAATCTAGTTTATATACTATATCAATGTACATATTGAATTATATTTTATCCGCATATTTAGCCAAATGTATGTATTCAAATAAACCAGTCATATCAGAAAGTCCACTATTTGCTGATGGAAATTTGAGTAACTCATTTTTGTTTCTTCTGTTCTTACAGCTATTGACTTCTCCGAATTTTATTCAGTGATTTTGTTTTTGACAAACAGACTATGGTAAAAAAAAATTATGTTTAAGAAACAAGAAAGGAAGTAATAAAAAAAATCTTCTTTGAATAGTTTAAACTTAGTACATGGCTAAGTTCACATAATCCCCTACCTCCATTTCAGAGAAGAAAGGAACACTGAAGCTATGACCAATGCTGAGCAGACACCGCTGCCCCCTTCTGTCCACTTTCTGTAAGGAACCAATGACTCCTGGCCTTTTGTTGCATGAAACTGATTTTGAAATTACAAACATGTGAGCCACATCCTTAGAACATCTGAGGCTCAGGAGAAAAGCAGAAGACCCTTGGAAACATAGAGTTAAGATATACATATTTCATGTTGGCCTTATTAGTGTAATGTATTCAGAATAAAAACATGGGCTTTATTCTTAATAACACAATCAGAAATGGATACATTTTCTTTTGGGTTTAAAAAATTCTATTAGAAAGCTATCAAGCTGACTCAGTAGGTAAAGACATCTGTCTTCATGCCTGACCTCAGCTCCATCCCTGGGACCCACTCCAAAGAAGAGAAAAAAATGTTCCTGCATACATGAGTACACATGCATGCATACACACACACACACACACACACACACACACACATAATAAATAATAAGTAGATGATGATGATAGATAGATAGATAGATAGATAGATAGATAGATAGATGATAGATAGATAGATAGATAGATAGATAGATAGATAGATAGATAGATAAAATATAAACTTTAAAAGGCATATAAAGGCTGGGAAAATGGCTTGGTGGATTACATGCTTATTGTGTAGGGAAATGAGCTGAACATGGTTCCTGACAATCCACATAAAGAGTCATCTGTGGGCCAGTAATCTCAGACAGGAAGGACTGTGACTTGCCTTCCACTAGTCAAACAGTAAGCTAGGGTCTGTTAAGGACTTTGCCTCAAAATATAAGGTAGCAAGGAAGAGAGGATATTACCCCACATTGAATTCTGGTCTCCTGTGCAAAGACAAATGTATCCATCATAAACATATGCATGCTCATACATTATCAATATCTGTAAGTATATAGTATAGTGTACCTTGAAAGAGTGAATATAGTAAAATAAGTTATTAATATAGTATTATATCTTTATATGTACTCATTATAGTCTAGTAATAGTAATCCAAACTAACACATTAATTCACGTACTATATACAATTTTGTTTTGTTTTGTTTTCCGAGACAAAGTTTCTCTGTGTAGCGCTGGCTGTCCTGGAACTCACTCTGTAGACAAGGCTGGCCTTGGACTCAGAAATCCACCTGCCTCTGCCTCCCAAGTGTTGGGATGAAAGGCGTGTGCCACCACTGCCTGGCTATAAAATATTTAATATACATTGTAATAGGCAGGCATACTTACACATCAGTGCAAATGTAGTTGCTCATGTGTCTTTGTAGTTTAAAGGCTATAGCATACAATGCAGTTTATGTATATATCATATATAATATACATATACATACAGTAATATACACTAAGTGTACACATACACATTTGCATCCACTACTGCATTGTTCACTAATATCTTCATTTAGTGCTATAGTTTATAAGAGCTTTATCTCAATTTGAAGTTTCAGTTTGTTTTCAAAGTTCACACAAACAAGCTTTATTATTCTTACTAATTATTCCAGTGTTTCTTCAGAGCCAGCTTTGATACAGCAAAGTCCTTTCATCCACAGATTCACAAGCACAATCTGATTACAGCCAGAAAAGGCATTGTATGTAGCCAAACTCCTCTCTTACAAGTGATCTGAAAAATTCTATTGAATTCATTTGATGTTTTTAGTTGGTGAGAAATGTAGGCAATACAATATCTTTGTCTTCCACATATTAAAAAGCTGAATCAACAGTCATAATTTAGAAAATCAATAAAAAGAAAAAGAAAAAAAAAAGAGAACAAAATTATTCTGAAACAAATCTAATCTTGCCAGTTTCCGCAACAGTAAATACAGGTCCTTGTCCAGGGTCACTCTTCTGTTGAAGGTTTCCTTATGTCTTGAGTTAGATAGACATTCATACACTGACATAAAATGTAGCCTTTCAGTTTCTTTCCTTTCAAAGTCTTAAATCTGGTTTGAAACCCTATGATAATTGTTTTAAAAATTAGGTCACTAATCTGAGAAGTGACACAGAAATATGTTGGCTTATGAAATGAATAGAAATGTGTCATTTTCAAATATAGCCCTGTGCTATATTTGCCTGGTATCAGGTATATACAATTCTCAGAATATTTGGAGCTACAGACAGGATTTCCTGAACCTTTTCTCAGAAAGACGTAGGAGGTTGTCTTTGCTTTGCCACAGAATTATGCTATAATTTCCTGAAAATAAATAAATAAATCTCGAGAATCAAATGAGATATATTATGCAAAACAGAAAAAGATAATAAAATGCAAAAGCCTAATGTAGGCATCTGGCATCAAAACATCTCACTCCTTCTAAATTCCAGTAACGGGTTGACTTTCAGCTTCCTTTCCTTTCACGGACAATTAAGTTTTAACCAAGTACATGGTGGAAATGTCAATACTGGGCACAGTTTAACTGGAAGAGTCACCAATGCTGCTTTTGATTAGATTCTTGTACAGTGCGCCCAGAGTAGATATTTGATCTAAAGAGTGATAATATCTTTAATGCACCATTTATCATGGATTAACTAACAATCTGTTTATACTCAGTCATATCAATTGAGATAATCAAGTTCTAAGAGACAGAAAAATTGTGGCTTTTTTTTTTCCAGGCCAAGAATAAGAGAATATACTAGAATATTCTAGCATGTACTAGAATAGCAGCTTTGGATATAGAGGTTGACTTTTATAACCTGGCCACTGGAGTCAGCTGATTTTGCTTTTTAGAATAGGTGTGCATAATAAAACCTGATACATTCAGGATGACACGATGAAAGGGCTTTCTGAAGTTAAAGAATGAGGGCTAACAGCAGAAGGGTCTCAAGTGACTCCCATTAACTGTATAACCTCTATGGAGGCACTCCTACTCACTTTGAGCAATGGTGAGTAGCTGGAATAACAGGGACAACCTGTAAAGACTCATGGGTAGGAATTTACCAGATGGAGAGAATCGAAGTAGGACATCAGTGCTTTCTCCCATGTAAGAAAAAAAATGACCAGGGGCAGCAAATATGAGAAGACATCACCATCCCAAGAGGTAAAGCTCTAAACTCTATGTGTATATCAAAGTGGGGTTTTTGATCACTGGATCTGTGTCTCCTGAGGACCAAAATTATGGCATAGCAATCTAGAGGGAATAAGATGTCTCTCTCCCATGGTTTATCTGCATCTTTGAATAGTCTCCATTGGAGATGCCACACTTCTCAAAGCTTGAGCAATTCAGTAAGATAAATCAACTTCACTGACCACAAACTACACAAGAGAGTATGGAAAATTAACCTATACACATAAAGGTGAAACAGAAAAAGAGGAGAGGGGGAGGAAGAGGAAGAGAAGGAGGAAAACAAAACCAAGAACAACAAGAGCTAGAACAAGTACAAGGAGAACAACTATGATCATAGTCTATATTGTTCACAACTATTCAAAGTCATCAGTAAAGGTCTGCCTGAACCTATGTAGACTTTTGTATGACTGTGGTCCATGTTCTCTCCCCTTTCTTCTCTCCTTCACTTTATCCATTCTGCTGTTGTTTTTCCTTATTGCTTGTCTCCCTCTTACTCTCTCTGGAATCCTAGTTGACCAATGGGAATCATGGTCCCTTCATCTGGTTAGGTCTGTCAGCAGATGGAGAACATATGCACCATGGATCATGCATGGAACTTGCTGAACATAGCTTAAGAGCTGAATCTTACGAATTAGTGACATAAGAAAATAAATGATTCAATAAGCAAAAGTCATATTAAAGCCACCAAGGTACTTTTTCTCATTCAAAACAAGAGTTAGGATATATTATTCCTGATGAAATGATACTATGAGACCAAAACCACCAATGACAAAGGAAAGGCAAAGCTCCTTTTAATTAACTGAAGTTGTCTTTCAAATATAAATGCATACAGAAAGCCACCTTATGATGTATGTATTAATGATTATACAAGTGGTTGCATTTAAAACCCATAAGGACTGCCCTCTCTGGCTCTGTAAATACTGAAATAACATTTCTACAATTGAAGGAGAAAATTGAGCTGGAAAGGTTGCTCTATTGGTAGAGTACAAGCCTAGAATATACAGAGTCCTGGGTTCAAGGCCCGACACACCTTAAACAGGGCAAGGTGGTGTCATGTCTCTAATCCTCACACAAGAGAAATAGCACATAGAGGACTAAAAGGTGAAGAGCAGCTTTAGTAGGCCAGCCTGGATGACATGACATCCTTTCTCAGCAAAGTAAACATATAGTACTAGTTACTGTAACACCTTCTTCCAATACTTTCTTTTTCTTTTTTTTTTTTTTCTTCAACTTTCTGAAAAGCTGCTGTTCTTGAGAAGGCACAAGAAAGAGCTGTATATGCAGGTTCATAGAGCTGGTTCCATTAACCACTCTACTCTATATGCACAATGAAGTCAGCCTTTCTCCAAGGCACTCGCTATGGCTTCTTGGGTGACCTATGTATATGGCCCCCCAGGGCTTTGTTTTAGTTCTGGTCTTGTGACTCACAGGCTCAGCATGACATTCTCCTTGTTCTGCTCCTGCCTTTGCTGTTTACAGAACAGCAATGAACACCTCTCCTGTTCACAGCCTGAGCTAGCTCCAACAATCTCAAACTCTTCTTTATCTGTTCTTGGCTGACACATGGAGGATTATCTCTTGTGCAGTTGCCAGTGTGCCTTGGCAATAAGAACTAAGCTGAAATTCATATGACTCTGAGAATAGAGTTGGCTTGAACTCCCTATTAGCAAGGTTGGATCACAATCCAGTATATTCATACGCCTGGATGATCTGAGCACTGTTGAAGAATCAAATCCCATTTCCTTGTGATATCCTGACCTTCTATCCAGTCTCCACTTCTATCTATAAAACCCTGTGTAGAAACACATGTCCACATAAACGTTTATTGGTTTTGCTTAAATGTTTATTCAACCACCACTGTGTCTTATAGCTACCTATCATTCAGAAAAGAAAATGATTTTACAATTGTAAAGTGCTACATGTGTCATATCTTCAATGTTCCTTAATTTGTCACAGAAGAGTTTTGACTGAAAACTTTAAAATATTTAATTTTAAAAGCAGTCTAAATAAAACCATTTGGAATAATTTAAAGCATTTTTAGCATAAGAATGACACAAATAGGCATTTAAAAAAAATAACTCTCGGGCACCTGCATATGACCTCAACTATGCTATTTTTCCCCTCCTTGCATTTATGACTTCTATCAGCATTTCCCGGATTTTCCTCTTCCTGTAAACATGAGCTGCCAGACCATTTAAGAAAGTTAACTCAGAGCTGACTCTCCCAGGATCCTTGTTTTCAGAAGAAAAAGGCAAATCCTTTGCCCTAGTTGCTACCCACCCCCATTCCACCCCACCCCACCCCCCCCCGCATACCAAATCCAAATAGCTCTTGGAACAGGACAAACCCACTGTAAGAAGTAAACACTTAACAGGAAGTCTCACATAGCAACAGTCTCCAGGCATCAGAGGCATGAGTCATGCTGAGCACGCGGACCTCTGCTCCTCTCCAGGGTTTACCATGCTCTGACTCAAGGGTGGAGTCCAATTACAGAGACATTTCACAGGGCTCAGCACACTGGTGATGTCAGCTGATCCAGTTACAGTTGGGGGATCAGCGAGATTCAAACAAGAGGAGTGTTCATTCAGAGTTCCAGTCAGAGATTCCAGAGGCCCTGCCAAGTAAATGGAGGTTGCAATGAAAAAGCCACCTATAATAGAAAGTACTGGAAGTCCGGCTTAGCTGTTGCCCTGGGCGAAAACGGATCCCTGTCATTATGTGATTTGTCACTCTAGGGTAGTGTGGGGAACACCAGACTAGGTTTCACTGACTGCTTGGCGTTCTTGATATCTATGTGTTAAGAGATCTGCTGGAGGAAAGGGTCTATTTCTACTCCTCATTGCTTTCCCCATCTGTTTTGCTATTTTCTATAAACAGAGATTAGTGTCCTGTGCGTGAGCCTATTTTAATCAGTGAACTAGCAGAGCCAAAGAGTAACAGGATGATATGAACATTCTGTTTCACAACAGAGCTTGGAATTCCTGAAGGACCTTCAAGCTATTCAAAAGAGGGCAGCTTTAAAAACAATAACCCTGAAGGAGCATTACATCCACTTTAATGAATACATTTAATGAAATATATATATATATATATATATATATATATATATATATATCTCACACACATACACACACACACACACACACACACACACATATACACATACACACACAATCTTGGGGAAAATAATATTCTCATAAAATTCTTACCATACTTTTTTGTTCTGTTCTTTCTATATGATTTGAAAGTAATTTATTAATAAAAGCCCACAATCACATTGTGTTGAACACAGACTGATCTCACATTCTTAAATAACGATACTTGTGTTATCTGTTCTTAAGATGTCCATACAAAAACCCAGAAGAAAAGGTATCTCAAAGTAGAAGGATTGCTGAAAGGGAAATACAAAATCTTATGGAAAGTACATAAAAATTGTTCAAATGTAACAATTGGCACCGTGGCTAAAGTAAAGTGACATTTGCAGAAACATCTTCACCACCATACACAGAAATGAGCATCTAGAATCCTGCTAAATCATAATCTTTCTAATGGATGAGTGTGTAATGTGTAGCTGGTGGATTTTGTTAAGAACATAAGAAATGAATATTGTTCTCTCTTGTGTAAGTGATTTCCAGTGTCTAGAAATGTCAGTGTTTGGCCTGAAGTGCTATAGCTCTGTTTCACAAGTTTATAGCTTTGTCCTGGTCATTTTTATATCTTATTTTTCTTTTTAAAATTAGCTTACAAGGGAACATGATCACATGTGCGAACTCTGTAAGGATGCCATGTAGGTTGATTCTCCCACACATTCCTCCCTCATTTCCCTCTTCCCCATTTCTGATCTACAAGTTGACCTCTGTCTCAGTAAGATACAGTCTTCAGAATTATAGATTTACAAGGTTTTTTTTTTAAGATTTTTTTTAAGTTTTTTAAAGAGTCTTTACCATTTTAACCATTTTTAGGTTTAATGCAAGTTTAATAAAAAAAAAAACCTACCACGATTTTTTATTGGTAAATAAATTCATCTAATAACAAACTATAAGTGAAAAATAGAAGGTACCAGTATTGCAAAATAAATTTTAAAAATAATTTGATATTCTGCACTATTTTATTTATGGAAGAATGTATCAGGAAATTTATCATTTTAAAGTCCACATTTAAGTGCTTTCCAGGACATAAACAGTTGTGCATTCATAACATCTATAAATATGCAAATATATTTAAATTGCACACAATGTCCTCATAGCTACTAATAGTAACTTTTTCTACTATTTTCTCGAAAGCTCTGGCTAATTAATCTACCTTTTGCTTATGGGCATATTGTCTGTGGCAACTTTACATTTCATTAAGGTTTATTTGTTGATCCAATCTCCATTCTGTTCTATCACCTACTCCCTTCTCCAGGGTCTAACAGAGTCAGGCTCCCTGATACTGCCCAGACACAAAGCTTTCTCAACCCCTAGATCTGGCTGGATCTCACATCCATTTTCCTGACAAAGTCTGCTATCCAACACCAACCCTGGCCTATTCCACAACCAATCTCTAGGCTCCCAACAGAATTCACCCTGCCTACTCCACAGCTAATAGGTACCTCTTACATCATCCAACCTTTCCACCCATTTTCAGAGACATCCCTACATGCCAGATGTACAAGAGGCATATCGTGACTTCATTTGTCACAATTCATATGCAACCTCTGTGCCTAAAGCCCCTATATATCCTTGCTTCTATTCTGACCTGTTCCCTACATCTAAGATTAGAACTAGGGAAGTCCACTGATCTCATTGTAAAAATATGATCAATATAAAAGAATAAAATTAAATATCTTCTCTCTAAAGTCAACATATCCCATAAAAATGTTTGCCAATGAGAATTGTCAATCTGAGACTGAGGATGCAGAATTTAATAGAAAAAAATATGAACATCATCAAAGAATTAACTAAAGAACTAAAGGAAACAAGAAAAAACAACTCAATGAAATTAAAGAGAAAGAAATTAAAGAGAATAAATGCTCAAGAAAACTCAGACAGACTCAGATCATGGGAAGCACAAATAATCCAGAAATTGAGAATCAGTTCAGTAAGAGGGAATTCATGCTTGACACTGGAAACCTAACAGCTAACCAGGTATTCTGAGGTCATAGATCTCGAAGAAGAGCCTACAGTTGCCACTTTAGTAAGCCAACATAATTCCTGTCTACATCCTAATTATCTGCCTTTAGACCCATCAATAAATGTAGTCCTCATTATTCATGAAAAAAAATTGATCTTTGAAACAAACACAATTACAGGAAAAAAAAAAAAAAACCAACCAATCAAACATAGAGTTGTTGAGCACAGTCCCCACAGATACATTTATAAAAAAAAACACCCACACCAAAGGCTCTGAAAACCTTGCAGAAGGGGTAGAAAGATTGAAAGAGTCAGAGGGCCAGGATGTTTTCCATGAGATTGTATCTCCTAGTAAAGTTAGAAACTATATCCAGAAAATGTCACTAACATCACTGTCTAAACTTGAGCTGAACAAGGACAACAAAAATAGACATGGGGAAAAACTAGGTAACCTCAGCTGTATACAAAGAACTTCAGGCAGCCAAGAATGGTGAAAATGGAAGAGATCGTGTTCTCCACATAAAAATTCACCAGTTGGTTACCCAGTTGAAGGGATCTACAACCCTTTAGGTGGAACAACAATATGAACTAACCAGTATCCCCAGAGCTAGTGTCTCTAGATGTATATGTAGCAGAAGATGGCCTAGTGGGCCATCACTGGGAAGAGAAGCCCCTTGGTCTTACAAACTTTATATGCCCCAGTACAGGGGAATGCCAGGGCCAGGAAGTGGGAGTGGGCAGGCGGGGGATCAGGGCGGNAAAATGTGTTTACATCAAACCTCATCTACTCAGTATGGGGTCCTTCGCTTCTTCCACAGTGTCATAGGTGCAGCTACTCTACGTTTCATCTGCATTTTGCTCTGTGAGACATCCCTTGTTATTACCCTGGCTACTCAGGTATACTCTTCTGTTCCTCGGTAAATTGTCCCACAACTATTTCGGATTGTTGTTGTCTTTGTATTCTTCATATTGATTTGTGCATCCTGAATACCGGCTCTCTGGTTGTTATATGCACTAAAAGTATATTTCAAAATTGCCTTTTCTACTTTTAAAAGATTTTTTGATGTAGTTTGATATAATTAAATGGATTTATCTTTGCTCTCGTGATCACAGCAGCATTGTTTATAATAATCAAAATAGGAAACATCCTCATACCGCATCATTAGAAAAATGGGGAAATGAGTCACTCTGGATATATTCAGAAAATAGAAGGCTGTGCCACAGCAAATATATTAGCCCATGCATCTCCAAATAGGTAAATCATATTAACAGAAGTCTGAGTGGGAAACACAATAGAAGATACCAAGCCATATAAACATATATAGACTTTAGAAACATTTAAAATGCATTATCATAAAGTATTTAAAGGTATGGGGAAATAAACTGGATTTCAAAGTCATATTTGCCATATGGTTCTTTTTTTATAAATTTCATTGTATATGTTAAATTTAAACAGTACTTTTTGCTACATATGGGCATTACACATATGTGCACATGTGTGTGCATGCGCACGCACGCGCACACACACACACAGATAATACCTTGAGAGTAGTCCTACTGTGATAGAAGACAATAATGCTGAGAGAAACCTTGACAGTGGTGACCTACACACGAGTTTCAAAGGAAAACAGTGCTCTAGATAGAATTGGGCCAGGGGCAATTCCTGTTATATTATGGCCACGAATCTAGCTCCACTCTTCCTATGTCCTGAGAACCCAAGTAAGATTGAACTTAAAAATAATAGATTAATATGTTTGCCAGATATAATTTCTAGACAGGAGAGCATTTGGATAGATGCTGAGAAAGCAGCTGTAATTATTAAAAGATCAGCATCACTAAAGGGAAACCTTTTGCCTGCACTGAGACCAGAAACAAAGCCCCAGAGGTATTACCTAATGGTAAGCCAAATTCATTTAAAGGAAGAAAGCCTGAACTGAAGAAATTCCAAGCTCCTCAAAAGCAGCATCTGAGGAATGTGCTATCTGGGGTCAGTGTGCAGATGCTCAAATACCTGTGCGATGGCAGGGCCAGGGTGCATCATGCTGGTAAAACTTGGCAGCATGATCCCTGGTGGTTTTGCAAGCATGGAAGATGAAGGACTGATGGGGTACTGGAGTCTTGGCCCCATGATATCAGAGAACAGCTAAGCCCAGAAATGTTTTAACATCCTTGCAAGAAGGCCCTCAGGGACCAATTGTGCCAGGCTATGAAGGTAAGGGCAAGGTTGCTGTGATGAACCCAGGGCCATCAGATATGCAATGAGGGAAGCTGCAGTCATGGAATGGAACCAGTCCAGGAAAGAGTATGTGTCTGTTCCAAGGGCAGCAGAGCCGGAGGACTGAGACATGATGCTGCAGGATTTAATATGACTGTTTCTTGCTATGCCTAGGATCTTCTCTTGGGAATAGGATGTTTACCAATTGTATTGTTACTGTATTGTATTGTGTTGTGTTGTATTGTATTGTATTGTATTGTATTGTATTGTATTGTTACTGTTTTGTATTTGTATTATATTGTACTGTGGTTTACCTGTTGCCATTGTATTTTTAAAGTATGTAACTTATTTTGTTTTTGTAACTTATTTTTTACATTTATAGGACCTCATAGTTCACAAACTTTGAACTTTCACAGTATTGGAATTTTTAAAGACTTAAATTTTTAGAGTTGGGTTGAATGCCCCTTATACCATGGTGATGAACAAACCTTAAAATATTAGTTTGAAGTCTCATCTTAATAAAGGGTGGGGTTGTGATGGGTAGTATTAATTGTCAACAGGAGATGGACCTCTGGGGATAACTGTAGGGGATCATCTTGATTATGGCAAGAAACTTGCCTTCCATAGGTGACACGACCCCCTAGTTGAGACCCTGGACTGTATAAAATAAACAAACCTAGAGGCATTTATTCATCGTTCTCTACTGCTTCTGTAAAGAGTCATTTTACACGACTTACTTCACTGTGGTTTAATTTTTTTTTTTTTTTTTTTTTTTTTTTTTTTTTTTTTTTTTTTTTTTTTTTTTTTTTTTTTTTTTTTTTTTTTTTTTTTTTTTTTTTTTTTTTTTAAGTTGGGAAAGAAATGGTTTATTCAGCTTGTACTTCCACATTGCTATTCATCACCAAAGGAAGTAAGGACAGGAACTCACACAGGGCAGAAACTTAGAGGCAGGGGCTAATGCAGAAGTCATGGAGGGACAGGAGACTGCTTACAGGATTGCTTCCCCTGACTTGCTCAGCTTGCTTTCTTATAAAATCCAGGACTACTAGGCCCAGGGATAGCCCCACCCACAATGAGCCCTCCAACCTTGATCACTAAATGAGAAAATGCCTTACAGCTGGATCTCATGGATTTTATCAGGCATTTTTTTCAAGGGTGGCTCCTGTCTTTGACAACTCCAGCTTATGTCAAGTTGAGACACAAAACTAGCCAGTACAACTGACCCCTTGTCAACTTGACACATAAACACATCACTATTAAACCACAATCCTTACTTTCTTATTCATCCACAAGATCTAAATAACCTTAAAAGTCCCACAGTCTTTACAAATTCTTACATATCAAAATGTCAATTCCTTTAAAAGATCCAATCTCTTTTAAAATTCAAAGTCTTTTTTAAAATTCAAAATCTCTTAACTGTGGGCTCTACTAAAATATTTTCTTTCTTCAAGAGTGAAAAAATATCAGGGCACAGTCATAATCAAAACCAAAATCAAACTCTAACTATCCAGTGTCCAGATCCCCTCACAACCTTCTGGGCTCAAGCTGCCTGTACTCCACTGCTGCTGCTGTTTTTGGTGGTCATCTCATGGTTCTGCCACCTCCAAAGCACTGCTTTCTTCTGCTGCAACTGGACTGCACTTTCACAAATAGACTGTCATAGGCTCTTTTTATAGTGATAAGCCTCAACTTCTCTACCAGACCCTTTCATTCCTGGGCCCTCAAGTGCCACTGAGGCTGCACCTGCAGTGATGACCTCTCCTGGTCTCTCACAGTGCCAAGCATCAGCTGCCACCCCTTCATGTTTCAAAATCAGTACCACCTGAGAGACTCATACATTACCAAGTCTGGCTGCCAGCAAAAGATACAACTGGCTGCCTCTGGAACACAGATTCTCTTTGCTCTCAGGAAACATGTCCCAGAAGATTTCACCTTAGTGATGCTGGTCTCTTCTTAATCACTCCTAATTTCTTAGCTCCAGCTAACCAGCATCAAATCAATTGTCTCAGTAATGCAAAGGTTTCCACTTTAGCAGTTCTGGTATCTTGTTAATCACAGCTGATTCTTCAGCCCCAGCTAACCAAAACCTCAGAATCATCAATCAAAACAGCAACAGCCCTGATAAGAATCTTTTTTTTCCAATTTTTTATTAGATATTTTCTTAATTTACATTTCAAATGCTATTCCGAAAGTCCCCTCCCCCCTCCCCCGTCCCTGCTCCCCTGTCCACCCACTCCCACTTCTTGGCCCTGGCGTTCCCCTGTATTGGGGCATATAAAGATTGCAGTACCAAGGGGCCTCTCTTCCCAATGATGACCGACTAGGCCATCTTCTGCTACATATGGAGCTAGAGACACGAGTTCTGGGGGTCTTGGTTAGTTCATATTGTTGCCTGATAAGAATCTTTAATCTTCCTTCTGAAATTTCATAAGTCAGGCCTCCATCTTTTGCACTGTTCTCAACATTATCTTCCAAGCTACATCCCAAAGAGCTCTTAACATACCAATGGCTCTTCTAGCTCAAAGTTTCAAAGTCCTTCTATAGTTCTCCCAAAAACCTGATCAGGCTGTAACAGGAATATCCCACACCTGGTACCAGTTTGTCTTTAGGTTCCTATTCCTGCACTAAACATCATGATCAAGAAGCAAGAAATGGTTTACTCAACTTGCACTTCTACATTGCTGTTCATCACCAAAGAAAGTAAGGACAAGAACTCACACAGGGCAGGAACTTGGAGGCAGGAGCTGATGCCAAGGCCATGAAGGGATGCTGCTTACTGGATTGCTTCCCCTGGCTTGCATAGCTTGCTTTCTTGTAGTACCCAGGACTACCAGCCCAGGGATGGCCCCACCCACAATACCCACAATGGGCCCTCTCCACTTGATCACTAATTGAGAAAATGCCTAACCCCTCAAGGGAGGGTCCTTTCTCTGTGATAACTCCAGCTTGTGTCAAGTTGACACACAAAACCAGCCAGTCACACACAAACACACACACACACACACAGTTAAGGCTACACCTGAATTTTTGTTAATCCTTTTGCCTCTTCATCTCAATGCCTGGGATTACAGGTGTGTACCACCAAAGTGCCCATTGATAGACAAACATATTAGTTAAGGTCAACTTGTTGTTGCTTATGGTTTCATTGTTATACCTGTGCAAAATCCTTTCAGGCTAAGAAATATTTATCTTCCTTTTCTAAAGATGTTATCATTTAGCATATAAATTTTGAGTCAATAGATAGGCAATATATGATAGATAGATAGATAGATAGATAGATAGATAGATAAATAGATAGACAGATATTATATAATCAGTTAATTTTTGCATGTGAATATCTATTTTGTCATTAGTACTTGTTGAAAGGGCTTTTTCTTCCTTTTTTTTCAACTGACTTTATTGAATTATCAAACTGTATTACTTATAATTGTAGATTTTTAAGTTGCTAATCCAGTGTTAACCTGTGTGTTTGTTCTCATACCATTTACTAATACACACATTCTTGATTTCTGAGAATTTGTAAGTTTTAAAGTAGGAAAGGGATTCTTGTTATAACTTTTTAGTATTGGTTTTATTGTTACATATGCCTTTTTTTTCCATCTGTCTTTTTAAATCAGCTAATCAATTTCTGCAATAAAAGCCTTTAAAATGTCAGTAGGCCTTAAATTGCCCAAAAAGAACAATTTGGGTAGTGGCACATTTTTCTGACATTAATACTTCTGTCTCATGAACATACAATATATGTAAGTAACATTTTGTAATTTCTTTAGCTAATGCTTTATGGCATTAGTGGCTAAGTGTACTTCCTTTGTCAAATATATTTAAAATAATTTATTTTTTTATAAAATCAACTGGAATTGTTTGCAAAATTTTAATTTCAAATTTTGCCTTATCATTGTTCTTAAATACAACTAGTTTATTCACATTGATCTTGTCTCTTATAAACTGGTTAAATCAACTCTGTGACAGTTTTATGACTTCCTGAGTAATTCCTACCAATAGAGCATGTCAAATGAAAGTAGATATGGTTTAATGGGTGTTATTTACCTCTTTCCATAATTAGCATTGCTAGAATTTCTGCTACAAGATACAGTAAGCATATTATTGGCTATAATCTCTGTTTTCTTGCTTCTACAAATATTCTTTGAATATTATATAAAATTGAATTAATTGAAGTTATTCCTTGTTTACTGGGTGTTTTAATATATTATGTTTTTCCACTTTAAGGTTTGTTGATCTGTAATAAGTATATTTTGTGGCTTATAGGATTAATGTGTGTTACATTGCCTAATAGTCATGTGTTAAACTATCCCTGAATCTCTGAGGTAATTCTTGAAGTCACAGCACACAAGCCTATTTTATTGTGTCCTTTATTGCATTTCCTTCAAAAGGGACACAGATCTGTGTTGGTTTTTCTCTTTCAAGGTACATTTTTTTGTTTACAAAAAATTGGTATATTGGTTGAAACAAATGAGTTGGAGATAGTTTCCTTCCTTCCTTTCTTCCTTTTTTCTTTCCTTCCTTTCTTTGTTTTTTTCTTTCTTGTGGAGAAGTCTGTGAAGTTGTGATATTAGTTCCCCAAATACTGATACAATTCACCAACAAAATAATTATAGTATGGCATTTTATGGAGTTTAAAATTATGAATTCTATAGATTTTTAAAGGAAGGCCTATCTGACTTTCTTTCCTTTAAAATGGTGTATTTATTTATTTATTTATTTTAAAAGCAGCTTAGCTCTTTTTTTTTTTTAATGAACCCTCCATTTCTTTTTATTTATTTATTATATGTAAGTACACTGTAGTGTGTCTTCAGACACTTCAGAAGAGAGCATCAGATTTTGTTACGGATGGTTGTGAGCCACCATGTGGTTGCTGGGATTTGAACTCAGGACCTTTGGAAGAGCAGTCGGTGCTCTTAACCATTGAGCCATCTCACCAGCCCAAAATGGTGTTTTTATTAGTGCATCATCCTTCCTTCCTTCCTTCCTTCCTTCCTTCCTTCCCTCCCTCCCTCCCTCCCATCCTCTTTCTCTCTCTCCCTCCCTCCCTCTCTCTCTCTCTCTCTCTCTCTCTCTCTCTCTCTCTCTCTCTCTTTCTTTCTTTCTTTCTTTCTTCTTTCTTTCCCATAAGGTTTCTATGATTCCCTTCTACCTTACTTATGTTATAATATTTCCTTTCCCTGCCCTTCTCTTGTGTGTGTGTGTGTGTGTGTGTGTGTGTGTGTGTGAATACGAATGTCTTAGTTGACTATATCACGTTGCTATGACAGAATGCACACACTGTGTTATGAATGTACATGATCAAGTGCACACATCTTCTCTCCTATTTCTAAAGTCTTGGCTTCTGAAAATAGAACATCAGGCTTGCTGGATTGCGGTGAGAGCTCACTGTTGAGTTGCAGATTTCTGATTACTGCTTGTGCCCTCACATAGTAGCAAAGCAAATAGCTCTGAAGGGTATGCTCTTGAATGAAGCTCATCCTACTACACCAACTCAACTACTATTGCATAATTATTTCCAAGATGCTCCCCTCTAAACATTACCACAATATTGTTTAGCATATAAAACTATGAATATGAAGGAAAACTATTTAGACCACTATGACCATTTTATTTTTAATTTAAAATAATTTTTTTCATGTTATATATTTTGGTCATATTTTTTACTCTGCTCCACCATCTCTTTAGCTTTAAGTTTGTTGTTATTATTTTATCGGGCACTAATTTTGACTTTTTTATTCTTCTCAATTTTGTTCTCCTTTCTATTTAGTTCTGTTTTATGCTTTACAATTTGCTTTTGTTTCCTGTTGTTTTGTCTTAATATTTTTCTAACCTCTTAAATTTAAATGTTAAGTGACAGCATTTTTCTCCTTCTCCCTTTTGGATGCAGGCATTTGTAGTTGTAAAGCTCCATAAGGCGTTTAATTGTGTAACACAAGGGTGCATATTGTCCGACATATCTTTTCATTCATTCCCTCTAAGTCGGTGGCTCACTGCTGTGACACTCACACAGTTCCATAGGTTGTGGTGACCCCAACGGTAAAATCTGAAGTCTATATCCTGGTGACAGCATCTATGGCTGGGGCATCAATCACTCTAGTCTAGATTCTCCATTTTTGTTTTGATCCATGTGTTAATTTGTTAACATTTACTGTTAATATAAAACTAGATATTGGGTTTTCTATTTCCCATTATCTTATGATTCATATATGCTTCCATGTTTCCCCTTGCTGTCATCTTTCTGAATTAAATATTTTTCAAGGAAACAATGTTATCTTGCTAGTCTATTCTTTTGTTGTTTTCAAATACTTTTCTAGTAATATCTCTGAAGTCTATAGCAGAATAGTTATATTTATACCAATATACTAGGGATTCACAATAATATAATTTACATACTCCTCACAATGCCTGAGTCATGAAACTCCCTTCTTCCATCTTTTTGGCCATTCTCACTTGATATGCTCACACGTATGCTTTAGATAGGTTTATATATTACTTCATGCCTTTGTTGTTTTTCTTTTTTAAAATAAGGAAAACAATTGCAAGGAGTGTGCATTAATAACCTTACCTTTACATATATGTAATCATGTTTAAAGTGCTCCTTTTTATTACTGTGGATAAGAATCTGTAGCTAAAGCCTATTTAATTCTATCTGGAGACAGAGCTCTATTGGTTCTGCTAAGTTAGACCTGCTAGCAAATTAGTCTAGTAGTTTTTAGAAGAAGCTGTACTCTCCATTTTTATCCCTAGATAAAAAAAATGCTTTTAATTTTATTTTTCAATTCACATATGTTTATTCATGACTACATGTATGTCTGTACATCACGTATCAGCACTAAAAGTCAGCTTCTGCCTCCTTCTGTAGTTCTTCTCGGTATTGATGCTTTCTGTAATTACTGATGCTTCTTAATGGGTTTTCTGAACAGATTCTGGGAAGTCCCTATTCTTTGCCAAATGCAGTAGTCAAATTTCAGCTGGTGTAAACTGGTGGCCCCTTAATGATTCAGCAGAACAATTTGTTATTGTCTGGAGACAGCAGGTTTCCCAACCTCTACACATGAGTTCTGTGTGTTTAGGTACACCTTCAGGACTCAGGCAGACATGTGACAATCTGCCTGATAGCTAATATTTTGCTTGAGCTGAGTGTCATAATCTTCAGCAAGTCAGAACATATGACTGTCTCATGTCTTTCCTGAGTGGTGCATGGTCTCGCGCATGCATGTGACTTTCCACATCCCCATTTGTCCTCAAGGAATGTTCTGCATTTTTTTTTCCTGAGTAAGCTCTGAGCTGGGTCAAATAAAGACAAATTAGCACATGAATGCTTCTGGGAAATACCAGACAATTTAAATGAGACAAATCTGTAAGAAGGTACTCTGAGGCTTTTCTCCCACCAATCCCTGCCAGCCTGCTGGGCTCTCTCATGCTGGGGTGTGCTAGTTCCAAGGCAACAGAAGAGATGGGGAAGCAGGAGAAAGGGAAGGATGAATTTAAAAAAAGAATTTTTTTACCATAATTAAGATGTCTTAAAAGTGTATTTTAATGAAATATTTTACTTATTTACATCTGGGATGCTGCCCCAATCCTGGTCCCCCTTCCCAGACTTCTTCACTCTATCCTGAATAAATACCTTTAGTTTATTGCTACATAGGTTAGCCTCCTGAGTTCAGGAAAGGCTGGTTCTGCTGACCTTTTGGGGTTTGTTATTGTTTGTTTTCATTTGTCAGGGGTAGCCACAGTCAGATATCCACTGTGTCTTTTACTCTAATATCCCATGGCTGTATCTTTTCAGACAGATAATTTTTTATATGAATCAAAACCAGAGACAACAATCAGTATAAAATGTTTTATTCTTAATTTAGCTGAATAATAGGGACATTACTACTGGATTATGTGGGGGGGGGAAAGCAAGCTCCGTTCTTGACATTGGAAGATCTCCAGATTGGACAGTCATCAGTGTAAATTTTGATGAAAGACAGAAATCTCTGCCCTTGCTATTATTGTGAAGGCGTATTTTATCCCTGTGGAATACCAAGCAAGTAAGAGTAGTGTATTTTCTTCTAGAAATCACTTATACCAAAATAGCATTCATAGTTATCTCTCACAATAGATTTTTCTTTGTGTCTTTCAATTCTCTGTACATGCATCTCAGTATGAGATTTCAAATCCACATTTTGTAAGTTTTTTTATTATGATGAGACAGAATACAATTTATTATTTATAAAATATTGTAGATGATATTTGTTTATACTATATAAAATATATTATGGAATCTATGATTTACATTGGAAAATAGAATGTAGTTAGCATGATCAGAATATGTTGTATGAATCATTTCTCAATAAAATTACAATGTATACAATATACAGAGGAAATATAAGATAGAATAGAATAAGAGCTTTTTAAGTATCTATTGTCACAATTCAAATGTGTTATTCATGTCATTTTGTAAGACTCTGGTGAGCCTTAACGTACTGGAGACCCCCCTGAACAATGCAGAATCTAGGATCTGTGCAAAAGCAAGAGGAATTTTACTGTTCCAGCATGCTGGGTTGGCCCTGCATACAGAGGAGAGAGAACCACCACACAGCTCATTCGCCAAGTTTTCATACAGTTTTCAGAGCGGCAGCCATTAGCCACAGTGTGATTGGCAGAACAGTGTGACTTTTAAACTGATTGGTCTTTAGGAATGAGGTCTCAAGGACTTCCCTTGTCTGTAGTTGACCAACAGTTTCAGGAAGGCCAGAGTGAGTGGGTGGGTGGGTGGGTGGGTGGGGTAGCACCCTCATAGAGGCAGGGGTAAGGAGGATGGGATAGGAGGTTTCTGGAGGGGAGACCTGGAAAGGGGATAACATTTGAAATATAAATAAAGAAAATATCCAAAAAAAGGGAAAAAATATAAAAAACAAAAAAACAAAAATAACACCACAACAACAACAACAAAAAGAAAGTAGGAATCCCAAGGAACACCTAGAACACCTAGAAATCATTAACAGTCGAAGAAAAGTAGTGAATTGCTTGATATTTCTGTCAAAATATGGTGGGATCCCCAAAAAGATGTCTAACCTACTTTTTTATTTCAATATATGATTTTTAGCTGTTGTAACTTCACTGTGGAGCTCCAAAGCTGCCAATATCCTCTAGTAAAACAGTGTTCAGATCCAAAGAGATCTTTGTTAAAGCGATTCCAGTATCAAAGCATGTGTCCTAACATTGACAAATGTCCTTGATTTCAAATATTTTTTCCTAACACCACACTGTTTCTCATCAGGATTTTGAATTTACAAATAGAGTACTTCTAAATTTGTATTTCAAGAATATTATTGTTATTACTATATAAAATCACATTTCAGATTTTACCATTAAAAAATGCGGCAAATAATACTACAGATTTTTCCCAGTACTTATATACTTGCCGCTCTGGATGACTTTAACCTCACAGTGAATTGTAGGTTGGGTAGTTATTTGCCCATTACAATCTCTCCATTCTTTTTAACAGGATCACAAACTCTTTGTGAGTGACTCATCTATCAGACATGAAATTCTTACCCTTGTTCACTCAGAACTAAAAGCCCTTTGTGACTGTCTTACTGCAATAATGGGACAGAACTTATCAATCCTGCTCTAAAACATGTATATTCAAAAAGTTTCTTGTGTCAGTTAGTGTGGGTAACTATTTAAATACTGTACCTAATTCTTTTTTTGTTTCTTAAAGACTCTGAGGAATATCCATACTGTAAAATGAAGAAACCTGCCTTGTGATTGTTAGTTTGGGGGAAACTTTATTCATTTGTGTAGAAGAATATTTTTTGCCTCCATGGATGGGTGCCTGGAGGGCATGGAAGCCAGAAGGAGTCTTAGATCACCTGGAACTGAAGTTATGGGTGGCTGTGAACTGTGACATGTGGATAAAAGGAACCAAAAATGAGTCCTCTGAGAAAGCAATAAGGCTTCTTTACCTTGAGGTAGCTTTCCAGCCCCATGGGTACTATTAAAATACGCGTAAGAGGAGATAAAATAGGAACCCAGTTGATCTTTTCAAAGTGTGTTTAAACTTTAAGCATATACTTACAACATTTGGAGAAGATTGAAAATTTCTACTAATAATGATAAAGCCATAAAATATTTTAAATCATGTCCATTGGTCTGTGTTTGGGTAAAAAAAAAATCTCTCCAAGATAAATTAAATATTTGCATGTAACACAGATCTGCAATGTAACCTGATACTATCAAATGGGTTGGGAGAACCGGGGTAATAAATTAAGAAACAAATTAAGATAGAATATTACTAAAGAAGATAATGCATTAGTGACTATAATCATGAAATTGTAACATCACCTTATGGGTTGACCTTTTATGATTTGGTAAAAGATAACTACCACACCTATTTTTACACAAAGCAGCATAAATTTGGGTAAACATTTAAAAACATTACTTATAGATTATACAGATTAATAAAAAAAAAAACAAGATGATTATAGAAAAGCTTCACTCTATAAAACTGTGTGAGATGTGTTTCTACTATATAATGGCTTTAGACTAAGAGCAGGCTACATCTAGCAGTAATGATGTTAAATGATAACAGAAAACTATGCTTTTTTCTGGCTAAAAATCAGAGAAAGCTTAGGGAAAGGAAGAAGGAGAGGAAAGGGGAAAGGGAGAGGAAGGAGGATAAAAGGAGGATGTGGGGTGGAAGAGGAAGAAGAAACGAAGGAAAGAGAAAGAGAAGGAGGAGGGGGAGGAGAGGAGAAGAAGAAGAAGAAGAAGAAGAAGAAGAAGAAGAAGAAGAAGAAGAAGAAGAAGAAGAAGAAGAAGAAGAAGAAGAAGGAGAAGAAGAAGAAGGAGAAGAAGAAGAAGGAGAAGAAGAAGAAGGAGAAGAAGAAGAAGGAGAAGAAGAAGAAGGAGAAGAAGAAGAAGGAGAAGAAGAAGAAGGAGAAGA